>CM056993.1:296292858-296757858 GCA_029891345.1 Dryococelus australis | reverse complement strand
GTAAGGTTCCATGTTGTTGTTCCCTCCTCCGCCCCCCCCCCCAACCCCTGGGATATTTATTTGCGCTCCGGAAAGAGTGCAAATTGTTTATATTCCAGTCTCGTTAGCTGTCCGCGCTGCCGCAAACAGATTGCCACTTCTTTATGCTCAGTTCGCGGACTGTGCCGAGTACAAAAAAAAAAAAAAAAAAAAGAGGAAAAGAATCTCTCTGAAGGACCAGTTTGCTTTATTAAATACTCCAACCCTCTCTGTCGCTCTTTCTGAGAAGCCTCACTCCCGCTGCGATGACTTTGTACGCTGTTTACCAATAGTGAAATTCGGTGGCAAAGTAAAATGTACTTGTTTACAACGACAAAAGATTTTATTCTGCTTCTAAGCGTGGTGAACGGAGACTTTTGTCTAATGGGTGTGAATTTTGGAAGACCCGAACTGCGGAACTGTAGTGACGTTGCCCTGTATCATGTGTGGAAGGGAAGCTACTTTGGAAAAACCCTCTTAATTGCATTAGAAGAAGATCGAACCTGTGAATTCTGGAAGTCGAGTCAAGTATGATAACACACGGAAAAACAACGCCTGGTATTAAATGTATTCATGCTAAAATACTTTATGCCATACGTGTACGGGTTGGATAAAATTATAGTGGGATGCTCAAAACTCACTTACAGATTAAAGTTTCAAGTTTTAATTCATGCGATTATAAGTAGCACAATAACCTTTTGAGCTTAAATGTGCTACATATTTGAGCAAAAAGCACTGTTTTCATTTTTCCCACTTTAAACATCGTATCATATAATATATCCGCCTCGCGTCAAGTAAGTTAATATGATAAAAAATATATAAAAAAATTAATGATTTTTATAAATAAAAAAGTATTTATATTTGTATATAAAAAATTAAATATGTTCTACGTCAATCTAAGTTTGTTATTGTAGAAAATAATGTTACAATACAGTTTTAAAAAATTCCTCCATAAAAGCATTTTTAAAATAAATATTAATTATTTTACTAACTACATTTTTGTGAAATATTTGTGAGAGTTAGAATCTGTCACTCTAAATTGACAAATTATATGTATTAAATTAGTATTAGTTAAAGGGGTGTATAAAAATAAGTTAATTTAATTACAACCGAATGGAAGACACTGATATTATATCATACACAGTAACGTGCAAAGTTTCTTTCTTTGGTGTTTAGCAAGTATTCCTGAATTATTTTCCGGCGGTACTGAGCAACATTAACTCATTTGAATAACTTGAACACTTAACCACTTCCATTCAATCGATTTCCATGAAGTACCAATTATTTACGGATTTTGTGATATTTTATTTATAACTGTAATGTTTGCTAAAAGCAGGTAACAAAATACTAAACGTTGTGCCATCTCTATTTCATAGAACATTTCTTTGCTCATTCATCAAGCTGGGTTTGAACTCGACACAGACCTTTAAGTATAGTAAGCTATTCTTTAATATACACAGGATCTGAAATAAATAACACGTGAAAATATTTCGGAGGAAATGGCTTTCTTCAGTAAATTTTTCGCAATAGACTTTATAATCGAATCCTCACAATTTAAAGCCTAGTAATACACTTCATATATATATATATAACTTAAATACAGTATCACTGTAAATAAACTGTGTTTTTATATTTTAAAAAATCTGAGTATTAATACTCATTATCACAATGAGTTGCGACTCAGCTCATTTTAATCTCTGAATATAATTTATCTTCTACATGCCAAAAATTTAGAACGTTTAATATTTTCTCTCAAATGCAAAGTTATCAATTATAAATTATGCAAATACTTCTCTCACTGAAAGTAAAAATAAAGAAATTGGAAGTAAAACATTACTGCTTACCTTCCCGCAGTCAGTGTAAAAGGTCTTGCTCTTGTGACGCACTGGCTTCTAGCAGAAACATTTTTTAAATCTATATTTGTGTCTGTTCACATACCAGAGTTAATAAAAAGCCGAATCTCCAAAACTCAAATCGCGTACCACATCACATTATTCGAGTATAATGCAGGTGCCTTCACACTAAGTAACCAGGTACTTGAATAAATTATTGTGTCATGTTTTACTTCTCCAGAAGACAAGCCAAGCATAATTCTTATTTCTAGGTCAGATTGCCTCCATGGTTTAGCACATTTGTGATCTATATTTTCTTTGAAGATGTGACACATTTAGAATGCTTTATTTTAAACTTACCACACACAATTATAATAAAAATATATACAATGTATATTCTTATTCTAATAATAAATATTAACTGTCAATTATTAACTCTTAATATATTTAATTAGTGTTGAACAGTACACAATACTTGAATGGATAAATTGTTTAAAATCCTAATATTTAACCTAATAACAGCTTGTAATGTAATTTTCAATAAAAATCTAATAAAATGGCATAAAAGTAGCACCAATTCCCTAAACCATGGGGACAATCTGCCCTACGAGTGAGCATTATGTTTTTGGCTAATTTTCTTCTGGGGATGAAAGACATAACCCAACACTTTATTCAGGCACCTGGTTATTTAGTCTGAAGGCACTTGCATTATACTGGAGTAATGTGATATAGCACGCGATTTGGATTTCAGAAATTCAGCTTTAAATTAATTCTGGTATGTCAGTAGACATGAATATGGACACAATTTCATTTCCTGCTAGAAAACAGCACATCTCACTAACCAGAATATTCACATTAACTGTGGGGAAGGTAAGCAGTAATTCTTTAGTTCGAATGTTTTGCTTTCTTTGAATGAACTACGTCAACCAAATAGTTGTGAGTTACTTTCAGTACTTACGTAAATTCAATTCACAACTATGAATTTAGAGAGAAAGTATTAAACATTCTGAATTTGCGACATTTAGAAGGTAATATATATTCGGAGGTTAAATGAGATGTGGGACAACTAACCTGATACAGACTATTGGTACTTAGAATATGCCAAATATGAAAACGCCGTTTATTTACATTAATAATATTTATGTCAACTGCATTTCGAAGAATCAGTTTTACTTATATTTAAAGCAAGGAACTTCCCAGACTGCTTTTGACTAGTTAATTGAAACTTCATAGTACTATAAGAAAAGTAATTGATTTGAATCGGGAATAAGGCAAGAATGTATTTTGATCTATTCTGTAACTTCTCGTTTGTAATACTCAATGTGTTTCAAAATAACATATAAACACGCTAGTAAATTAGACAAGTTTTAGGTATTATTAATTAATTTTTACATCTTAATTTTCTAAACGATTAACATGCAACGTTTCTGATGAATACATTTAGACAACAGATTAACATTATTACAACTGCAAATGCCTACCAATGATAAATAGCAACAAATTGTCTTAGCATATCGTATCAAAAATATCTGAAAGCCAGGCTATTATAAACGCCTTTAATCAATCAAACATAGTGGTTTGTGTGCTTCTTTTCAAACAAAACTTACAAATGTAAAATTATTGGGCGCTTTAAAATACTGTCTCAATATTTACGATTGTTTTCCGAGAACGTGAGACGATAAACAGAATTATTTCTGAGAAAAATCCAGTTCATCCTAGACAACTTTCGCTGGAAATAGGCAGGAACGACACGGAAAGATTTCGAACGTTAAATTATATTCTGAACTTTTACATTTCTCGTATGATTTACGCATGGCAAAGAATAAATGTTGAAACTTTCCTATGCTTTGTATTTCCGTGGTCTTTTGACCTTACAACGTCATCTATTTTTGAACATATATTTTCAAGGGAATTTTTATAACTTTCATAAATCTGACCTTGGGGTGAGTTACGTTCCCTGCATTAGACGCAATAAAACACACACGATTTTTCTTTGCTCCATTCCTCCACGCGCGCATGATTAAATTGGAAAATGGGAAAAGTTTCGTGCAACAATGCGGCTCGACAGGAAATTTACTGAGGCTGCTGCAAAAAAATATATAGAAAATAACTTTGAAATGCTTGGAACTCAAGTCACGTTCATTTATAACAACCTTACTTTGAATATATTTTCAGTTGGGAAATTGTATAGAAATTATTTGCATTTGATTTAGGTACATGCCTCTCAATACAAACTAAACTTTAAATTCTCGATATTTTATGCAGGGAATCATTTAGTTCAAATGACAGAAACTCTAAAACTTTATAAATGAAAACTTGGTACACCAATGTATTTTGTGTCCCACATGATCACTGTACGTTGCAAACTATAATAATTTAATATAAGTTAATTGGGGCATACTAGTTTTAAACAATAATAATGTATGCAGTCTAAACTTAAAGTGACATCGGAAAGTTAAATACTAGTTAATGAAGACCGTTGAAGGAGCTAACAAATATATATTGGGTTAATTGGATTAGTCAGTCATGTATGGAGAGTCAAGTTAACAAATGCTTAGTCGAGCGAGTAGTTTTAAAGATTTTGTAAGAGAGTAAACAGTTCGTTATCTCGTTTAGAAAAATTTCACATCGGAAATACTGCATTTTTGTAAGTAGTTATTATTAAATTATAAGTCGTAATTCATAATTAACTACCGATATTAAAGCAATGCGTTTTGTGGAAAACGATTTCAACACAGACAGGCTAGTGACAGAAATATGGTACTCTTAATTTAAAAACAGGTGTGGATGTAGTTTGGGATAGAACCTGCTCTCAGAACTTACAGACCACCAAGGAATCGAAGGGTGGCCTCTTTAATACACGGTAGTTATAGGCTGTTCACAGTAAAATGAACACTTCTGAAAGACCTGCTTAAGATCTACTTGTATGCACGTTGTGTATTCCTCCACCTTATGTAAAATTTAACATTGTCATGGACCTCGTCATTTAATTCATGCGTCGATCAGTTGGAACTGTGAAATAATCAGAAAGGAAAAAAAGTTACAAATATGGTCAATTTTACACTTCTATAAATAAACAAAAATCAGAAAGCGAAGGAAATAATTACATTTATCACAGTGGTAACCTAACACTATTTAATCGACGTTAAAATACGGAACTATTTTCCATCCATCATTACCAACTATACGGGGCGCATGTCACTCAGTGAGCCTGTTAAAATTAATGCAGGCAGGGGCAGTGAATTTTCTCAAAGGTTGATTTCGAAAATGCTCACTTTATCGTGACCAGACTTTATTTTGCATAATGGCCATATGACACGACACCAGGTTCCGTACAAGCTTTCTCGAGGTTTCCCATGTCAGCTAGTGCGGCAGCCATCGTGGAATTCGTCGCTTGTGTCAGGATTTCTTATCGCATTCGGTAATAGGACATGCCGTATATTCTATTGCAGGTTACATGCCCACTTTTGTATCTGGCCGATCACGTTGCAGTTTCACAGCACATAGCGTTCCCCACCCCTTTTTGCAACGAATTTACAATGTATACAAAAAGCGTGCTACGATTTTCTTTACTATACACCGATAACGTTACCATTGAATAAAATTGTTTTAAAATCCAAATAGTATTTCCGATTATAGCTTTAAGTATTGCTTGAAGGAGCTTTCAAGACTTAATAGGCAAACCACATGGTGAACCGTTTAATACAAGTGATTTATAATATTAATGTTTTTCTTCCTGTTATGATAGGGAAGAGATAATGCTGTGTATGAAAATGCGTTTCTGTGGGCGGGAGTTAAAAACGCCGACAAACATTGCTTTTTAACTCTATCAACTGTGGGTTATAATTTCATGTTAATAAATAAAGACAGATAGCAATCTGACGTAAAACACGCAAATAAACCAAAATAGTACTCTGGTGACTTTACGTTTTTTCATAAATTGAAAATACTTGAATACGCATAGTATACGCTGAAATGCAACTGTAATGAAACACTGTTAAGTTATGCTAGATTTTCAATACACAAATTACTTGCTACCATTTTTACAAGTGGGAGCCATATTCCCTGTTTATTATATGCTAATCTGTGCAACCAAGTACGTGCATCACGCTAGTACGCCAGTTGCTGTCGTGTATAGACTGTTCAAGGTAAATTGAGCACTTTTGAAAGCCTTGCTTAAGATATGTATGCACAATAAGTATTTTTCCACCATATGTGAACTTAACATTCCCACGGAACTAGTGATGTAATAGTTTGTGTTAGCACTCATACAGTTATATGTAAGATTATTAAATTTGCCACACGTATGGGGAGACAAATTTTAATTGTAGCAGTTGTTAAATTTGCCACACATATGGGCGTACAAATGAAAATACTGTAACATGATGTTACATAGACACAACGTGTAGGAATTCTATAGCCCTGTCGTTGGGCTGCCAAATTATTACTGTAACACCATTGATATATGTGTTACAATATTACGGCTATAAAATATTACTTCTGTGATACATATTATAATATATGAATGTGTAATATAATGAATATGTGAGTGATTCTGATAGGTTATATTAATGATATGCCTCTTCTAAAATATATGATGCCACGTAAAAATCAGTATAATCATCCAGATTTGAATTAGCTTTGTAGTTTAAAACAGTTGGACCATTAGTTCTAATAAACAACCAGAGAAGTCTTAGTTCGAGTAAATCACTAGAAACTAATAAAATTACTTTGGTTTTAATACTAAGTGAATTTAACATGAACTAACAAAACTAAACCGATTTCAAATTATATGGTACATTTGCAGAACTTTAGTTACGAAATATTAAGCTATTACAAATCTCAAAATAACAAGCAACACTAGCCTGCACGTTACACATCAACATAATTACCAACATTTGCATTTACTAGTGCTGGTGTAATGAAGTTCAGCGGAAATTATAGTAGAATCAGTTATATTCAGGAAATCTAATAAGCAATACGCTACCGTTGATTTTCGGTGAACAGAATTCTGGAGTCGTTAGGCTATTTTAGGTTTAGGTCTGCGAATGTTTCCACGCGGTTTACGCGCGTTCATTTTTAATCCGTACCGATGGAACGTATTCTTCCGTTGTTTCTGATCACATCTGACAGAAATAGCTGTAGTGTCGGCATGAGTGAGATATCTTGGCAGCGCTTTTGATAACTGTCGTCTTCAGTTTTTGCTGAGGAAGGATGTTGGAGTGAGCTGAAGACGAAGCAGTTACGAGGAAAATTGTCTCGCCAACGGCAACACCTGGCAAGTTTCCCGCGTGCGAAATTCGGAATTGATACCGCCGGAAATCGAACCGATTTGCCAAGGGGTGAGGCGATTGGCCTGGCTATGCTACAAAATAACAGTCGCTTTAAGTGTTAGCTCTTTATTAACATTGTTTTAAGCTGTAAAAATAATATCTTCGTTTTACGGAAAATAATTTGAAAAATTCTCCATGACTCTCCATTAAATTACTGACACTTTGTTACAATAATTTTCTTTTTCAAAAACAGGCTTTCCGTATATCTCACAAAAACTTTCCATTAATACACGGAACATCACCGAAAATTCACTAGTTAGAATTCACTGTCCCCAGTAGCAAAATTTGGTTGGGCCAACATAGCCCAACGCTGAAATGTTGCTCGGTATTACATTGACCCAAAATGACTTCTATCTTCTTTGTCAACTGAAATACAACGTTGTTCCAATATAATGTTGTGTGTGTGTGTGCACACTTTTAAGCGCACCTTGTATTTTTTTCCATTAAGGTTTCCACACAGTTATTTATAGGCTGTTGGTATTATTTCAGCCATATTTTATCCTTTAACCACCTTTTGACGTGATTACGTCTTTAAACTTGCAACCATATTGGGAGGCAATCCGGAAAATCCGATGATAACAAAATCGGGGGATACAGTTTGGCATTGCAGCTCCGATTCTACCACCGTCTACGTTCAAAATTCAATTACACTACTCGATTGCCAAAGGGTTAAAGAATTATGTTACGTTGAGTGAGGACTGCGAAACATCGTTCGCGTCGGGAAGAGGGGGGGGGGGGGCGCAATTTTTTTGAGTTCGTTTCGCCGCGTCTCATAGCCACCGCGCAGTATATTGCAATAGACAGGTCTCCTCAAGATCAATCGATTGCGTGTATAAAAAAATTGTGAGGTGTGGTTATGGTGACATTGTATGTGTTTAATGTAAAAAAATTAAGGAAACTTAACACAATTTCGGCCTATACTCGTCAAAAAGCCAAGTTGAAATACAGATATCGTATACGGTTGAAAAAAGTATCTGAAAAGCAATCCAGTGATACCCATAAAACCCCATATGTGCGAGTGAAGTGATGCCGGGAACGTAAAATAAACAAAAAGGCGCCCGAGCGTGTCATCGTAGACGTATTCACGCGAAACAAACGGAAGTGTCCCCAACACAGCAAAACCCAATTTTTCTAAAAAAAAAAACATATTG
The DNA here is from genome assembly GCA_029891345.1 of Dryococelus australis. Taxonomy (NCBI): domain Eukaryota; kingdom Metazoa; phylum Arthropoda; class Insecta; order Phasmatodea; family Phasmatidae; genus Dryococelus; species Dryococelus australis. The sequence goes on along the minus strand of CM056993.1, from coordinate 296,749,524 downwards.
TCATGTAAGTAATAAACATAGTGTGGATGTTTCACCGCGCTCGGAAATTAATGTCTGAGGCTAAAGTATAGTACATTTTTGACTATTATTCCAAATGAGAGGGTTCTCAAAATGCCCACTTTACCGTGAATAGCCTATACCAACATGTCAGTAACATATGTTTCATCGTTGGTAATTTGTTGACAAGATTTGTTACTATATACATAATGCCAACCAATAAACCTTCTGCCAACGTTTGTTACCAGTGTTTTAAATAAACGTCAGCAATTAACAAAGAATTTAAAAAAAGTGTTACTCCTGGTATTTCCTGCCAATTTTCACTTCATGTTATGATCAAAAAATTTCCCTTCGGACTATCAGTCCGAGGTGGTATTTACTATATCACTGTAACTATTTGCAACAAGTGAATAAATAAACATAAACTATATTTTCCAACTAGTAACCAAAACACAATCAACAACAGCCACTTTATTTTTAAATAATCTCCGTGCTAAAAAAAAACTCGGACCATAAAGGAAATAATATGAATTCTATATATTTTATTAATAAAAATTAATAATATATAATGATAGCGTAATGTCTGCAAAGTAATGCTGTCCCAACATAACTACAACCAATCATCAACTATTATGTCACAACATTGTCTGAGCACATGATGAACTGAACACAGTTTAAAGAAAAATTTACTTTTGGTAATGCTTTATATGCTGTGAAAATTAAGACGTTTTTCCATTCAAAACGATTATTATTTCCTATTAGTGAATTTGTGTTGGTTGTACAATGTTCGTCGTACAAATTTACAGTACACACTACATGCCAGCCGTATGTTTTCCAGAAAGTAAATCAAAATATAACCAATGAAATCTATTTTATTTTAGACATAGTTTGCATATCAAAAACATTGCTTTTAAATAATCGTACAGAATTATAGTGTCATTTAATCATAAACATGGCAGGTTAATTTGTTTGAATTAGGTTAGCTTCACGATGTTGGCAGAACAACAGTTTACATACTAAATGCCAACATTATGTTTTCCGACAAGAAACCAAACATCACCAACGTAGTCAATTTTATACAAAGTATGGGTTGTGTATTGAAAATATAGCTTTTAAACAAAAACACAACACTATTGTTTTATCAAAACATGGTAATTACCATGGTTGGCATAACATTAGTTACCCCGTGTTGGCCCAACAGAAGTTTACTTACCAAATGTCAAGAGCATGTTTTCCAACTACTAACCAACACGTGACCAACGAAATCGATTTGAAAGACGATATGGCTTGTGTGTTAAAAACACAGCTTTTAAACAAGAATACAATTTTTTTCATCAGAAATATGGTAATTGCCATTGTTGGCCTAATGTCGGCTACACAATGTTGGTCCACCTTAAAAATCAGTACCAATTAATACTGTCAGTTGGGTTCCCAACATTGACACAACATATAACCAACTGATCACAATTTAAAACGAAATATCTCAGGTCATGAAGTACCTTCAAATCAGTGACACTATTTTAATTCAGAATTGTTGTTCCGTACTTCTACATAAAATATTAGTTGCCCAATATTGGCCCAACATAAAAATACCCACCTATTACCAAAATTATATTAATCAACCTGTTACCGATCAAAAACCAACCATTTAAAATTATACTCACAATAGGTTATGGCATTTTCTTATTTAGCGAGATCATTATCTAGAGTATGTTAAGCAATCTCGTAAAATTTTAGGGGTATCAAATTTTTGTTGGTGTTTTTTCCGGTAAGTCAACGTTGTACTCCAATCCAACGTCAAGTCAAACTTTCAAAACAAGTGTCAACGTTGGGACAACGTAGTTTGCTACTTGGGGTATTTCCAGTTTTTAAAAAAAAGACATTACTTAAAAAAATGTTACATTTTCGTTATGCTGGTATTCTACTGTGTTAAAAAAAAAATTTCAAGAAGTTAAAATATTCTGCATTGTTGCGAGACTTGGACTAGGTTTAAGTTTCAAAACCCATTCCGCTTACCTTTTAGTTGTTTCCAGAAATTTTCGAATGGTTTTAGCGTTGCTAACAGTTACAGGTCCCTGAAGCTATTTTCAATGTTTGAATTAACTTGCCTAAGTGGCATAGATTTCCTAACTGCCTCAGAAACAATAACTGTATGGTTACTTTGGCAAAAAAAGCTTCGTTCGGATTTGGCACTGTTCGTCGCCGAAAGCCGAAGCTACAGAAAATACGTAGACGTTCAGTATTTTGAATTTACGGAGCATGTATCCGTTTTTCGTCATCATTGTTCACGTTGCAGTATATTTACTGTATATTACCGTAGGATTCTCGGTATGGTTGTATGATACATAGATCGATATATTTCTGTATCGATATGTATTAATTTAATTATCGATATATATATATATTTTTTGATGTCGATGTATCTCGACACATGTCTACATAGAGAGAGAGAGAGAGAGAGAGAGAGAGAGAGTAGGTTTAGATCAGACAGTGTGTAAAAAAAAAAATTCTAAATTTAGTTTATGTGGGATGGCATCGCTTCACTCTGTTCTTTTAAACGAAGCACAAAAAAGAATCCCGATTTTGTAGCAAAATTCAATGGGTTATAAGTAGCACTTGTCTTAATTTATCTATTCTTCTAAAAAGAATAATTTTTAATTCAAATCATGTTAAGTACATATTGCAGTTAGTAATTCATTGCAATAAATTGAATGAGCCTCAAAAAGATTGAAAGCGTTATACTATCTAAATTTTTCCAAAAATTACCTTTTCTAAAATATGATGGTACGAATTGAAGCTCGCGAGCATGATTTATTTCAGTTTCTGAAGACTATACTGTAGCATTTCCCGCCCATCTTTCGGAGTAGAGTGGTCTCAGGTGCGAATCCGAGCTCTGCAGACAGACACATGCAGCTTCAAAGTGATTTATAGTCTCCCACACTCGACTCTTGCCGCGGAAATGATTTTCGGGAGAGTTAGAGAACTTCTCAAACATCATCAGATGAGAACAATGTTTGTTAATAATGGAGGAGTAAGAAATGAAACAAGTATTTTAATGTATCGTTTTAATATAACTTATTAACAGGATACTGTGGAAAGAAGGTAGAACATACTTTTTTTTTTTTTTTTTCAACTTATAATATTTTCTGTTCATACACTTGACACATCATTTTCATCCTATACACCCAACTAATAAACTATTACGGGTTATGTAGTGATGCATAATACTTTGAAAGAGGATTAGATTTCCTATTATTGATTTTTTAAAATTTGTTTTCCATTTTGGAATGAGATGTGACCAACTTTGGCTGTCAGCTGAGTCTGTTTATGAGACTGAACTGGCTTTTTTTAATATTAATATTTTATTTCTGAACATTCAAACGAGACGTAAAAATGTATGTGGTTACGTAACACACATGATTCTCGTGTTAACTCAATGCGTCGCTTCTTAAAATAAGACGAAATTCTGGTACTAATGAAATATGAACATAGTATTTTATAACCGTGTAAAAAATTTTATAATTCGGTCCAACAGTTAAGAAATTATATATCATTTTTACAAGTTGAATTGCATTAATAACTAATAATACAAATTTAAATAATTAAAATATTTGGTGTATATCACTATTGTATAGATTAATGTTCAGAACATTTTCAACCAGTTCCATATAAACTGCATATATTAAGAGCCTTATATTCAGACCTAGATATCATTGTGTGCCTGGAAAGCTGACATTCAAATTTAGTATCCAGGAGACAGAAAAAAAAAGGCCATACTTGCACAGAACTTCATATTCACGTTTAGGCAGTAATTAACACCGATAATAAAAATTTGAATTTATTTCGCTGTTATTATATTTCAATTAAAACAACGAACACATGGAGTTTGTAACTTATTTGTACCAAACGACGAATATTTTCTACGGAAATTAATTTTCCTAGCAGTTAATAAAATAAGTAATTCGAAATTTTGTTTATTTTTTTTGCCACTACCGCAAGAAGTTTGTTCGAAATTTCCAATAACCTGTGAGCATGAGAAGTTTGATAAAATTCCACACTTAGGGAAAGCGAACTTAATAGTTGTTAGTTCAGGGACTAATTAGTAGCCACAGCAAATTATTTTTTGAGTAAACGAAACATGAAAAGCAACAAAATTGATTTCGTTCATCTTACTAAATATACCCTAGTGTAAAGAAAACATGTGCGCTGTGCCAAAAAAATTAGGCTCCTATTTAAATATTTAGTCGAAACAACTTTATATATTTGTTTCGCCACTGGTTTGATTGTCTTCGTTCGAAATACAGCTCGAGAGTGTGTTTGTAATTTTTGTGACAATTTGGATATTAACAGTGTTTGTTAGTGGATTCATTGTAGATGAATAATGATAAAAATCCCAATAAAACAAGTTCAATATGAACCTAAAAAAGAAAAGTTGTAAAAATAGAAATAGGCCTACTTTATTTAGGTACGTTGTCCAGTATTTAAATTGTATATGTATTTAAAAACATTCTATGTTCTTAGTTATCAATTTACCCGTGGCTACTAGCGCGTAGTGCTCGGGCGCAAACTATCCGTATTCGAATTTCGGTCGGACTTGAACTCTGTAGTGCAATAACCGAGTCTCGCAGAACCAAACATATCTTTATAGGCTGTTCACGGTAAAATGAGCACTTTTGAAAGTCCAGCTTAGGATCTACCTTTTATTCACGTTGTGTGTTCTCCCGCCTTATGTAAAATTGACATTGCCACGGGCCTCATAACTTTATTCATGCTTCGGCCAAGTGAAACTTTTAGAAAAGTAAATACTTTACAAAGTTACTCATTTTTTCACTTTGATGCACTAAAAAATACAGAAAGCAAAATAAATAATTTAAGATATAAAAAATGGTTACCTACCATTTTTTATTCGACGTTAAGATATGAAAATACTTTCCATTAATCCTTACCAACTTTACTGGGTGCATGTTACTCAGTGAGCCCGTTAAAATATATGCAGGTAGGAGCAGTGACTTTTTTCTAAGGTTGATTTCAAAAGTGCTCACTTTATCGTGAACAGACTTTAGTTGCGCCGACCAAAAATCTTAAATTTTGAGGAAACCAAATAAGAACAACAAAATGAATTGCACTCAGCAACAAAATGTTTTATTAAAACCTATACAAAACAATCAACTCGGTTGCACCAAACAAACTTTATTTTATTTAACAAAGCACTTTTCTCATTGCGGAAACACATATGTGTATGTGTTTATGTGTGTGTACATAACATTTTTTAAATTTATTTTAGTTTTGAAACTTATCTTGAGGTTACGCTCAGGCATGCTACCACAGCTTATCGGGAGCCAATTTTAGTCCTGGAAACACTGCGCGGGAAGGAAGGCGTCACATTACGTCTTCGAAGTAGGACTATGTAACTCGTAGAAGGAAAACGAAACATCATTGCATAAACCAGAAGTAATATTCCACTGTCCACAACTTCGACATTTAGAAAAAATTGTTGGCTATTAAAATGTTACTATATGCTATTCACGGTAAAGCGAGCACTTTTGAAAGCGCTCTCATTTTTGAATAACAGTAAATAATATATGTTATTTTATTTTTAGATGTTAACTTCCAAGTGCGGTGGAATATGCACACTGCGGGTGTTACTGGCACGACAATATTAAAGGTTGCAAAAAGGATGAAAAATTTCTGAAAAGCAAAAGTAACCAGCGCCTCAAAACTGCTCACTTCACTGTGAACAGCCTTTACCTGCACATTGCTTAAATATACTAGGCATATAGGCTATTCACGGTAAAGTGAGCTCTTCTGAAGCCCTCTTAATGTATTTTATTGTAGCCTTAGACGTTAACTTCCGAGTCCGATGGAATACATACATTGAGTTTATTGCTTAAATGGCAATATTTATTTGAAAAGTGGTGGAAGTATAAAAATGGATGATAAAAAAATAACTATTGCCTTACAAGTGCTCATTTTACCGTGAACGACCTTTATAAACGATCGTGTAGGTATTTTCTTCAGAGATGGATGATAGTACTACACGTATGGCTTACATGTTTTAATTCTGATGGTGATATCACAGCGTTCTGTGGCTATGTCTCTTTCGCATTTGGTAGTTCGTACCTCGTGTATTTTCGTGAATATTTGCATGACGTTTAAAAAAGTAGTGTCCCAACCTCTATGGCTATGGTTTATATTCGGAAATGCATATGTGGTGTGAAATAGCTGTGAATAAACGATACAATCAGTAATATTGGCCAGTAGTATTGTAAAAAAAATACAAGCTGGCGACGTCATGCGCGTCGTGTACCAATATTAAGAAATTAGAAATTAATATTTTACTGTGTATTGTGGCAGTACTGTATAGTCTATTTCATATAAGTTGGGTACATTTTGACAGTTCTCGAAAAGTAGCGTGACTACAATGTATCCTTCCACCACAGCTGTTTTGTCACTGAAGGAAAATACGTTTGTAAAAAAAATGTTTTGAGTTCGATGCACACTTGTATTTTCTTCTTTCCTCGTGTTTCTTGTCTTGACAGGCACTGAAAGTATAACGTTAGCTAACTTCTGTCCAGTAATTAATGTAGGATATTACAGCTAAGTTGGCATTTCATCCTGTTTTATTTTTGTAATTACCGAGTTAAAAATTTGTTGGGGTTCTGTTTATTTTATTTCGAGGGGACAAGGAAAAAAAATGGGGGAGGAGGGGGCGGACACTTTAGTTTAACGTCTTTCTTGAAACGGCATTATTTTGATGTTCTTACGAGTGTGTGGCATTTTGAGTTGCATATTGTTTTGATGGAGCAGTGGAAAATTTTGTTCGTATGGAAATACATTTAAAATATTTAACTACTTCGAAAATTTTAACTTTAATAAAAAAAAAAAATAACAAAGCGTGATACGTACGTCGCTGTTCGAATTCGTACAGATGCAGCAATATATACAAGCACACACTTTAACTGAAGTTAACCTTACACTAGTTGCATTTACAATATAGACAAATAAACAAATACTATTCACTCACTACAAAACTGTGGAAAGTGCGGCTTTTTTCAGGCCACGTGCATTTCAATACTTATATTGCCGGTTACCAAATACATTTACGAAACACTCAAACTTACTGTTTGTAAAATTCGCAACCTCTTGAACACGTGTTTTTCTATGGCAATCCTTGCCTATTTCTGCGTCACTAGCATTGTATAATTTATTTGCAGAACCATTCAGTAAAATAAACACTGCGCACGTTTCCTGATGCAAACCAACTTAAACTTATTACGTAAATTATATTCGTGTCATTTCACTGCGGGAGGCGGTAAGGAAAATGGCGGAACGAGCAGTTTTAACGAAGCGGTAAACACGTGCCGATTAATATTAGATTTCACTCAAGAAAACGCACTATAACGGTACTTACAACCAACTGTGCTTGAAAAAAAAACAGTAATTAACTACAGATTAAATATCCCCACAACAACAAGATATTCCTATAATAAACACGATGAGAAAAAGGCACACGCAAAACGGCGATAACGGCGTTCGCCTGGCTGGAAACTGGAAACATAAACATGGCTAGCCATTGTGGAAACGTTTACTGTTCGTATGTGTCAACATACTCTGGCATAATTACTGAACATACTTTTAAAGACCAGTCACTAATAGCCAAGATAATTTAATATTGCTTTAAAAACATAATTTAAACCACAAATGTTGTAAGAATAATTAAGATCTTAAATTACAACTTTTTGTTCTGAGTACTATTTTCTTCCAAAGCCATCATAAATATAGCCAACTTAACAACACGGATCCCACAGCAATTCCTCAGGTAATACAATGCTTCACAAACGAGAGCGTTTAATGTTTACATATTGTGTAGGTTGGCCACATTGTCTGTCAGATATTACCGTACTTATATGAAATAGACTACATCATATAACCTTTCTTGGAAAACAAACAAATAAAATAATGGCTAATCCTTTATAAGTTTTCCCATGGGTATCGTAATACTGCTAAACTTAGCAACACATCTTAAAGTCGCCGTGAACGTTCAATTTTTAATGAATATGTATAAAACAGTGATAAAACATGTGTTTGGGTATCACCTAGTAAGAAATAGTTCTCATGCAAAATATTATTACAACTGAGTGCGCACGAATTCGTTGCCTTGTCCTTTGGTTAATATTTCTAGACTTGGTTAAGCTTAGTTTGCACGAGGCGGAGGAATAATCTGGAACTGTGAAGTAACCGTGAATGGATTATATATGTATTAATTCGCTGCTGTCTTAAGTGGGATCCGGCATGTAAGTGTATGCGCCACCACATACATGTTAACTGGAAGTATTTTTTTTTTTGAAGGTTTATCCCCAGTGCACTCACTTTACCGTGAACAGCCTTCAATCTCGTTTAATAACAACAATTGCCTACGTATAGATGAAACTTGGGGCTCGAAAACACCCTACTAGTGAAGAGGTATCGAAGCGTTAGCTCGAATACGCCCTTTATCGCTCACAGGTGAGAAGGAATGAGATTCTGAGGTGTAGTGCCGACGAAATACGAGGCTGAGGAAAGACGGGTGTGCTCCGAAAACTCTACCGGCCAGCAACAACGTCGGTCACGCGTTTCCGACGTGCAAAAAAAAAAAAACCGGGTGTGGACCACAGTGTGAATACAGGGTAGCGTGATCTCTATAGCTGCCCAAAACCGGTCTCCATGTCCCAAAACTGACTTTCTCTTCTGCCGACACGATTATCATAAACGACATGGATGTGATTCGCGGTTCTAACACAGTTTATGTAAACCAGTGCTTTTAGATGTTTGTATACTACCTCCAAACAATTTTCAACGCAATTAGAATAAATTTGAATTAGCAGCAAAAGGATTTCATTGGCAGAGACGAGGAAGTTTGGCGACAAGTTAGACTCCATAATGGTTTGTGTACTCTAGCCTCGGTTAGTTGTTCATTGGTTGTTGCTCCACTTTTACACGAGACCAGCTGGCACGGGATCCAGTCCTCTGTTTTCTTGCGTATTACTTATTGGTTGAAATGCGTCCAGGGCGCAGCTTACAAACTGCTATCCAATTAAAACGAAAGTCAAATGTGTATACGTTTGAAGTCTAGCGTGTCCTCAAACGAATTCGCGAAAATTCCGAGACTCTACTCATTGACATACAAGTTATTGTCTTTTGAAAATTAACTTACAAGCAAACGCGTTCGTCAGTGTCACCACGCGAATTTGGCAGTTGTATTGATGTGGGGTAGGTCAATGTTGGGTGCAAGCGCAGAAGAAGAAAAATCGGGCATCCTCAACTTTAAGCCCGGTTCAAGATGAATACCGTGTCCATAACGAAATCTTACGTATCACAATGAAAGTCGGTATTCTTTATGGCGCGGTTCGTAATCATCGTGTGCGTAAACACGTAAACAGCCCATACGTGCATGGTGATCATGAACAGTGCCATAAATAATATAAGTTTTCACACACACACACACACACATTTATTTATTTTTATTTATACACACACGCGTACAATTTTTAATCGTGAACTGAGCTTTTGTCTATGGTGTGACCTCCGCCGGGAACTAAACCCGTATCGCCGTGGTGGCAAGCCGTTGCACTAGCCACTTGGCTACAGAATAAATGAGTATATAGAAGTTATATTGCGTCGCGGTTCCGTCGTCGTGGGAGGTCCCACGCGAGTCTCTGGTAAACGGGCCTTGTGTCTAATTGGCTACCGCACGCTGCGGAAAATTCCCCGTCGGCTGGGCTGCCAGCTGGCGAGTGAGTTACCATCCGCTGATTAGCGAACGACGTTTCCAAAGGCTGTTCACCATAAAGTGAGCACTTTCGAAATCAACCTTAGAAAAAAGTCAGTGCCCCTGCCTGAATATATTCTAACGGGAATACTAAGTGACATGTTCTCAGTAAAGTTGTTAACGATGGAGGGAAAGTAGTTCCAATTCTTCACGTCAAATAAAAAGTGGTAGGTGGCAATTTATGATAAGTTAAATTATTTCTTTCGGTTTGAGATTTTTTTAATGCACCGAATTATAAAAATGTCCTGATTTGTAAAATATTTACTTTCCTAATAAATTCACAGTTTCACCTGATCGACGCATGAATAAAGTGACGAGGCACATGACAGTGTTAATTTTCCATAAGGCGGAATAAGACACTACGTGCATACCATTAGATCTTAAGCAGGGCTTTCATAAGTGCTCATTTTACTGTGAACAGCATTTGCCGTATTTCATGGCCAATGACGCCATATTTGCGCGGCTGTAGTTCGTGTTACAAGCGACTGCTGGACTTCTGTATTCTTACGTGTTCTGTGGCCCGACCACCGCGGCACCTGTGTTATCACGTGTAGCGAGTGAGTTGTGTTTTTGCTTTGCACGGGCTGGTTCCGGGAGCTGGGCGCCTGTAATCGCGGAAATTTGCATTATTGATGGCTTGATTCAAGCGAGTCGGGAAGCGTAATCAAGCCCGTGAGGTGCTGGATTTATGGCAGCGGATTCAACACAGGGCCAGTTACTGTCATTGCGGACATGCAGCGAGAAAAAAAGGTTTTGTTGAATCAAAGGAAGTTTCGCCGGCGCAACCAAATTGATTGTTTGTATTTGGGCATTGAAATATTTTGTTTTTGAAACCAAGTTATTTTGGTTTTTATTACTTGGTTGCCACTTAGAAAGATTTAGTTGGTGGAACTAAAGATTGGTTTGGCTCTAAGTACATTAAACCGTTTCGGTTGATTAGGAAAAAAAATTGAAGCACGATCGAGCCTAGATGAGCTGTGCGAGGGCATTACGCCTTGGCAACCTTAGCTATAGAGAATTCCCGGTTTTTTTCACACATTTTGAATGTAACCCGTGGAAAATCACCCCATGTATAACGCGTTTAGTTATTTCCTAACTATGTAATGTATCACAACCGCTTTATAACTCTCTTCACATACAAATATTTTATTTATCGTTAAATTTAAGTTTCACATATATATTATTTATAAAATATAATTTTCCATTTACAATAAATATGGATTAAAACAGTGAGAAAATATGTGTGTTGATAGCGCCTAGTAAGAAATAGTTCTCTTGCAAAATATTATTACAACTGAGTGCACACGAATTCTGTACGTTGTCCCTCTGGTGTAAATTTTTATACCTAGTTAAGCTTAGTTTGAACGAAAATACAAACAAACTCTCGAGTTGTTTTTTTTTTTTTTTCGAACGAAGGCAACCGAATGAGTGGCCCAACAAATATGCGCAGTTGAATCAACGAAATATTTTTGAGAATCTAATTTACTTCGGTCCAACACAGAGATTTTGTTAATTTCAAGTATGCATTGAGCTAGATGAACAAAATTAATTTTCTTGCTTTTCAATTTTTGTAACTCAACGAAATGTTTCGTTGGGGCAACTGAAAATATTTTTGGCCCTGTACAAACAAATGTTTTGTCGGCTGTTCTCTCAGTGTGTGGATATTTTAGTGTCTTTCCAGATTTCAAAGAGACACAAGCTCAGTTTACAACAAAACACTTCTTAAAATATTACAAAAAAAGTTGTGAACTAGTTGTCAAACTCACAGTATAAATATGCAAATATTGTAATTTTTCTGAAACATCCATCACGAAGTGAAGTTTAATGCCAGGTATAACGTTCTTGGTTATTTTACAAATGCTTGTAACAGTACAACGATTTCTCTTGTAGACTACTCGTTTGTAAAACTACAAGGACTGTTTTTGTAATATACCTCAAGAAATATTTGTACTATACTGACCCGTTTCCACGAGCTTCAGCAAAATGGCGGACACTCAACAACTTAAAACCGTAAATAGTTGTTTGTGCGAAATCTATGGGTGTAGCTTCGTGCAAACATAAATGCATTGCGAGTTTGAATAACGTAAATCACTTAAAACAACTCAAATAATCGAAATAAAACGACAATTTCAATAAAACGTGACCGTATTATTAATTGCTAATGTTTCTTAGTTGCACAGAACTCTTAAATCGGCTCTCAATACCTCATGTTAAGAGCCGTCCAAATATCTTAACAACATAACTCTTAAAATGCAATAAATGTATCTATTCTTATTAAATAAAAAACTTAATTCATATTTCGTAGGTAATTTCCCGTAAAAATAAGTTTTAAGGCTTTAAGTCATATTTACCTTGTAGTTAAGGGTGCCGCCAAGTTAAACAGGGGAGGGGGAGGAGGAGGTATTTCCCGTGCTAGCAAGGTGTATTTTTTTTTCGTAAGTTATATTTAGAATAATTTTTGGTTATTATCTGTTTCTAATTTATCCCGTTTGTTCACTAGAAGAGAAAGAGGTAATTTAATGTACCGTTCTCAATAATATCAGTTGTAATACGACGCTATAACTTGTAATATTACAAATAAATGTCTTGCAGATTTTACAAGAAAACTCTTTGTAGATTTACAAACGACTTTCTTGGCAACTAAGATTCCAAGAAGTTTTCTTGTAAAAGTGTATATATATATATATAGTGTTTGGTGTAATTTTCTAGACTCGGTTAGGCTTTGTTTGCATGAGGCGGAGGAATACCCCGGAACTAGAACTTAAGTAGGGCTTCAGAAAAGTGGGAAGTAACCGCGAATGGACTATATTATCATCGCTCCGTCTCACCGAAACTTTTGATTCGATCTGTGAAACGGGAGGCGTAGTGAGGAAAGTGCCGTGTCCAAGATGGAAAGGAATCAATCCGCCTTGGGCTCCAGCGGTTGCCAGCTGGCTGGTGTAACGAGGGAGGCGATTCAGCACGAGCGCAGCAACGAGCAGGTGTGAAGCGCATGACCGACTGTAACGGAGTGTTTGTACGGCGATGACCAGAATCTCGTCGAGCAGGAAGCTCGCGTGAGAGAGAGAGAGCGAGAGAGAAAGAGAGAGAGAGAGAGAGAAAGAGAGCGATGGCGCCATGTGCCGGACAGCCGCTAGCGACGTGCGCTTCAGGTCTTCCACTGCAGCGGCAGGTGTGCTCCCCATATACGAGGTAGACCGCTTATTCGTCTTCTACGCATGTACCCAACATTGGTCTGCCCAAAAGGAACACAACTGTCAAAGTCACATGGTCAACACTGATGAACGTGTTTGTTTATATCTTAATTTTTTAATGGCAATCACTATTATATTAACCCGTTCTTTCACACATTAATTTCAGTGTCAAAGTGATGTAATCACGTAATTTTTTTGGTACGAGCTGTACTTGTGTTCAGTAATTTTCTCGCAGCCAATGAATAATGTGCTGCTTGGTCAGTGATACGGATATTAACCATTCGTGTTACAGAGGTGTAGAAAACTTCACAAATCGGATTAGCCACAAGGCAGGCTCTCAGTGTGTCCGGCACTGATGCCTGGATGTGTACAGCACCGATCATGAGTATCATTCATTTGCAACATGTCCACGATCTTGGAGACAGTGACTGAACGGGTTAATAAAATAGTTTTACCTATTTGTATTTAATCATAAAGCATTACAAGTTGGTTAGAGGTAGTATAAAAACATCTCATAAGCACTTGTTTGCAAAACAGTGTTCTAACCACACGCCATTTTTTCAAGCTGTATTGGCAGAAGACCAGTTCAATGTTGGGACACAGAGACTGGTTGTGGGTAGCCAGCTAGATCGGTCTACCTCATATTTAGTCTATGGTGCTGACGAAGGTGTTTCACAACCCCTTGGAGGTCATGACTGTCGTGTAGCCGCCTGCTCACTGTTAATTGAACCCTTTTTGAAACCAAACTTTGAAAAATAACACAACCCCTACCTGCATAAATCTTAACATAAGGTTACGAAATAGCTTTTCAGTCAATTCATATCAGAAAGGGGCTATGTGCGTAGCTAAATAATAAGTAATGTTTAGGTAAAGCACAACACTACAAGCTGGGGTTTAATGAACACATGGATTATGCAATTACTATTTACGTGGCTATTGATCGGGGAAGCTTAAATGCAATACCAAGACGCGAATTAATTATATGTTTTATTACAACTCCGCCTCTAGGAATGATTCAGATTTCTTAGTGCCGGTCCCAAGCCCGGATAAAGGAGGAGGGTAAATGGCTGGTTGTGGAGCCTTGAGGGATGCACCGATGTCGAGTAAGGGCATCCACAAAAAAACTCAAGAAATGCATTAGTTGACATTCCATCTGTCAATGTAACCAGCAAATCCTACCCCGTGTGGGGATGGGTGAGGGCGAGTACCTGGCACCTTAAACTGGGTCTCCTCGACTAAGGCATGGTAACACCCACATAAGAGTCCTTGGTCCTCCAAGTTGGGGGTTGTGCGAAGGGCTAGTAACCCTTCCACGGAAAAACATATATTACTCATAAACCTCAGAAGAAGAAAACTCGGATGGATGATATGATGATGACAAAGAATAAACGATTTGGAATTAAAGATAATTTGAAATTGGGAACATGGAATGTAAGAGGCATAAGAAATAAAGGCGAAGATCTTGACAGAGAGCTATCTAGAAAGGGAATTAATATTGCTGTAATAACAGAGACAAAAAAGAAAAAGCAAGGAACAAAATAAATTGATAAATATACAATGATCTATAGTGAAAGAGCTGCGGCAGGAGTGGCGATATTAGTGGATGGAAAAAGGAAAAATTAAATAGTAAGTTACACCATTATAAATGAAAGGATATTGATTCTTAGATTGACAGTAGAGAGAGGAAACCTAACTTTGATCGCTGCATATGCCCCAGAAGAAAACAAACAAGAAGAATCTGAACAATTTTATGGAAATCTTCAAATACAGACCGATAAAATCTGCAAAAGTGGATATAAAACATATGCAAAAATTAATCAACAACAGGCTTAAGGTAGTAATACATGCTCTTTTATTGGAAGAACAATGTGGATTTATAAAAGTAAGATCCTGTATAGATAACATATTTTTCTTCAAACAAATACTGGAGAAGAGAAGAAAATTTAACTTAAATGCTTATATCACTTTCGTCGATTATGAAAAAGCCTTTGATAAAGTAAATAGGGAGCAATTATGTAATATAATGCAAAAGAACGGATATCCAAAGCATTTAATTCAAGTTATCCAAGATATGTATAAAAGGACAAAAATTGCATTAGATTTGGGGTATAAATTAACTAAAGAAATATCAATTAACCAAGGAGTTCGTCAAGGTTGTAACTCTCTCCAACACTTTTCAATATATATATATATATATATATATATATATATATATATATATATATATATATATATGTGTGTGTGTGTGTGTGTGTGTGTGTGTGTGTGTGTGTGTGTGTGTGTGACGTAGTTAAGAAATGGAAGGAAGAGGTTCATCCTGGAATAAAAATAAGTAATAATACATATATTAATACTATGTTATTTGCAGATGATCAATTTATTCTACAGGAAGATGAAGATGGACTCCAAAAATCAATGCATTTATTAAATGTTGTTAGTAAATATTACAACTTCTAATTATCTCGTACAAAAACAAAGTTATGGCATGACAAGGGAAGTATCCTATCAGAGCTAAAATAGTGATTGACAGTCACCCGATAGAACAAGTCTCTAGTTTTACTTACCTTGGTTGTGAATTATCCTTTAATGAAGATAACGAAGTGAAGAAGAAGCTTCACCGATTTCATTATATGTGTGGAACAATTCGACGAACACTGAAAGGCAAAGTCCGACAGGAGACCCAACTAGAATTCTATCAAGCGATGGCTGTACCGGCTCTGATGTATGGTAGTGAAACGTGGGTAAATAAAGTAAAATACAGAAAAAATATATAAAATCATACGAATGAAGTTCCTGATATCAGTGATAGGTTATTCCCTGAAGGATAGAAGAAAGAATGAAGAAATTAGATAACAACTGAATGTATTTTCTTTGCATAATATAATTCCAAAAAAAAAAAAAAAAAAAAAAAAAAGTAAATTGGACAGACCACGTTCTAAGGATGAATAACAACATATTTTTGAAGCTTACCCTGGAATTCCATCCTAGTGGAAGAAGAAATATTGGCCGACCCATGAAGAGATGGTCTGAAATCTGAGGTCAGAACAAGCTAAGAGCCTATCCATGAAGAGGAAGTAAGTAAGTATGTTTTATTACCGCACGCCATTACTATTACGATCTAATTGGAAAGTCCCGACCTTGTTCATGTTGCAGGAGGCTGATTCTAGGAGGCGGTTAACGACGGCCGGACATACCCATTTCCACGTATTCTTGGTCCACTGCCCCGATGTCAAAAGACGCCGCTCTCAGTGTTACACTGGCCTATATCGGGCGCGTTGTTTAATATTTTCGGACCCGTTTATTGGACGATGGAGGGGGTTTCTGCTAGTACCTTTCGCAAGGTATTACTGTAATCATGCTCGTGCCCTGGTTCTATGTTTGAAGGTGTAATCAGGTATGCCGTCCAGCTAAGGCCTGATCACTTCATAAGAGGGCATACTAAGTGGCATGCGCCCTTTAAAGTTTGTAACGAAATGGGGTAAGTAGTTCCATGTTTCGACGTTGAATTATAACAGTAAGGGTAAACACTTGTGAAAACTAGAATTACTTCTTTGGCTTTGTGCTTATTTAATGTATATCAGCAAGAGAATCAGCCAATTGGTAAAATATTTACTTATTTTTATTAATTTCAAAGTTTCACTTGACCGATGCCTGAATGAAATGTTCAGGCACATTGCTACGTCAATTTTACGTACGGCAGAACAAACTACAATGTGCATACAAGTGTATCTTAATCAGAGCTTCTATAAGTGCTCAGTTTGTTGTGGAAGAGTATATAATAGCTAAGGGTTAATTGTCCGGGCATATTTTCTGCATTTGTTGTTTGCGCGTTCACGAGTATTTCAACAAATAATTATCCTTATACGATATGGCAGTGGGTCCGTCACGGGTTTGTATTCAGTTGTGAAAATTCCATGTATTTTTTACAGCATGACCGCATGAACTCTGGTTGTGGGACTAACCCGCCGAGCATGTGTGAGCTGCAGGTTGCAGGATGACCAGGAATCAGTCTTGGCGGGCGCTGGCCTGCTATCATTGGTCAGCGTTTTCCCGCGCTTGTCGAAAATAATGTTTTAATTATAGATGGCGCTGAGGTCTGGTCTCTGGGAAGTGGTAGGCTCGAAGAGGGGATGCGAAGCAGTATAAATACGGGTGCACTGGCTAGGACCTAGGTCTTCGTCGGCCCGCCGAGTGTGGGGCTCTAGCTGGCGAGTAGAATCCGCCCTATAGCAGAAGAGAAGTTGACTGCAGTGTTGAAGTTAAGTATTGGTTTCTTCGGAGATGGTAGTTGTGGGACTTAGAACATTTTCTCTTCAAGTAATATTTCACATGTGTAGAGAATTTGAAAATTGCGTGTCTGTTGCAGTAGGAGAACTTAGTTTCGGGGCCAAGTGTGAATGGACTTGGAAAATTTCGCTCCAAGTAGTGCTCGTGTGTCGAGACTTTGAAATTTTCGTGTTAGCGGCAGTAGAGGCCTTGGAAATATTCGGGGCCAAGTGTAAGTGAACTTATAAAGTTTTTGGCACTTGTAAAAATTCTGCCCAGAAATGATTTGCGGACATATAAAAAGTTACACTTGGTAGTGTGATGACACTTTGTAATCCCGCTTAATTGCAGAAAAGAATTTGGGGAAATTGAGTCGGTGAGACTCTAGAAAAGACTGTAGTGCGCCGCATTGACTTGAAATTAATTGGCTTGGCTACGGACTATTGTGAAATTTTGTGGAAGAAACCGTACTTAGAAGTTTTGGGTTCTTAAAGGGTCGCATGGGCACAGCCAATTCAAGTGAGGATTGGAAGCAGGGCGTGGCCTGGAAAAGGGACGTTTTTGTTTAAGCATAAATCCAGTGACCGCGTGAGCGGACATTGAACGTGAGCAAATGCGTTTATACAGGTAAATGCATAACTTGGTCTGACTGTGGAGTACAGCTGAAAATTGGTCGTTTTACCCCTACAGAATAGAAGTGTTTGCCGAGAATGATGCGACCCGAGGGCGGAACTTAGGCAGTGTTATGCGGCTTCGTGAAAGTAATAATTGAGTTCGTGCCCAGCGATTCCGTGAAAGTGATTGAAGGTCGTCTGCTTACTTCGCGAGGGGAACTAAGGAAGAGGAGCCAGTGCCCCAAGCTCGACAGGTCGTTCGAAGTGGACCTTTTTAGAAAGTTTATGGTAATACATACTCAGACCAGAGACTATAACCTCGGTGTTTTGTGGTGTTTTCGAGAATTGTAATAAATACGATAACAAAGAAAACAAAGGTGAAATTCGGTTAGGAATTGTAATGTTACTGGAAAATTAACCAGTTTTAATGTATGGTATGTTGTGTTGCGTTTTTCTTTAAAGGAGTTCAATGTATTCTCCCGGGGAGAGTGTGATTTAGTACTGTGTGCGGATTTTGTAGCACTCGTTTATAATGTTTTCAATTACTTTTAGGCATGTTATTGCTGAGTTTATTGTAAGTGCTTGGTGCACAATGGAAATTAATTGAAGTTAGGGCATGGGCGTGAGCTTTGATTTGGCCAATGATTGTTAATTGATTTAAAGTTGTCAAAATAAACTTTTACAGTCGCTTGGAAAGAAGTTTGTGAAATAATATTGTACTCGTGATTCTGAAGACTAAATATCATTGAGAAAATATCTTGTACGAATATTATGAATACCAAAGTAAATAATTTGTGAAAACGAAATGGTTTTGGTGGTGTTCTGAATGCTGGTAGTGTTTGTGAACCCCTCTTCCAAACTACACGCAAATGTTGGGCCTAGCACAAGCTACCTAATCTAGCAACACATTTCTGAACCTTTTTCTGATGTGTTTTGAGATAGTTAATGGAGACTACATCCTTTTTCCTGAGTATAAGCTAGGGCAGAAAGGGAGTGTTGGGGTAGTGGTTGGGCCACCAACGTTGGGGCATTGGGGTGGGGGGGGGGGGCTCAATGTATATACTTTTTGCCAGAACAAAATGGCATGAGGAATATTATGTTTCAGGGTATTTTTCCTTTATATAGTTAGGTTTGAGTTACGAATCAAGATACGACTTGAAAAAATGCCGTCCTGCACGAGAGAAATATTTAGATACCAAACAAATTAATTTTAACACTGAACAATATTGTGTTATCTAAACTAATCTGCTTTTGCTGCAAACATCTGCATTCGTTTCTTTAAAAATAATACAGCATTAAAAAATTATTTATTAGGCAGAATGCCTATTTGATTGTTTCAACGCCATTATATATATATATATATATATATATATATATATATAAAACCGGACCCACCATTTTGGAAGTATATTTCATCATATCTGCACGTACGTCGGAATAGTTAACAGCATGTCATAAATGTTTTATTATAGTCTTCTCATTAAACTCTTTATCAACCTCAAATCAAGCTAGATTAATGCAATACTGCCATGTCTCTACTCTCAGCAAACCCCAGCTAACACTCTGACGGACTTTCACTTACCACTGATTTCTTCACTTCACCGTAGGAAGTATATCGGTTGCAACGTGCGTGGGCACTCGCAGCAGCTCGCAGAGGCGGCGCCCCCTTGCCATGGACCCTCAGCGTCTCGGCGGCGGCTGTGACGTAGAGTGACGATGCCCCTCTCTAGTCAGGACCTTTTATACGAGGCGGTGTCCTTATTGCGGTAGCTCTGTTTACTCGCCTTCACAAAACACTCGCTTACGTCCCCTGTAGCTGGATCCGCCTCAAGCTGCTTCCAGGTTCTCGTATCAGCGTTCGTAACACAATGCAGCATGTGTGTACCGAGACTGAAGTACAATTTTTGTTAAGCATTTAACATGTGCGTGCTTTCAGCTAATAGCTTTGGTCACCGTTAACATTTTACAGTACATAACAGTAGAGTCGACTTAATACTTTTTGAGGTGAATAATCATGTGACTATTTCGAACAGTTTGATATGTTTATTATTACCAAGATTGTGGTCGCAACAAAATCACCCTGGTCCAATACTGGCATTTAACTCGTCGGTTGGGTAAACGGGTCATTCGATTGTCTTCGTTCAAAAATACAGCTCGAGGGTTTGTTTGTGATTTTTGTGAATCTTGGTGTTATAACAGTGTTGGTTAGCGGTTTTATAGATGCTTAATAATGGCGCAAACAGTCTCTCTGAAAAAAAAAGTAAGTAAAACTGAACTATCATGTTAACAGTCATCGTGGTCGAAATCGCTAACGCGGAGCGTTTGAGCGTAAGTAACCCGGGTTCGAATCTCGGTTCTGCTGCAATTTTTCGTTGTATTACAACCGAAACTATTAGTTTACGAATTGCCATACCAGTGGCGTTTATTCCATGGACGCAAGGTAAGCAAAGCCTACCCTGTACATATCGAATATTTTTGAGCCTTTATAGTTCTCGCCGTAACTATAAACACATTTAACTCTGAGTTTCCCGTTTCCGATTCGAGAAACAGAGTTTTCGTAACTCGTGTACTGTACACGCATGGTGCTGCTATCTGGTATTTATTTACACAAACGGGATAGTAAATCTTCTGATAATTACTCACTACTGCATGTTGCACTGCAATAAACAAAATACGGGCAGATGTATACATCGCTGATTGATAAATATATGATAATGATAGAGAGAGGTTCCCACTAAGAGAATTTTAATTGCACAGAAAATATGCTTTTACGAAAACCTGCCTCCTGAGAATCGTTGATGACGTTGTATTCCTAAAAATTAATTACAATATTTGTGGGGGTAAAACAATTATTTTTAAGGGAAATGCAAACACGAACAGATATTTCCCGATCGCATAAACAAAATTTTTCAAGTAAAGTAGACTAAAAGATTTTTATATGTATGATAGACCTGCAATTAACACAGCTTATGAAACATAAATTTGTGTTTCACTTTATGACATATCAAGAGAATAACAGTTAAGTACTACACATGAGTGTACCAAATACATAATAAAGTAGAAGAAAGCTTAAACGAAAACTATGCAATATCATAACAGTACATGTCAAAATAAAAACAAAATATACTGTAACGAAGAACATTTATTTGAATTTAACTTACGCCAGAGGGTGAAGATGATATAACTATTCTGCATGCTACAGACACACTCATCAGTATGCGGTTCTGTTAAGAAGCTCCACAATGTGTCCCTTGGAGAACATTATTGCAAAAAAAAAATACCGGATACAACTGCTTAGTATTCTTTCACAGTCCATATGTAATTCGTACAGACATCTCGAGCACGGACAATACTTCATAACGTTCGTGGTTTGTTCGAAGTTGCTTTATTGCTGTCATACTTAACAATAAAATTCATAGCTTGTACCTGACTCGTGGATAAATATCAAACCTACTCTCAGCTTGTGTTGGGTACGTCAAATTAATTCATAATGACATGAAGTTACTGTGTTAATTTGCATTTATTTTAGCTATAAACTAACGTGTCATAAATGTGTGGATATCACCATGTGTAAATCAGTTACCGGATTGCTTGGTAAAAATTTTCTAAGTACGTAAGTCTCATTTGGAAACGCATATCGACAGTAGTAGGAGCATGCATGTTCTGACCCACTTAGCACAAGAGTAACCTAATTCGCATTTAATACAAGAGTGGGCTAAGTGCCTGATCATGATATGCAAATTAGATTAATTAATATCGGCTAATTATGCAATTAATCAAACAATTTACTAATATAATTTGCATATCATGATCCATGACTTAACTTCGTTCTTGCATTAAAAGCGACTTAGGCCACTCTTGCACTAGGCGGGCCAGAACATACATGCTCCTACTACTATCAACATATCTATCAGTATATTTTCAGACACCGCGCTAGTAATTATTGAACAAAGAAGATTAACATAAATTATCTGATCAAAAGTTTTCAGACTCGCTCCCAATGTGACTGTGACAGCCGCTGCTCCTATAAAAGCAAGTAGAGGGCTCGGTGAGTGCTACGCGATATCGTCAGAGTGGATGGAGCAGCAGAACTCAAACTCAGTGACTTCGAACGGGGTGTAGTTATTGGTTGCCACATCAGTAAGCAATCCATCGGGACCATTCCCACCCTTCTCAAGTTCCCAAGTCGACCGCCAGGGATGTCATTGTGGAGTGGAAACAGGAAGGTACAACGACGACAACATCACGGGCCTGTTAGGCCACGCGTGTTCATTGACAGTGGTCGCCGAAAATTGAACGTCACAACATGGCGCCGCGTGATACCATCGCTCGTGAATCCCGCAATGATACTAAAGGCTGCTCACGATAAAGTGAGCACTTTTGAAATGAACCTAAGGAAAATGTCACTGGATCTGCCTGCATATATTTTAACGGGCGCACTGAGTGACATTCTCCCAGTAAAGTTGGTAACGATATATGGAAAGTAGTTCCATATTTTAACGTCGAATAAAACGTATGCACTTGTGATTACTTAAAATTATTTTCTTGCTTTCGGTTTTTTAATGCATCGAAGTGTAAAATAAACAGATTTTTTTAAAGTATTTAATATATTAATAATTTCACAGTTTCACTTGACCGACGCATGAATAATGTGATGAGACCCATGTCAATGTAAATTTTAGATAAGGTGAAGGAATACACAACTTGCATAAATATAGATCCTAAGCATGGCTTTCAAAAGTGCTCAGTTGACCGTGAACAACCTATAATTGTGCTGCTATCCCCATGACTGTGCGTCGAGTGTTACGATGGCCGGGGTCTAAAGCTCTGGTACCTGGTCTATCAACCGTGCATTTCGCCTGGGAACGCAAAGCACTGCGTTCGGTGGTGGAAACAGAGGCACCACAGAAATGTGGATGTCTGGAGACACGTTATTTAGGGCGAAGAATCACGCTATACCACGTGGCAGTCCGATGTGAGGTACTGGGTGTGACAAATGCAGGTTAAGCACTACATGCCATCTTTTATAGTGCCCATGGTGGAATTCGGCGTAGGCAGTGTGGCAGTATGGGGGTGTTTTCCATTGAAGGAACATGGTATTCTCGTAATATTACGGGCACAATAAAGCCGGAACGCTATGATGACATTTTTACAGGCTGTGTCCTACGGTTAGAGCCACGAGAATTTCGCGAATTGAGTTGGCAGCAAGCTAGGCGGGACAGCCCTCTATACACTAGAGACATTATCGTTTGCTTATTGGTTACCGTGATTAAGCGGGGCCTCTGTACAGGACTGTTAAACTATCAATAGCCCTACTACTTCCTGCTTATCACTGGCTCACAGTTAAACGGGGCGTGTCTAAACCAACTGTCGTCCAATCACAACAGTAGGAGAAAAGGACAAGTGTTTGGAGTCTACCTCGCCTCCGAATGAATTCGCGAAATACTCGTGGCTCTAGCTATGGTAGAAGACCAGTTTGGAAATGATGATGGCGTGTTTCAGCATGACGCTGCTCCCTGCCATGAAACCTAGTCTGTTTGTTAGTGGTTCGTGGACAATATGGTTTCGGAAATGGACTTTGACTGGTCCACAGCCCCGACCTCAGTCCCATCGAACATCTCTAGAATGAAGTGAATCGGCGACTGCGCTCCAGACCTGAACGACCCACATTACAATTGTTGCAGTGCTGCAGGAAGAATGGTCGGCCGTTCCCCCCGGAGACTATTATGAAGTGATCAGGCCTTAGTTGAACGGCCTGCCTGTCACACTTTCAAACATAGAACCAAGGCACGAGCGTGATTGTAATAACTAGGGATAGGAAAAATTCGCGACTTCATTTCAGCACATGATAGATTTCAAGCGCGTGTGCACTGAAGTTACCTTTGCAATTGGATCGGAGTTTATTACACACGCTGGACGACTCCACGCCAATAGCCAACTTGCAAGGGAACAAGAAGCGAATCCCATACTGTCAACTATGGGGTAACACTGGGGCAACAGCCAATGAACCAACACCTGATGTTCGACTAAACAAAGGATTGCGGAGTCTAGTATACAGGTCATTGAACTCGCGAAATTTTCCTATCCCTAGTAATAACACTTTGCGAAAGTCAGTTGCAGTTCCCCTCTACCGGACAGTAAACGCGGCCGAAAATATTAAACAACGCGCCCGATGTAGGCTAACGTAACAATGGGAGCGGCGTTTTTTCAACGGACGTAGAAATGAGTGTATTGTTAAACGCCCCCTGGAATCAGCCTCCGGCAACATGAACAAGATAGGGACTTTTCAATTAATATGTAATAGTAGTGACGTGCGGACATAAAACTTATTGTAATTAATTAGCATCATGGTATCGCATTTAAGCTCCCCGACAATATTCACGTAAATAATTATTGTATAATACTTATGTTCAATAAACCCCATCATGTACTGTTGTGTTATCCCATAATCGTGACTCATTATTTAGCTACGCCCATAGCCCCTTTAAGGTATGAATTGACTTGAAAGCTAATACGTAACAAGACGTTTCGACATCTGGTTGACTGTCTCCCCAGCTGGGTTACAAGGGTGGGTCCACCCCTTATTTCCAGCTATTGGGCATTCTATCCAAGGTCACGTATAGGAGAGATTCATATCGATATCCCGTTACTTTTGATTATATGCATAGTGGATACCAATTTATGTTGACCAATTATTGTTAGTCAGCCTCTTTTCACACTCGTCCGTAACCAACCATGTTCTTGTGGAGTAGGCAACGGGTAAAAACGAGGTGTAAAGTTACAACCGTTCAACATTCATTCGTTCTGATATCACTGCTCATTGAGCTGTCCATTCCAACGGTCCGGATGTGCAGACCAGCTGGAACAATCATATTAAAGTATACGCTGTTCACGATAAATTGAGCACTTTTTAGAGACTAGTTACTTTTTCTACTGCAGCCATTTTTCATCCTCTAACTACCTTTTGAAAGATATGTTGCCGTGTAAGTAATGAACACTGTGTGTAAATTCCACACCGCACTCTTAAGTGAACGTCTGGGGATAGAACAAAATATATTCATTGACTATTATTCCAAATGAGAGGACTTTCAAAAGTGCTCACTTTACCGGGAATAGACTATACACAGAACTGAAATGGTGTAACAGCTCCAATTTCCTTTGATGCTGGTGTATGTTGAGAACAGATTTACTACGCGATGCCTTAGAAACGCGCCTTATGCCTGAGTGGCAACTCAAATGCGTGGAAGTTTCCTTATTGGGCGTGTTGCTGGGTGGCAAGTAGAAAACCAGATGCTGGTCGGCGAACGCCGGTCCACAGTATAGCTGGACAGTGACGCCACTTAGCTGGCGTGTGCGTCTGGGTTTGAAGGGCTAATCGACTGTTTCACCTCCGAATCGCTACTCCAGTCTAACCCTTTATTTACAGCACTTTCGGAATACCAATCTCTTGGACTGGCAGCAACTATTGGGGAAGCCAAACACTGTAAAAATAAATAATGGTAAAATTACCTGACAAGTGTAAGGTAATATTCGCAAACTTGTGTGGGAAACATAGTTTTCCTTACGTGCAAGGTACCATAGCCGGGAGACGTCCTGGCATGTCTGAACGCGCGGAGCGGTGATGCCAAGCCTGTAGTGAGGGGGGGTGGGGGACGACGACATGCGCGCGCTGATCTGGCCGTGCTATCGGCTATCCCACAAACATCAGTTACGGCGGGCTCAGTTGTACGTACGGCAATGGAGGATGCAGGACGTTTGCAGAGGCACGTAAAAGTTACCCCCAGTGTTACAAAAGTGCACTTGCCCGCAATCACAATATCCATGAACGACCACATATCATAAAGATGATACAACTGAAATACCACGTAGTTTGTAACACTCGGTGCAATGTCGCGTGAATTAATTTATGCGTACATTTTAACAAAGTATAACTAAACAGTAACTTTAGGCCAATGCATTTCATTTGAAACTATAGACGCGTTGCATAGCGTTATGTGCTCAGTCGTGATAATTGGTGTTTTTATTTACAGTGGACTGTCCCGCGGTATAAAGAAAGCCTACACACAGATGTTATAGAATAGGAATAAAATAATAAATATTAAACAATGCCGCCGCTGTGACACATTACACTATACAGTGTAATGTCCATCGACTAGACAAATTCCACCCAATTAAACTGTGTTTAAGCATTCTTGCTGTGCGACGGTAGTTTATGTGAAATTGTGGACTGCATACGCCTAGGTGTTCAAATCATAAAGACCACGCAAATCATAGTAAATCATTGAGAGTTTAGATTAAAAAGTTTTAATTGCCATGTCGGTTTATGTATTATTTCTAGAATTCCGATTCATGTGCAAAAGTAATGCTACATGTAATGATGTTTTCCCAAATAATGCTGGCTTCTGCAGCACGGTGTAATAGTTGCAAAAACATTAATGTAGCCTTTACGATAAAATAATTATGTGTACTAACTTAACAGTCCATAACAAATTTTCGTATATGGTTTACGCCAGTAAATGCTATTCCAAACGCAACGTTTATTAAGAGAAACTAAGATCTCGATTATGAAATAAAACATGCGCAAATATGTGGTCGTATTTGAAAAGCATTAGAAACTAAAACATTAACAGGTTAAAATTATGTGCCTGCCAAATTACTAGACACGGTTTCGAAACTAACGCTATCGTTATGTAGATTTGTTTGATGTGGTTCAAGTTAGGTTCACACGTATTTGCTCTAGAAGGTGCAGGTTCGATTTCGCGTTGTAGCCTATTTGTTTTAGATATAATATAAATTATAATCTTTATATTACAGTTATGGTACAAATAAAGATATTTCCGATAGCATACTATATTTTTACAATCGCTATTTACCAATGTAATTGAAATACTAGCGTAACTGTAAATTTTATATATATAATCTTGCAAATCCACTTAGTAGGTTAATGTACGTATTACAAGTAAAAGCAAGTAATCAGTTGGGAACTAGTATCCAAGGTTCTACTTGTAAAAGTACGAGACAAAATGCAAATATATTTCCAGATGTACAGCACACATTCCGTGACAACTGTGTTCTCGCAGTTATCACGGATTGAAAATGATGTTTCCAATAAAAGGGCGACCCATACTGACGAGCATAAATCAAACCCATACCCTACTCGGGGTTCGAAACCGGAACTACTCAAACTCAACCGACTGCGTCACAGAGGGCAGCCAATAGGTGAACCGGAACACTGTCAGTGGTAATATGAACTTTTTTAAAGTGAAAAATAAACTGCTTATTTCATTGGAGATATTTTGTAAGTTACAATTTACGTAATACATTAAGTGATTGTTCCACATTTTATGATTTTCTGCCATGTAGGTTGGGATTATCCTGCCTATATTTGCACTAAATTAAATGCAGTTATTGGGGGAAGAGTTTTGAACGTCGATTTAAAACATGTATAGTTAAACTTGAACTTCATAGATCACGTTATTCGTTGGAATATAAATATAAATAATAATTTGTTTTTATCTTTTGCCAGTTCCATTTTGTGTTATTCTATAGCACTGATTATTCTAACCATTAGTGTGTCATTTATTGCGACATTTTTATATTTAAATATATTAATTATTTATTCTTTATTACACATTTATTCGCAGCCCCAAAACTAAAGGTTGTACTGAGATTGATTTCGACATGAGGAGTAATATGAGACATAATTCACGAATTCTATACCATCAAAAAGATCGTGCCGATAACTATGGATATGCTAGGACATTACGTTCGGCATTGGCTAGATAGATGACAGCTATGTACAAATTTATGTGTTATTATTTGCATGATTTTTGTATTTTTGTTAGAAGTAACACCGCTGTGCTGTAACACGTGTTTACGTTGGCTTGACTTTATGCTGTCTCAAACCCCTCAATGATGGTATATTTTGTGAACATAATATTGTCTTCTGAGTAATCCATTCTCCTCGAGATATTTACTACGCCGCGCCGTAAATCGTCACGTCCAATATTTATATCCCCCCCCCCCCTTTTTTTTCTTTCTACATTTTCACTGTGCAAGCGTTTGTAATAAATTTATTTTGTCTTCATGTTATGCAAATGTGGAAACTAAACACCTCATCTGCTGAAGCATCAGGCCACATAGTATATTCCACCTCCATCGTGGTTGCTTTTCCCTAAGGTGATTTTAATTCGATACTGGTGAATATTTTAACAGATGTTTTTATGTCCGCACGTATACCGCTGGGCTGCTGTCTTGCCGCTCCGCTACAGACCGGTCCGTGCCGAGTCGCAGTCTAGGAAGTACGAGGGGACTCGGATGCCAAGACTTCTCCCGGCAACTATAAAATTGCCACACTCTGGAGTAAAATTCACGTACATAACGGTGGAAAATCACACAAATGGATAGGAAAATTATCTTACGACGCGTGCATCTCTTCACAACTAAGTGGGAGGACGGGCGGAAGAAACAATCCTGTAACGTGCTAATATTCACTGATGCTGTCGTGCTGTAGTCGTTTAATGGATAGCATACGGCCTGTCATGCTAAAACACCATGGTTCGTGCCCACCCGCCAGCAAGTCTCGAGGACTTTAGAGCTGACGTTTTGGTTACTACCCGTTAGAGGGTATAGGTAATTAAAAAATAACACTACTAATACTCCGGGATATTTTTTAAATATAATTTTATTATACAATATAGTTAATATTACCTTACTTGTATGGGATTTTCCCCCACTTATGTCAGGTACTTTTCCCGTGCGATTAGGGAATAGTACCAGGGGCGTATTCTCCATGAATGTAGTGCATGCTTTAATAAAATTCAAATACTAACATATTTCCTTACTATATATTTCACATTTTTCTTGAAATAAAAATAAATTTTCGTTTTCTTGCTACACATGGGTCTGGGATGCACGCCTCTCTTTTCCTAAAAATTACTCGAAACATCGGGGCAAGGCACCGAGGGTGGAACGTACTGTGCGGGTTTCGATAATCGATCATAATAGTTCCCTAAAACATCGAGCATTGCGCTGTAGTATTCTCAACTCTCGTTCAGCTGGTGTTAGAGCACAGTAAGCTCGTGCGAAATGTGGGCGAATGCATTGACTAGAAGACATTACATTCAGTATGCTAGAGAGTGATTTTTTATATCTTAATTCAGTTTTAAGTGACTGATGGGTTGCGTATTCTACTGTTACATTTGAATTAGTATTTTAAACAGTAGTTTCACAACATGAATGATGGCAGTAAAATGGGCATTGTAATAAGTGTCTTTAATAAATCTTTCCTGCTATCCTTGTTTAGTGAGAAGTTTGAACTTGTTAAAAATTGGAGACTAACACCTGCTGTCAACAATTTAAGACAGAGAACAGTCAGAAACATTGTGTGAACACTTAATCCTGACTTTTACAAAAATTAATGAATGATTATTTATATAACAAACGGTAAATGTTACAGTGGAAATAATTCTTGAAAATTCTAAAGTAAATTATGTTTTGTGAAATTTCAGAAAGAGTTTTACTACTTAATTACGTTTTTAGATAGACAGTTATTGACATTTGTAACTTATTTAAAACTATTCTTGTTAACAAACATAAATGTAACTTTGCCTCAGCCCTAATTCAAATGACTTGCTATTAGAAAATTGAAGTGTTTAGTGACTTTTGGGCCATTAAATGAATTTTAAACTCTTCAACTTCAAATTTAAAATTATTTTATTTGTTTAGTCAATCTCGATATTTGACAGCTGGATTTAAGTTTTTCCTTTCTCTCATTTGCAACATTGAAATGTCTCTTTAAAAATTGGCTACAAGATTTTTTTAAATTAGTACCTGCACTAATACTACATGTTATCCTAGGGGTTAAGTTCTTTCTTTCGTAATTTTAAATGCCGAAGTGTCTTGTCTATGATTTGTCTTAATTTAAAGTGTCCCTTATGATTTTATTTAAGGTTCAGTTATGTTCAGTGATACATGTCGAGGTATTTGAGTATGGTGATTAGGTATTTTTGTATTAACTCGGTACTTTAATTTTCCTCAGGATTGACAGTTTACAGATCTCGTACACTTCACTTTTACGTGAGGGTATTGTCTACATTTGGAGAAACTTTTGAGCCTTATACGGTAATATTTTAAGGTTAGTGATTCTCTTGTGTTTCAGAGCAACCCAGATGAAGGTAGGAGTGATAACAAAATGGTGCTAAAGAACTTAAAAATATTTACAGCAACCTTTTATTGCATTTTGTTTTCATTAATATTTATTTCGTCTGTGCAAAGCGAAGTGCCAAAGTAAGTTTCGTGTACCATGCCTTGGTAAAATTTTCAGGATACGCCCCTGAATAGTACATTACTTGTTATGAAAATTTACTCTGCTTTTAACAGGTAATTTTATCTAACATGTAGAGGTAATTAACTTCCCTTGCATGAAAGGGAATTTTACATCAATTTTTTTTTTTTTTCAGTGAAAGGGCATGGCAACTTAGAAGGCCCAGCCTCATCTACGAACATCCTGGGTGCCGACTCCTCAGTAATTCAGTTAAGCTTATTGAGGAATTCGAACTATCAGAATAAATACTCGTGACTTCTGGTCCATCAAATCGTTAACCCTTAATTGTTGACCTCCTTTCACATGCCCAATATAGACAACTGGCCTCAACTACAATAACGCGGTTGAGAGACCATTCCTTTTTTGGAGGGGGACCAATTGAAAGAAACCATATAGGTATTTTTCCGTGCAATAACACTGACGATTCCATTATTTACTGGAAGTCGAACGGACGATAAAGTGAGCACTTTGAAATCAACAATAGAAATATGTCACAGGCCTTCCTGCATTTTAATTTAATGAGGTCCCTGAAAGACACGCGCCCAGTAAAGTTGGCTACGATGGAGGGAAAGTAGTTCCATATCTTAACGTCGAAAAAAAAAAAGCTTTAGGTAATAATTTGTGATAACTTAAATTATCTTTCGCTTTCTATTTTTTTATGCATAGAAGTGTAAAACTCAGCAGAATTGTTAAATATTTACTTTTCTAGTAAGTCCACAGTTTCATTTGATCGACGCATGACTAAAGTGATCAGCCCAAAGGCGATCTTAATTTTACATAAGGCGGAACAAAATACACAATTTGCGTACAAGTAGATCGTAAGCAGGATTTTTCAAAATTACTTATTTTACCATGATTAGCCTATACTATGTAATGCTATTATTTGGAAGTAATTTGGGGAATACATGCTGACCTGAGGATGTTGGTGACAAAAAAAAACACAACAAAATGTTAAATGTAATCATATTCGTACGAGGGGAATATTGTAGAATAAAATTTTTTGGCGCGCCACTTGACTGGAAATATTTTGCGTTTTTGAGACACGAGGGGAGGGACTTTTGATGGCTTTCTCGTCGTGTAGTGTGTAAAAATTGGAATTTAAGCAACAAACGCAGAATTTCATTACTAGAAATTCTGAAAAACTGATTCATATTTAACTGACAACTTTTGAAAGTACTTCAGAGTTACCTTTACTTTGTCCACTTGCTGTACTTGTTCACCTTGATACAGCCAATTTACTACCAGGCATCGATTAAATGACGCTGTCAAATTGTTACAACATAGACTACTTCAAAACCAAATATAACAATAAATAATAAAAATAATCTAGTTTCAAGTGACACCAATTTTGAATAAAACGTATTAAATAAGGTGTTAAAACATAATTCACATAACACGTTGTCAAAAACGCTAAATATACGGTTACAATGTGTTTCCTAAAATATGTATTCAGAATCAGGCAAAGAATTTTTCCAAGGGTTTTTATAAAAATTGTTTAGTTAATTGAGAACGGAGAACAGAAAATATAAAATGTTAAGCGATTGCCTGCTAAAGGTTTTAGATATTTGTGAAGAGTACTAGAAAATAAAAGTAGCCTGTAAATTTTATATATCCGTAGTATGCGAAGTGTCTTGAAATGCGTATTTTATTAAGGACCGTTGTGGCTGAGCGGTTAGACTGCTCACATCCCACCAAGGCGGGCCGGGTTCAGTCCCTGTCCGAGTCACTCCCGGATTTTCGCTAGTGAGAATCGGGCCGGAAGATGCCGCTGGTCGGCGGGTTTTCTCGGGGATCCTCCCGTTTCCCCCCGCCCTTATATTCCGGCGCTGACCCATTCTCACCTCATTTCACCATCATAGGCTTTAAAGACCTCGTTGTTAACAGCCGTCTAAATATTTGAACTCAACTCAAATGAAACACGCACGGAAGATTTTAGTGAATTTAATAGTGTGGAGTAGTTCTCGCGACAAATATATGAGTGACGAGATTTGGGCGGCTCTTAACATCGGGGTATTGCGTGCCGACGAGGGTGGCGTGAGGTAGATAGGGAGCGAAGGAAACTGGAGATCCCTCTGAAAACCCGGCGGGCAGCGGTATCGTCCGGCACCATTCTACTAATTATAAATAATAATAATAAAGAAAAAGTGCTCCACTCCTACTCTTTATTCGTATGTGAACCACAGAGCGTCAAAAAAGATGAACTTTTCCAGCTGCGACTCCTGCAAGAATCTCCTTACGGAACACTTGAATCATCGGCCTACATGTACTGGGAAAAATTTGGCGATGAAAATTTATTGAACGACACTGCAGCCTGCTTTCAGTGTAGCAGTAAACATGCAAAATTCGCCCAGTAGTTTTCCTTGACTTGGGGGGGGGGGGACGAAAGCTTTTGAAACCCCTCCTATCAAGTAATTCAACAAATGTCCTTAAATGTGAACGTATGACTCGCTGTAATTTAAAAAAATAATAATATTGTGTATAGCATACGCTGGTAACACTTCTGTTTTCCTTAAACAAGTATTTTGTAATGTATCGTCGCTAAGTAGGATATAGGCTCTCATTGTTATTCGGATAGTGTAAGTTCTTTTTCTAAGTGCGACATGGATTTTCCTCTCTACTGTATGACTGATAGTGTTTGAGAGACTCCATCGAATAAGTATACAGGCTATCGTTTTTTAAATTTTATACTTAAATATAGCTGTTCCGAATAGCAGTTTTGCAGTTTTGTGACCTCTGAAGTGCCGAAGTCGTTAAGAAGTTGCGTTGTGAACACGAGTTTCTCCGCAAGTCATTGTCGTTAATGCCGTTTTTAAATGTTAGCAACCCCCCCCCCTCCCCCCTTCAACACTCTTCCCCTTAAATCTGTTAAGGCTAACTGTATGGGACGGGAACGTTAATATAAAAATTTATAAAAAAACTCTAGTTGCGTAAATTTACAATGATGCATCTAAATATATAGTTCGAAATTGTAAGGAAATATTACATTTGTTAATCATGTATTTAAGTTTGCTTTGAAATAAATACTGAATCTAAATGCAACTGAAAAAATATTAAACAAATATTACAAATCTGCGAGATCAGTTTTTTATTTATTCGCTCAAATAAACTGCTGAAGGCAACTGCAAACCACGGGGAAATTGCCTTTCTTACAGTTCGCATGCTAGGAATAAACTGAATTCCTTAAGAACCCGTGCTTAATTACACCTCTTTTTCAATAAAAAAAAATTTTGAGAATCATTTTACCTAGTGTGAAAATTAACCTCATAAAATCTAATAATCATTGTGAATGATTGATTCGTTTACACTGTCGTAAACATTTAAGTGTTTCTTTTACGTCAGTTTTTGCTGAGATGCATGATGAAGAGCAATATATTTTCTTGTGCTGTCAGTTGTAAAATTTGAAATTTAAATAAGTCTTCAACATGCAGGGCTGCTTTTCAAGATTCGTTATCAACTCGATCGAATCACAGGAAGTAATTGGCTGAAGTTTATGCCGTCAAAAGTCGACGAGAATGCGCGTTCAAAGGTCTGCGAAATGCTTTCGGCGCCCTGGACGACCACCGGAAACCCACTGCACTGGAGCTACGGTAAACACAAACACAGTAGCGCCATCTGCGTGTAACGGTCACTTTCTTGAGGGGTGGCTGTGACCCGTAATTCCTCCGCTCGCCTTCACAAGGCGGCGTTGTTCACGATGGACCCGTTCCGCGACAGTTTTCGCATCTGGCCGTGTCGCTGGAAGAGCCACTGACTGCTAAAGGCTGTTCACGGTAAAATGAGCACTTTCGAAAGCCCTGCTAAGATATACTTGTATACACGTTGTGTATGCTTCCGCCTTATGTAAAATTAACATTGCCATGTGCCTCATCACTCTTATAATGCGTCGGTCAGATTTAACTGGGAAATTATTAATAAAGTAAATACTTCACGAATTTGCTTATATTTACACTTCGATACATTAAAAATCACATGGCGAAATAAATAATTTTATGTTACCACAAATGGTTACCTAATACTTTCTATTCGACGTTAAGATATGCAACTACTTTCCCCTCTTCGACCGTCTGAAAAGTCATTTTTACTTAAACTTGTGACTGAAGTCTTAGTGTCCACGCAGAATTGAAATATACTAGACAGCTTCTCATCTTATTGTAAACGGCCAAGCTGTTGCGATCGGCAATCCCCCGAATGCCGATACTTCCGAAGACCTTGCCACATACTTCATAAACAAAGCAAAGCAGCTTGGAGCACCATACAGAAGAGCTGATGCCCTTTTCGACAAGTACAGCGCCAACTCATTCAAAAGTTGTACCCGCACAAAACGAGCTAGGGAAGCAGCTTCAGTCAGAGGCGACATCAGTCAAGCTATCATTCTGCTACCAAACGATTGGAGAAATTTAATGACTCTTGGTGAAAACATGCAGAGCTAGCTTATTTCCTCTCAGAGGAACTTCTTCGCCATGACTTTGGAAATATTGAAGTTGTATCCGGAGGGTTTGTAAATGAAGAAGAGATCAGATCAATTATTAATTCTGCCATTAATATCCGTGCTCTGCCACATTTCATCAAAAGGCCGATACATGTCTTATGGGTAGACAGGTATTTTTCGCGAAAATATTTAAGGTCGTGCTAGACTTCGATACTTTACTTCCACAACTACAACTTCCTTGGGTTATTAGCCGCGTGTCTATATAAGAAGACATGTCCCTATATGACGGAGCAAACACTAATAAAGTACTCCGATACTGAATGCCCATAATTCGCGGACGGCACTTGAGTCACGTGACATTTAAAATCATCCAACCACGAAAATTCATATGAACAAAAGTGTTTTGGAGTACAATTGGTCTTGAAATATTTTCGCGAAAAACACATGTCCTTATTTATGGCACACCATTCACGTTAATGAAAACAATATTGTAGCGGCAAGAGACACGGACACATACTTGCTGCTCATTCACCACTTCAAAAACATAGCGTGCTCCACGGCCTGGGTTTCGAGTGGAATGTCTAAAGATAGGAGATATATGCGTATACACAACATTTGCTTGCATCTATCTCTCGTTCAGCAGCATAAACTTCTCTCTTTGTCCGCATATACAGGTTGTGATTTCACATTGCATATAGCCGACATCTCGAAGAAAGTGGCGCGAACATCTCATACTGGAGAGACCTGGCCCCCCTCTAACTAGTATTCGATTCATACCTCTGCCTGAATTTGCTATTATTAGCACAGATAAGTTCATAGTCTAACTCTACATGATTGAAGTTATGTATAGTTGTATATATTTATATTTACCTACAGTATATTGGTTTTATTTATATACAAATGACTGTTCAGCCATTATATAGGTATACAAAAATAAAGATATACACATAGGAGATGTGGCGAGATACCACCTGATCTGGACCACGAAGAAACCGTCGATTTTTCTATCTACAAATGATGCACTGCGTTTATATATTATGACAAGTGGTCATCAGGCTTTGTAATTGCGGGAATAAGACTGTTTTAGCAAAACCATTACGCGAACTGTTAAATGTTCATTTTGCTTTCGTATGTCTTAATTACTGAACATGATCGGTGTTAATCTGTCTTACACAGATTTAATTCTTTCTTGACATTATTTTTTTCTAAGTTTTTGATGTTTTCTTATATGTTAATTTTTTTTTTTTTTTTTTTTTGTTTTGTTTTAGACAGTTTTACTCGCCCTGCTAAGAATATCTTCATAGTTCAATTCAAATATATATATTTCTGTACTGAGTAGGTGGGCCTGGAATGGATATTTTCATAATATGCCGTTTATTTGTAAAATAAGTAAACATATTTAAGAAATTCTACCGTATTTCGTGACACCGAAAAAGCGCTTGCAGGTTTTGAATTGTTTCTACAGGTCGATACAAAGGCAAGAAATGAACACACAGTGGATTGGACACCATATTGTATTACAGGTTTCCGATCAATATTTCGAAGTGGCAAGAAAGATTTTCGAATTAAGCAGTGTTGTGTCTTCAATTGTTATGCGAAATGCAGCTTTGTTAAATGGAAATGGTACTAGTCTAGGCGGACCCCTTAAGCAAACTGCACCAGAATTCGCTTGGAATGGTAACGGATAGCCAGGATAAAACAACCGAGCTCCATGATTCGAGTCAGCTGTTTGACCAAACAAGGTTGTTTTCATTTCCCAGTAAATACGCCAGAACGTTTTTTTTTTTCTCCTGCGAACGTCGCGATACTGCACGATATACACGAAATCGCAGGGTACGAGGTAGCGAATATTTACGACGACCTCCCCCTAGGAACATAGGTCTCGAGTCCTCCTGCCCCGACGACACGTTGTGTGATTGTTTTAATCTGATCGCTCTCCGGTCGCCGGACAGCGGGCGTCGTTTGTGATGCAGTGCAGCGTGCCGGCTATTCTACGGGATGGACGCGGCGGGAGAACAATAGCTGACCCACAAACGAGAGCCATGAATCGTAGTAGTCTCCCATCTCCACCCCCCCCCCCTTTTCGCGATCTCCTTCGACGTCGAGAACAGCCACCCAATGCGACCTGTCAGCGTGACTGATGAGATACCCGGTCTCTTGACCGCCATTGCTGGCGGGTCAGTGGGATGAATAACAGGACTGAAGCTCCCTCCCAGCCTATTCGCACTGAGGCAGGAAACGATCCACTGCTGCTTCTGCCAGACCGCTCTATATTTTTTGATGTTTTAAAATTGGTTTGGTAATAAAAGTCACATACCATTTAATATGAAATTAAACAGCTTCAAACACCCGGATGCACTGTAACGGTATTTCTAAAATATACGAGTGAAGAGATTTGGGCGGCTCTTAACATAGAGGTCTTGAGATCCGATGAGGGTGAAGCGAGGTGATTATGGAGTAGTGCCGGAATGAAAGAGTGGGGGAAACGGGAGACCAATGGCATCGTGCGGCAGGATTGCCGCATGCGAAAATCCAGAGTGGCCCGGCCAGGGATTGAACCCGGATCGCCTTGATGGGAGGTGAGTAGGCTAACCGCTCAGCCACCGCGGCCCCCTTCTATAATAAAATACATTGCAGTCCCATGCATAATCGAATATCACCAACTATCTCTCTAAATTACCACATGTAATATTTATAAACAGCAATATTTAACAGTCCGTTAACGGGTAATAATAATTTATTGTATTTTGTAGAAAAATTGATACCTGTTGTCGAAACCGAACTATCGTGTAATTTTACACTGATGAATTGCCAATACAGTATATATTTCGGAACAAACTTTAGTACACACTGTATTTGACGTATAATCGGGCACCCCTGAAACTATTAGGCTTACGTAATTCAAATAGGGAATACGATTCGTTAACAAAAAAAAAATCAACATTTATGTTTTAATTCTCTTATTTGTAGTTAACGCCATTGTTGAGTAATCAAGCAATGAGTTTACAGCATGCATGATGAGTATAGGTATTGCACCTACTAAAGGCTATTTAAAATAAAGTGAGCACTTTTTGAAGCCCTCTCATTTGGAATAATAGTCAATAAATATATTTCATTGTAGCCTTAGACGTAAACTCCCGATTGCGGTGGAACATATTGTACATGTTCATTACTTATTGAAAAAGGTGGTTAAAGGATAAGAAATGGCTGATAAGAAAAAAAGTAACTAGGGCCTCAAAAGTGCTCGCTTTACCGTGAACAGCCTATACGATTTTTAATTCCTGTGTTTAAATTTGTAGAAACACGTTATTATTTCAAATTGACACTTTTTGCTGACTGTCTCGCGTGTAGTTTGGTGGATAATTCCTTGTTATAAATTATGCTTATTTTCCACTATTATTTACAATCTGGCAGAATAAGATTTTTTAATATGATAGAACTGTTATTAACGATGCAATAAAAACTTTTCTTAGAAATAGAGTTCGAACATAGTAACATAGTTACAAAATATATAAAGGAATATATGAAAAAATTCAGACTTCTTACCATCATAACATGTGAAAGCAGATCCCTGTTACATGCTAGTTTGCTTGCTATATTGAGTATTAGTTGATAATGATTTAACATTGTCTTTCGTTTTTAATTACTAATGAAAACGCTTATTTCATTTATTTGGTTCAAATTACTACTTTCATATTTATGCAGAGATTATCAAACACTGCTTAAAAAAAAAAAAAGGTAGCGAACATCTTAATGTTACAACACTTTTACGTTAAAAGCATATGAAAAATCGTAAATCAATATTACATGTAACAAGTCGTTACAATATTTCCCAAAGAAATGTTAAAATCTCGCATCGAGTCGTAGCAAGTTACCATTAGCAGACAGCAAAATATTAAATATTCATTGCTTCGACGAGAACGACTCAACGCATGATATCTATCGATGCCCTTTCCATTTCAGTGTTTTGTAACAAGACAGTTTTGGAGGCAGACATATAAGCAACTCGGTATCTAACTGAACAAATAAAAAGAATTGTAAATCAGTTGAGAAAATAAAATTCAATAAAAGTTCCACGAGCAACCCGAAACTTATTATAATAATATTCAGTTTCCTGCCCAACTTTGCGAATGGTATGGGACCTGAGGTTTCGTTCACATTAAGAAGTCACGCCAACGTGGCAAGGAGGCCAGATCGGTGATCGCTGGAGTTCTAACTCCAGCGCGGCCTAGTCTACACAGACACTGATTTGTCTCAAGAAAGTCGGAGCAGACTACTCCCGATGTTTCGTCGGCTTAATAATCTCAAAGTTTTAAACAATATTTTTAAATTCTAGCGCAATTCATGTATTGGTGCTGCAGTATCAAATACAAAGCAATAGAAAAGCAAGAAGGTGGCAAATTAATAAAAATAGATACATTAATTAAACTGTGACGATTGTAATTTTATACTGTGCGCGAAATTTACGCGTTTCGTCCCAGCTGAAAATAATGTTTAATGTATCAAAATAAAAATTTACGTTTCCGGGGGACTGGCAATGTTATTCAATTTTACGTTTTTCGATAAAAAGGAAATAAATTAGATACGAAGTTAAACTGTAATCGCAGGAATGCCAAGTGGCACATTGCATTACAAATGAACTGTTTGGAAGAATCTCTGCAATAATCAAAATCCTCACGATGTGTAAAATGTAAATAATTAATTCAGTAGGAAATACCAGTATTATACATAAATAAAAGCATAGGTTAAACCAATATACTGATTTCAGCCAACATAACAAAACAATACAACCATTTATTCCAACTATCACGACAGACTTCCGAAATAAGTAAATATTTCCAAACTCAACACCAAAAGAATTGAAATGAAAATTCATTTCTTTGAAATATACCAAACAATGTCACCTAAGAATATAACTGGTTTTTCTTGCTTGATACCCAGAAAATATTTCCATAAGATACCATCAAATCATATAAATGGCACGAAGAAAAATCACTTCACATTTTGTACGTCACTGCACTGGCATTTACCATGTTTTCAGCAGGTATTAAAAAGTGTAACCCACCTGCTGACATGGACATACTCTTTAGTACGCGTTTAATAAAAATTAACATATAACTAGTATATACATACATTTTAAAGAAAAAAGAAACTGTGGTTCTGGGTGAGGAGTCTAACACGAGCAACATAATCTTATGGTCGTTACACATATCAAGAATAGCTATTACTGTAGGCGACATGATCCTTGGGAAAACAGTTATTTAGCCAATACAAAATATTCAGTTCAACACTTATATATATATATAATTTTACAAATGAATTGGTTTTAATTTATTTAATAATGGATTTTTTCGACTGCATTAAAGATATTGCAAATTAATATGCACCGATGTTAATATCAATATATTTCCCTTCAATAGTATAGGTAGCTACGTTATAATCACGGTATATTTTAGATAATTCTGAACGTACTGTGCCAGATGTTATTTATCCTGCTTGGCCATTAAGAATCTTATTTAAAATCTGTGCGAAACCACGCACAGTCGCGTGTTCATTTAGCTGTTAAATTTAAGTAGGTGGGCGGAGCCACGTGCTCGTAAACAGAACTCGAATAAGAGTTCTCGACCGACCAGGTTGTTATTTTCGGATCGCGAGAGCACGAAATAAGCCTAAGGACCACTGGTACGCCCATATCATTACTTTACCGATTGAGCGACCTGGAATGCGGAGCTAATTGGACGGATGGGATCAATTACCGAATGAAACGATAAAACGTGGAATGGGTTTTCGACGCACATTAACAGGCAAGCATCTCGCGATCAGGTTCCGGTCAGATGGTCGCTTCTCTCAAGGATTTCGCGACAGCCAGGTGT
The DNA here is from genome assembly GCA_029891345.1 of Dryococelus australis. Taxonomy (NCBI): domain Eukaryota; kingdom Metazoa; phylum Arthropoda; class Insecta; order Phasmatodea; family Phasmatidae; genus Dryococelus; species Dryococelus australis. The sequence continues at coordinate 296,709,018 of CM056993.1, read as the reverse complement.
TCTGATAGACTGCACCCGCTGCCTGAAGCTGCACTGGACAAAGAGCTCCGCAATCAAGATTATACTCCACATACACTGAGAGCTAGTGCTGTCTTCCTCGAATAATTGCTCGATAAATAATTCCAAACAAATGAGTTGCTCATTTCAACAAATGTACGGGACGAAATCGATATACGTGCCGTTATTAAACTGTCGACTATGTCACCCGAAGGGAAAATTTTCTCTACCCGTTTGGCCCCAGATTAATTCATGAACTCAATTGTGGCAATCGTGAAATATTTTGGTGTGTGCTATACTTGTGTGGGGCGTACATCTAACGAACGTGTTTAGTGCTCGATAGTAAAGGCTGTACACGATGAAGTGAGCACTTTTGAAATCAACGTTAGAAAAATGTCCCTACTAGAATATTTTAACGGGCACACTGTGTCATGCGCCTAGTAAACTTGGTAACGATTGATACGAAGTATTTCCACATATTAAGATAAAGGAAAAAGTGTTAGGTAACTATTTGTGATAAATGATTTTTTCTTTGGTTTCTGTTTTGTTTTTTTTACGCATCGAAGTTTAAAAATGATCAAATTTGTAAAACATTTACTTCCCTAATAATTTCGCAGTTTCACTTCACTGACGCATGAATAAAGTGATGAGGCCCATGGCAAAGTTAATTTCACATAAGGCGGGATAATACATAACGTGCATACAAATAGATCTTAAGCAGAGCTTTCGAAAGTGTACATTTTACAGTGAATAGCCTATCAGTTTTAACCATTCATAGACGTGAAGTGCAGAAGCTTTGGCAAATCAGATTACTGATAAGGAAGACGCCCAACACACTGAGCTCTGATTGCTTGCTGTGTACTGCGCCGACCATAAATATCCTTCCTGTCCACGATCGCGCAGCCGAGGACTGAACGGGATACGACAAACTCTGACACACTGTAAACGTTTACTACACATTAATTTTCCACTTCAGGTGATTCAAGAGAGTATTTTTATAGTGTAGAAGTACTTGCGAATTTCTTAAAACAACTGACATTTTGGAACCTTGGGATTTTTTTTTTTTTTTTTTCAGGAGATCCATGGCACAAGAAGTAACCGACTATAAAATCGTTGGTATATCAGCAACAACCAATAGTACTATTCACGGAAAGGCCTCTGTTGTCTTGGATTGCAACAAATATTTATGATGGCGCAGCATTTAAACACCACAAAACAATCTTCTCGGAACCCTAACTTATGATGACCATTTGCTGCGGTGATATGTGACTTTCATAAACGCTATCACTAAAATCATGGCTATCAAGGAAGTTCAAAACCCGGAATTACATTCATTAAAATATATAGTACGTATCAGAAAAACATTTGTTAATATGCACCTTTAAATGTGATTTAAGTTACTCCTTGCTATTATCTGGCTCGAGATGAACAAGTACCATATACATTTCCTTCTCTGCAAACAGCTTCAAATTAGACGAAAACAATGTAATAAACATTAGTTATTAACATAAGATTGAAATATGACTGAAAGTAAGCAAAAATACAAAAATTCACAATGTTTATGTGAGAGGTAGAAACTGACATAGCTTCCATACCTACTTCGGGTCAGAGCAAAATTCCTTTTATATTTTAACAAATTAATTAGAAAATGTTTACCTATAATAATTTAAAAAAATAAAATAAATTGCTGTAACAGAACTTTTAAATCACTGATGCCATCATAAAACAAGCTGTGAATTCGCTTAATTTGCATAGGCGATGAATAGGTGAAAACTTAACCAATTATTAGAACCGGGCCACTAAAATCTGCAAAACGTTTTTCTTTCGGTGGAAGCGTTTTCAAATGTTTACCAGTAATTCCTGTCTACTCACAAATAAGTCGATTTTTCATTTATATATATATTTAAAAATTTTAAATGGCAATAACTTACTAATAATCATTTTTGTTCTCACGTCCCATGATTACTAACACGAGAGCTCAACATCACCTCCGAGATTATAGTGAAGTCAGAACCGCGACTTGTAACATACTCGATGCTTGCAAAATCAACTAAGGCGAGGGTTTTGCCCGACATCATCGACACAGCAAGTCTCCGCTCCACATTTGGCTTGGACGTCTGCTTTCGAATAGAGAAGGCATAGGTTCGAGTCCCAGACAAAATATACTATTTGTGTTGATTTAAATGTTCGTCTATTTTATTTTAGTTCGTAAGGTATTCCAGGAGTGGCTTTCACGCACGTGTTAATAAACCCCTGAAAAATGCTTCCGTTACTCCCGCGCAAACAGGGAGTGTCACCTTGTCATGAATGGTCACCTATGGCAAATGAATCAATTTTAAGTGTGGGATGGACCCTCGCGTTTTTTGTGGGATAGTTGTCTGCGCGAATGCGCTTATCTTGGTAAATATATATTCTGTAAATACGACTTTATGTCAGAAAAGATAAAAAAAAAAAAAATTATCTATTCCCTAATTTTTTTTTACTTTTCTCATAGTAAGCGTATTCTTGAAGGAAAAATTCGTGCAAATGGTCAAATTTCGATATTTTTTTTTAAAGCTTGCCTATGCAGTTTCCTTAAAGAGAGATGTACAAAGGTAAGGGCGTAGTTTACTCCGTGGTCTTTCATCGCGTGTAATAAAACCCTACTGTTACAGATCTAATTGGTACAGTACAGCATCACGACGGAAACACTGCACGCCTTGCGCGTAGGAGCGATAAGGCGCTAGAAGTGCGTGTTAGTGTCGCTCGCATCGCTCCCTCGCTACTTAACCTCGATGGCGTGCGGGGCGAGCTGGAGAGGGGGAAGGTTCTATCTCACTCTTAAGGCGGATTCCAACCCGCCATCTTCGATTGATCGATTTTTCGCCAAAGCTTCTATTTCAGAAAGTTTATTGAAAATTTCCCGCACGACATATCCTAAATTAACAACTCCCCAAACTTGATCGAACTGCCACAGCTTCGCTACATTCATTTCTAGCTGGTAACGGTTGAGGCGAAACGCGATATTATTTCTTGCAAACAATCACAAACGCGACGATATAAACAAATAACCAAGAAATACTGACCTCAGACGATGCACTAGGAAATGCTATGTGCTCTGTCGTTCCATAAAACATGATAGAAAACTGTATTTGCAGACTATGGCAAAATTTCCATAAATACAAGAGGGTGGGTGGGAATCTGCCTTAAAGGTGCTGCAGTGAGTCGCAACATTTTGCATAGAGAGCTCTCTCGACAGACGTTCCAGACGAGGAATGCAGCCAGGAGAGAGACGTAGCGACGTATCGGCCATCTCCTTCGCCTCCCGCAAGCGATTGCCTGATCGTGTCCTGCGATGTCGCTCGCGGGATATCCGACCCCGGCACGACTGCACGGGAGGTCGGCTCCGCCCCTCGCGCAGACTCCCTTCGACCACCCGTCGCCGATAACATCGCACTGGCTGGCGAATATTAAAAATCTGCATGCTTCGTCCCCGCCTGAGGCTGAGTCAACCTCGAAAACACGAGGTCAGCATCCTAGCCCGACCGCGAAAGAGCATGACGTCACAGCTCGGTGTTAAACCTCTTGCTTGTCGGTAACAACATCTAACACTTAGTGCACCTGACCCTACCACACGGTACTGAAGAATGCCACGGCGAGATAGCCCGCGAACTCCAATCGCCCACGAAGCCACCGCGGCTGAGCGGTTAGCCTGCTCGCCCCCCAAGGGGATCCGGGTTCAATCTCTGGCCGGGTCACTCCGGATTTTCGTTACTCCATACTCACCTCAATCACCCTCACCGGCTCTCAAGACCTCTATGTTAAGAGCCGTCCCAATCTCTTCGCCCTTCCAGCCGCCCACGCCGGCAACGTGTTGTAGCTCCATTCGCCAATCAGCGCATGGTAATATGCTCGTCATCCGCTGGTCCAGCCAGTAGGGAAATTTTCACAGCGTGTATTACCCAATCAGACACAAATCTCGTTCCCAGAGCCTCGCGCAGCCAATGAGAGAATGAGTCCACCCATATCAAAAGAACCGCCTTGTCATTTCGTCTATGCGTTTTTACTATAGTCTATACGCAGTTCCTTCACACTTTTCGAATCAAACCTTTGAAAAACCACCCCATGTGTGACGCGTTTAGTTTTTCCTAAAAATTCCATGTCTCGCAAGCGTTGTACACCTCTGTTAAAATAACAGTATCTTATTTTTGGTTGTATTGAAGTTTTACCTAGATTTTTTTATAAATTATAATTAATTTATAATTATGAATTAAAACAGTGAGAAAACGTGTATGTTGGTAACGTCTAGTAAGAAATAGTTCCCATGCAAAATATAATTACCTACATTTGAGTGCGCACGAATTCGGTACGTTGTCCGCTGGTGTTTTAGTTAACCTAAGTTTGCACAGGGGGAGTGATATCCTCGAAGTAGAACTTTAGCAGGGTTTCAGAAAAATGCGAAGTAATCGTGAATGGAATATGACTCTATGACCATACCTTAAATCTGGACGCGATGCTTTAGGGTTATCTTACTGAATGCTTAGCACACATGAAATTATTTTCATTTTGTTATTCGTGTATGTCGGTTTAAAACAATACGTATAAAATATTGGAAGTATAAAAATTTTTTTTTTTTGTTAACGTATTCTAATCAGCATGACAACTCTGTAGATCCCGTTGAGTCTGTTACAGTTTTTGGCTCAGATCACAACGAATTCAACTGCCTTCTGGTTTACAGCCAGTTTACGTGAAAATACCTTACTGAGTCGGTTCTTTGAGCAGTCCGAGGGGTTGTCTAACCCGAACTTGGGCGGATATAGTTTCAGCGTTTCGCTAGTTCTTAAATGTATTTTTAAAAAACATAACAATATATCAGGTATACATTTTTGGAATAAAAGTATGTTTATAACTACACAAACGAAAAAGAAATTGCATTGTACATCGTATTATGTTACATATAAAATATGTACGTTTGCGTGGTTACAAACAGCTCTGCAGTTTTGAAAGCCAGATAATAAAGAACGAAGTGCATTATAGTAATAAATAAGAGAAACAATAGGACCTTTATAAGCCTAAAGGGCAAAAGTGACACCAACAGAACTTGCATAATGTGACCAAAATTCACCGGCCACACATTGGTGCTGGATCAGATCCTTTCGGTCGTGAAATTAACAGGACGTCGAACTCCTTTTTTTGGTTATTACAGCGTTAACACTTCTGAGTAAGAGCTCTAATAACAAATTTCTTGTGCGGAACAGGTGGAATTTTTCTTTCTGTATCATGGTGAATATATGAGAAGTTAGGTGAGTGATCGAGTTGGTATGACACCCAAACAAAGTTCCACCTCATCCCAAACGTGTTGTAATCAAGCAGGGCCTATGGGTGGGCCAATTAATCAATCCCATCTGCTTGTCTCTTCAAACAACAACACAGTTGACCTTCGTTTATGGACGAGAGAACTACTGGGCTGATAGAGCAAAAAGCCAATTCCAAACTTTTTCCACTTTGTAGGAAACTATTCATTATCGAGAATAATTTTCTACATTAGGCGTTCAATGATCAATCAGTCAAAACCTACGGTGTAAGCCCCAACTGAGACAAAGATCTTAACGGCATTACTCTAAAGCCACTAAATTTCATTGTCAATGCAACACATGTTCGGTTTACACGTCGGTCTCAGTGCCAGATCATCACTCCGTTCAAGACCTTCTTCCACTGATTCACTCTAATGGTGGTGTTGTTTGCAACAATCTGAACGACGGCGATTGTTATCAGTGATTCCCTGGCAGCGGCAAGACCATGGAAACCAGTTGATATAACCTCCTGGAGGAGAGTCCTATTACTGGCTTGAGTACCGAGCTGTAACGGCAGTCATCTCCATACTCCGGATTGTATGTCTGACTACTGGTTTGCTTAACACGCTTCAGAGTTCGCCGTTCTCGTTTAATTAATTGTATGGACCTACCAAGGCGATGCTTTGGGGCCAGTGCTTCCGTGTCATTTCCACTTGATGACTACATCTCTAGTGGACTGAAGCAAGTTTAATATGACGAGACATTTCTGACTGAAGCCCCAATGTTTTGTCCCCTACGATTATGCCACTTCTGAATGAACATTCCTTTCTCCGTTGACTCACTATGACGTCAGACGCGTGTAGTGTTCAAGTATTTGTAACATCGCTTAAATAGTGCCGTAACAAGCAAATTTACTGGGAGAAAAAGGTTTGTGATTACTTTTGACTTTTGCACTCACAAAATATATTTTGGGGTATAGTACATCATCTCTCTTCTGAACAGCAGGCATGTATTTTGTCTCATTGCCATTCTTGATAGCATGTCCTTGAGGGTCCATACATTGTTTTTTTTCACTTACTGGTTTTCGGCTGGGTGAAAGTGATGGCGGCTCGCAATCTACATATCAGTGTATGTAAAGAAATGACCATCATTTAGTGTGTTACAAGAAGTAAAACATAATGAGAGACTCCTCTACGACAGAGATAAAAATGCGGCTAACACAAACATCCATGCCACATAAAGGATTCAAAACATCGGCTCGTTCAGCTCCAAGTACCAGCAAAGTTACGTGTATACTATCGGATAGGCCACAGGAAAAACACGCCAATAATGTTTTCTGTGTTCTCGCACGTGGCAAATATATTTTATAAAGACTAAGAACTTCACAGACTTGCCGTTTACATAGCCTGTATTATTTTCATTCAAAATATGTTCGCTATGAAAGTTGTAAAATATTTTAGATAACTTTCTCGTTTATTCAAGCACGGTATTCGCAAAAATAAATATAGAGATTAAATAAAAATTGTCTTTATTATAAAACTAAATTTAAACATCTGCGTATAATCTTCTAAAGTCACATGGAACACATTTTATATATGTTTTCCCATGTCTCACTAAGTCTACATAATTTGCAAGCGGTCACCTTTACTTCATTTAATGATAGGAGTGAATAAAAATCATGAGGTGATATGAAGATGGGAGTTGATAGCAGGAAAGATGACAATAAAGAAGAGAACTGGAGCACCTGTAGGAACCACCACACGTTCTGTTGTGAGTGACCATCAAACTTCTCACACGAAACTTTACGCTTGGGACATTCCCAACACACCTCGACCTGAGAATCCAACACCAAACTTTCTGTTCCAATAAACACTCTAAGAGGAATGATCATTCCTCCCCCCCCCCCTTTTCACCCCTCGCCAAAATCGCAATACACTTCAAATGTACAGCCACGAACAATAGCGAAGGTGTATTGTAGACGACCGTATCCATACAGAGCCCTCTTCAGACTTAACACGGTTTCTCGGCGGCCATGCAAACTTACGGCGTGACGCTCTCGTGGTGAGGAAACCTAACTGGTGATGCACAACTCATGACTTGACTGAGAGACGAGCCCTTGTATTCATGCAGTTTCTTTTGCCTTAAACCTTTTAGTCCGTAGCTTTGCGAGACGAACTGAAACTTTCAACTTCTGAATATATATAGTGGCAGCTTTGCTTTCCATTTTGCGTGACCTTCCCGTGGCAGCAGTTTTCACACCAGTCGAATTCCATCAGTCCCCACTGCACTGAAGCAAACTAATTCCCCGTTGCCCTAATTGTTTTTTTTAACATATATCTTTATTTCATTTCATATAATTTTATGCGGAGAGTGTCTGAATTCTTGAATAATAATATCGAGGACGAATAACCTTGTTTACTACCACGTTATTGTGACTCGGAAAAAGACACCAGCTTAAATTAAGCTAAAATACAGTAACTGAATTGCTCTTAGCATTATATACCATTAAACATCGCGACATGTGAATGAACTGTTGCCTGTGCTCATATAAGGTTGTGTGTATAGCTCATGCATCTTCCTCGTGTTTAGTATTAATTATCCGTTTGTTGGCAATATGTGTATAAATTTGGTATGTGATAGTAGAGATTTATTCCTGCAGCTCAGGAACACAATTATGCTTAAAATTTGTGCTGGATTTTACTACTTAGTACCTTGCTTATATGGCGGCTTACTTAAAAATTCTGGGACGTCCATCCTTAATGTACTTCTTAAAATTGATGTAAAGGTACTCAAAATAGTCCTACGTATATTGAAAATAACAAAATCTCACGTAGATAAGATGAAATTAAACTAAGGCTGGACTCTGTAGCATAGGATTCAACCGAAGCGTGGGTACTTGAGAATACACAAGGGCGCAGCTTGACATAGCTCGGAGCACGTGGACGTCTCAGCGTCTAGCTAAATCCTAAAGCTCCTAAAAACAGCTGCTGACTACTACGGAGAGGTGAAACAGACCTCACTCTACGCAAAACACAAAAATGCTTTAAACTAGCTGTTAGAAACTAAAAACACCCTACTAACTAATAAAAAATCCTGAGCTCTGTACAACTCTGGACGAGCGTCATAGCCTACGATGAAGCTCAGATGGAAGATGCTGGAAGAGAGGATGAGAAATTCCCACTGAAATGTACCGGCCTACCCTATGCTCTACTCTCCAGAGAAATAGGGGTGCAGGGTTTCATCTTGCTACCCAATCGGTAGGCTCACTATTTAAAACTAACCGACTCGCTCCTAAACGGCCTAAGTTCCTATGCCGTAGAGTTAAAAGTCTCGTAGACATATAATAAAAAATTACAAAAATATTCCCTGAAGCATTAACAATCACTTGAGATCATGAAAATGAAATTAATCTAAAATGTTCATTAAAATACAAACAAAAATAAAACTAGCTAACTAAATGCATTTAAACATAAATATTGCCATTCGTGCATCTAATAATTCAAAATCCTAACCATGTGAAAATAAACAAAAAAAAAATAAAAAATAATAAATATGACAACATACAGAAAATTACAAGTGTTAAATATAAGTAGTTTTAAACGTCTGGAGCATGTATAAATTATGTTAACAAGGTGCAGAGATAGTAAAAAAATGGATGTTACAATTTTCTGGTTCAATGACTATTTTGAGCAAATAAAGAAAATTATCCTATTTGCTGGCAGTGTGGGAAAGACAAGCACGCGCCTGCCTTACGACGTGATGAGACTCATCGTGGCATTTAAAAAGGGTGTGGTACACAAGTTATCTCTGAACATGTAAATTGCAGTTAACAGGTTTTTGGAATAGACTAAAGATGAGGTAGACCGCTTATTCGTCTTCTGCTCACGTACCCAATCGTACACAACTGTCAGTCACATGGTCAACAGTGATGAACGTGTTTGTTTATATCTCAATTTTTAAATTACAAGAACTATTATATGAATAAAATAATTATACCAGTTGAAATTTAATCAAGCTGAATTACAAACTGGTTAAAGGAAGTTTACGTGCATCTCAAAGTATTTGTTTACGAATCTGTTTTCTAATCTAATACCCAAACCATGCCGTTTTTTTCTAGACGTGTTGGCAGAAAAGCAGTCCAATGTTAGGATACGGAGGTTGGTTGTGCGCAGCCAGCGAGATCGGTCTACCCCATCGTTAATCTATGGTCAGGGCAGAAAAATCAAGAAAGGGCGATCTAAACTAACAGTTTCTGACTACTTTTTTAAGCAAATATTCTGGCGAACAGATACATTCCTTTAGTGCTATATCATACGTCGCACTGAAACGTGAAAATTTACGACGTAACGAGTAGTTCAACAGTGATGCATCAGATATGTATAATCCATTCACGGTTACTTTACACTTTTCTGAAGACATGTTAAAGTTCTACTTCCAGGGTGTTCCTCCGCCTCGTACAAACTAAGCTTAACTCAGCCTATAAAATTACACCAAAGGACAACGCACCGAATTCGTGCTCACTAAGTTGTAATAATATTTGGCATAACTATTTCTTACTAGGCACTACCAACACACATATTAACTAACTGCTTTTATTCATATTTATTATAAATTATATATTATAATTTATATAAAAAAAATATAGGCGAAACTTCAATTTAATGAAAACTAAGATGCTTTTATGTTAACAGAGGTATAAAACGGTTCTGATACATGGCGTATTTGGGAAATAACTAAACACGTCATATATGTGGTGATTTTTCAAAGGTTTCATTCAGAAAGTGTGAATAAACTGCGAATGGAATATACGACGCCCTCCTAAGGAAAACCGTCCAAGAAGTAAAAGCTGCTAGCGCATTTACATCGAGTCACAGCACATCGCTGTTGCTTCGACAGCAGTATGCGGTCACGTTACTCCAAATACAGATGAAAGAATTCCCTGATTCCCTGATGTGGCGGCATCAGCGCTACCTGGTGGCAGGGATAATTACTTGAAAAGCACTGGTGAAACACTCCCAAATAAGAGGCCATTTAAAGTTGCTTCGCGATCTTGAATGTGTAATACTATTCTTGAAAACCTCAGTCAATGTGCTCCTGCGGCTGGTCTCAAATTAACTAAAAATTTCGAAAATAACTTGCTTAGTTTCTACTTTCAGCCCATTGCGTACGCGCGCGTGTGTGTGTGTTAGCAGTGGACATATGTTACATAACGTTGGTAAGACATTTCTAAAAAAGGAAAAAATGTTATAACTAGCTTTTGCCCACGACTTTGTCCGCGTGGAATCCGTACTTTCGTTACAATATTATTTTTTTTTTTAAATAGTAAGTATGTATTTAAAATAGAATGCATACTTAAAGATATAAAGTGGGGTGAAATGCAAGTAAAAAAATAAGAGAATTGTGGCTGTTAAGTTTGGAGTTGTTATTAGTAATCGGCAGTGTAAACAATGTTCTTTATCGTTTTTCAGGGTGGCACCGAAACAACCTGCAGGCTGAGTGGTGAACTTACACGCCACGTAAAACTGACCGTGGTAGAAACAGTCCCGCCTTAAGTCAGCTCCTGCGAATTTGACAGTTTGCCCCTGCGACTTATTTACCGTCGTAGGGAAGTACACTTTGAAGGTGAATTGCAGTCTCTTGAATCCGGAACGGTGGTCAAGGGCCATTGGAATACGCGGTACAAACACTGTTTCTCCCTGAGCCGTTCCAGTTCAAATAGTGGTCTCAACTACGTTGCGACGTACAGATTTAACTTGCAGCCTAGCTCCATTATAGTAAAACCACTCCAAACAACAATACAAATTCTAAACAAGAAGTTGCTGATAACTAGTAAGCCTACTTTCCTCTACATGGGTGCAAATAAATTTTATTGAAGTTTTTGGAAGCTTACATTATAGGGAGTGGTCTTTGACGTTTCATTGACAGCAATATCATCGGAGATGAAACCAGAAACATGCGAGACAGTACAAAGACTATTAAAATAGACGAGTGACTTACCCGGGATTCGAATTCAGACAAGCTCGTTAAATTAAGCTAGCTTGCAATCAATTGCATCATTGAGGTAGCATTCGGAGCATCAACTTCGGATGTAATAAGTGCAATGTCTTGAATGATAGGGTTCACTAACCTGAAATATTTGCTCTGCAATAATTTTGAAAATAAGTGTCTAAGCCAATAGAACACATAAGTTAACATGGCCTACCGTAACGGTATTTGTGTAAAAAATAAATATATGCAGAAAAATCCTTTGAGTTGAGATCGAAACTGGGTAGAGTAATGTGTTTTCACGCCCGTTTTTTAAGTATCCGGGATTGAGTTTAATTTGGATCGTTTTTAGTAACGCTAAAGAAATATCCAAGTTTTACCAATTACATAAAAGCAAACATATACTGTACTTTTATCACTTTATTAAAAATACACATGCCCTTCATGGCTACCAAATACATTTATAAAGATAAACGCGGCATTTAACGCACACTAGTAAAAAAAAAACTTAAAACGCGAAACTTGCGGTAGGGAACATTAGTTTTCGATAGGTGTTACTAGAAATCTACGGTCGTACAGCGTATATTTTGGTATTGCGCACGCACATAAAACTTATGAAAATAATCTTCAATCTTGTACATCAGAGGCTATTATATCGTTCTAATTACATATGTTCTAAGTTTTCCCTCGCTGCTAATTTTATTCTGTATAGGAAAAACTAGTATGTACCTATTTGTTTTCAGCATTCTGTTTGGTGGATAATCATCATAATATTCAATAATTTACAGCCATTTGGTGGTCTCCCACCGCCTTTCTACCTCCACTTGTATTCAGTCCTTTACTGGTTTCCTTTTTTTTTTTTACTTCACTCGTTTTAACAGTTTATTCATTTGTGCTCCATTTGATCGTTTCCTTGTAAAATTCAGAATATTCTGTACACACCCATTCTTTCTGCTTGCCAATATCATTTACGTTTTGACATTTTACTTTTTTTCTTTACAAATGCTAAATTTAGACTATTTTCCTTATCATTTAATTACACGTTTTATCCTTCTTCGATGCACGTATTTTAATCTACAGAAATCTCGTTGGTTTATATATGCCTGTATTTATACAGCAATTATATATGTACTCTTTTACAGCGTGAATGTGATTTTGCCGCAAAATTTATCGCAAAAAAAAAAAAAGAGAGAAATTTCAAGTGAAGCATTGCTGGTTATAGCAGAGGCAATTTATCGATGGACACTCAAATTACTTAAATAACTTGTGCATTGGTGAAAGAGCCGATCATCAACTCAAACAAGGGGGACATTGAAGATTATAGGTTACAGTGGTGCCTGAGTTATGGGACTGGTGGGCGAAAATTGTACGAGATGCGCTTGATATGTAGTTACAGTTTTTAATTACAGCTGATTAAAATATGACGGGCAGTATCGCGCATGCGCAGTAGCTCGGAGCGAGACATTAGCCAGCTGTTCACTATATTAACGCAGTTGTGTCGTACAGTAAAGGCTGTTCAGGGTAAAGAGAGCATTTTAGAAATTAATCTTAGAAAAAGTCACTGCCCATGGATGCATATATTTTAATGGGCGCGCTGAGTGACATTCACCCAGTAAAGTTGGTAACAATAGACGGAAAGTAGTTCCATATCTTAACGTCGAATAAAAAGTGTTAGGTAATAATTTGCGATAACTAAATATTATTTATTTCACTTTATATTTTTATAATTCATCGAAGTTTAAAAATGAACAGATTTGTAAAGTATTTACTTTCTTTATAATTTCAGTTTCATTTGACCGACACATGACTAAAGTGATAAGGCCCATGTCAATGATAATTTTACATAAGGCGGAAGAGTACTTAACATGCATACAGGTATATCTTGAGCAGGACTTTCAAAATTGCTCATTATACCGTGAAAAGCTTTTAACGGCATTAATGAGTGAATATAAAAATTATTATCATCAATCACTCTTCACAAACATGTGTCTATTTAATAAAATAAAAATGTATGAAGTTTATATTGTGCGTCATAATATTTACTATTTGATTTTTTAACTTGGTAAATAAAATGGGCTTTAAAGCAGCGGGTGTAAACTATTAGTGAAAGTCACATGAGAATGTTAATATTGACACGTGATGGAAAGATAGGCAGCTGGATTAAATAAGAAACTATGCAGTGTTCCAAGTGTGCCCAGTTAACTGGACACAGCCGACAACACATACATACATACACGCACGCACACACACACACACACACATTTCGTTCATGGGTTTCAAAACGTAGAGACCCTTCGAGCAGGCAAGCACAATTCTAAGCATCATCAATCACCGCGGCGACAGAAGACGGCAGATGTTGCAAGCGTCGAATTCGCCAAGCAGCTTCCGATGACGTCGAGCAGTGACGGTCGGACCCCTACCCCCCACCCCGCTTACTGACTCTGCAAGAACTGACTGATCATTAAGATACTCCCTTCTGTCAGGGATATTATTTTTTTGCAAACAGCAGAACACATCATCAGCACGAATTCACTTGTCAACGACAGCATGTTTGATTTACCAGCGCTCGTGACCATGTTTGTTTTTTTGTATGACAGTTTCTTTAAAAAAAAAAAACCTCTTTGATTATGACGGGCAGTTAAAAGATAAAAGATTATATACATTTTCTCTCGTCAGTTACGTCTTATATTTTAAGTCACACCGGTTAAACAATGATGGCGCAGCAGGTAATTGTATGCATCACAGCAGTTTCCTCTAGTTTAAATTCTGTTTTAGATTACAAAAAATCAAATAACCAGACAAAGTTTTGTTTCAATTTTTCTTGGCAACACGTATTAGGATGCTTTATTTACAAAAATCAATTGGTACAAAAGTAAATTTAGTGACTAATAAATATGTAACTAATATCTCGGTGTAAAAAACCTATATTCGTCTATACGACTGATATAAATATCATTTTAATTAGAAATTTAATATAATTTCCCTCTTTTTAAATAACAGTATGTAAATATCCAAGATACAAATATGTTACAAATATTAAAGTTCTCTCTGCGAAAACTAAAATCTTGTTTGTCGCTGATCGTAACGCCCGAATAACATCTTCTTAACATTACGTTTCATTGTTCACAAATACTTACCTAGGATACTTACAATCGTTGGGTTTATGGCATCAGCGAATTGTAATATAAGCCAGTCTCACAATAATTCAGATTTAATTTGTGGACTATAAAATTCATCTACTAATGTTATGAAAAGGTAATTTGAAACTTGCAGGAGATAAATTATGCGTGAGAATGGTTTTACGTCAAAAGTCTGTGAAGACACCGTTGGCACTTAGACAAAACCTATCTCGTTACAACTTTATCACAGAGTTAATTATTCACTCATTAATCCAAACGAGAGTGCGAATTATTGTAAGCAGCCGTGCAAACTGTCTTAACATGGTGACGTACTGTAAAATAATTATGTTCAAGTGAATATTACACTTAAAGCGATTTAAAAACAATTTGTAAATCCTTTGTTTAAAGACTTTTTTTAGTTACTAACATCCAGGGTTTAGTTCCTTTCTTAGCGTTGTGAGGAACCTCTCATTATACTATGTAAGGAAAGATGAGTCAGTGCATAATCATCCTGACTACTCTGTTATAACTTTGACGTAAAAATATTCTTCGGAATGGAGAAGATCTATCATGCGTTACAGCATAATTACACGTATTCAAAATAATGATGTAATACAATTATAAAAGCAATAATTGAAAAATTAATGCCTTTGGATATAAGAAAATTCCTGGTAAGATAAGATGATAAAATATATTTAGGAGCAAAATTTCTTTTTATACGTAAGTAGCATTTTTTTTTTATCTTTGATACATTATGTAATGTGTTACGATCTAAGCCATTTTTTACTGTTAGGTATTTCGTCAATGAAATTTAAAAAAATATTTGAATAAATGGAAAAATGCATTTACTTGCGAGATACGTGCTGTAATTAAAAAAACCTTTTTACGGCTCTTATGCAAGGGTATAAAAATTATGTTTACTGAAAGCAACACAGGCCATAAATATATATATTTCAAAAATTTTACAGATGGTGGACATTAATATACCAGCGATGACCACTCATACCAGTGGTTGATCAATTTATAAAATATTTTTTGTTCTTTAATATAGAACCACAAACCACCGGATATTGACAAACTAAATACAGAAATATACGTTTGCACTTCTCTTAAAAAGTTATTCATTCTGTAAATGCCAGATACGAGAAGTCAAAACGAGTGAAGGAGACGAAAGGAAACAAGTAAAGAACTCAATCTAAGTTACTTCTCTACTTATACCATAACCCATTCAGACTCACAGTATAAAATTGTGTAAGACACGTACATCCAGGTAAATTTTGATCATTACTGTGATCTGTAAAGCTTGATGGGGGTAAACATGTTTAGTAGGCTGCCATAGTATTCATAATATTATGAACCTTTGTAAAACTCATATTAGCTTACACAGTAGATATATCAGGTTTCTTGAAAACTTAAATAATGTTTACATTCCAGTACTCGATGGCATGAATTTTAACGAAGATATCATTTTGCTTAGTGTGACGGCACAATACTTGTCAGCACTTCTAGGCCATATTTCTGACTATGCTGATTTTGTTCTATAGTATATGCAATAACATCAATGTACACATGACATTTTTTATGTGTTTGATACAGTAATTCATTTAGTGCTAGTAGAAGCGTTTATGTCAAAGATATTGCTTTAAATATCTATTATGGAGTCCCTCTTGGCCGTAACCAATTTTATTTATTGCGTAATTTGATGAGTGTACTGGTGTTATTGTATCTTTTCCTTATTTTCAATCTTTTTCATTTTCTTTTATTTCATTGTGATTAAGTATCTAGAAGGCCGTGGGCCGTTTCCAGGGGCAACGTAAGTTTTGTTGATTTTGATCGAAGCAGTCGCCTTGTGATTGGCTAGTTCTTGGGGTCGTTTATAAAGCCGCTTCTTGTAGGATAGCGTGGGGTGTCTTATGGTGGCGCTAGGCGAGGCGTATCACGTGTTGCGCTCTCGTAGGGTTTTTATTTTTTATTTTATAGGTAAAGTCCGCGAGTGTTACAGTGATATAAATCATACCTCGAAGAAGAATATACGGGACGATGGAATCAAGAACAGAAGAGGGTCTGAGTGAGGTATTCCTCCGGTAAAACTTAAATTCAAGCTAGTCTTCCGCGTGTGGTACTGAAAGGACTTTTGTTATATTGTTGTACCAGGGCCCGTGTGTCCAAATTAGGGGAGAGTTGAACTGACTAAAAGAGGTCCAGGACTTCCTACTCCCATTAATCTACCGAGGCTGCATCGGAATTAGTGAGTTAAGAAATTTATTAAGAAACTCTTCAAGCATCAATTTTATTAAAATATGATGGCGGACGATTAACTTTGATACATCGCTACGCCTACGCCATTTTGTTGACTGGCGCCACAGATTCAATCTAATTTTTGACACCTATAACACCCGTGTTAATAGAGATCTCAGCATACTGAGTGACATACACCCAGTAAAGTTAGTAACGATGAATGGAAAGTAGTTTCATATCTTGACGTAGTATTGAAAAGTGTTAGGTAACCATTTGTTATATGTTTAGTTATATTTAGTTATCTGTTTTTTCCAATGCATCGAAGTGTAAAAATGAGCAGATATGTAAAATATTTACTTTCGTAATAATTCCACATTTTCACTTGACCGACGTATGAATAAAGCGATGAGACCCATAGTAATGGTTATTTTACATAAGGCGGAACAATACACAACGTACATACAAGTAGATCTTAAGCAAGGTTTTCAAAAGGGCTCATTTTACCGTGAACTGCATATAACTGTTAACTATTCAGATTGCAAGCATAATTTATAATAACACGCAGCTCTTACCGCCAGCTGCTTTAACTACGTTCCTATGTTTGTACATTTAAACAAAAACTCAGTAACATTTTAATTCGTCTGCAAACATTATTGTGATCGTGGTGACTAGCATGGACAAACAGGGTTTTGCTCGTAAATGCTATTAACAAGACGTTTCTTGTCGTTCGACGATAATTTAAGGCATACTGTCTGGAGTGACACACATTTCGTATAAATTACAGAGCTCTTAAAACTTGAATTAGGCACGTTTTTAAAGAGAAAAATTAACAGCGACACTGTGGTCTTTTGACGTGACAAAATTATAAACCATCTGGGATAATTTAATTTGACTTCAAAAGCAATAATAATTATGACCTTGCAAGGATAGAACATGGAGTAACGTCATTGATATGCTGTTGCGTGCTCACTGCCTCGCATCGCGGAGTGAGAGAACAGAACGAAACAGAGTTGTTAAACGATAGCGGCGACGGCGGCGGGAGGCAATGACGGGTATCGATTTACAGATGCGTGCCGCGGACTCTGGTCGTATAGTTTTCGGCCGACATCTGAAGAATATTGTGGATTACTGACCTCGTTCTCTCAGCTCATCTCGGGGTGCGTTGAACGTTCCAGATGATCGCCTGAGCTCTATAAATATCGCAGCAGGCCTCCGGACCACGAGTTGTTAGAGTTGGAGTTGAAGGATTCCGGGCGATAGAAGACCGAGCGGCGTCACCAGCAGTGACGAAAGGAAGGCGGCGACTGCGAGTGTCAATGTTTTGAAGGATGTGGCTTACAGGCTGGACTATTGAACCAAAAGCGTGATTGAAAGACATTATAAATGATAGAAACAGATAGATTGAACACGTGCTAAGAATGAGTATGAGTTAATTGACTGTAACCAACAGAGACAATTAATAAGGACATTAATTGGAGTCGAAATAGAATGTAAATATGGCGTTCACTGTTATAATAAAAAGTGGAAAAAGTGGAGACATCTAATTTAATGATGTATGTAATAGCATAGTGAATAAATCAGAAGTCAAATTTAGTTTATTTATTTATTTTATTAGGCCCTCCATCCCTCACGAATTCAGATACCTACGCCCTGCAGGTGTCCCTCAGCACGTAACACTACAAACGTAAAACATGTCTATTATAAATATTCAAAAGTTTTGTCGTTTTTTTTTTTTGCGAGAAAAAAATTGCGTACCTATTTCTACTCCTCACTGCAAGAGTCTTACCTTGTTTTTATTTGCTGCATATTAACTTTAAGTAGACTTCTGAGCAATTAATGGAAATATGGGTATAAATTCACATGGAGATGTTTAAACTGGTATTTAGCGGAAGGATACCCAACGTGTCAAAACTACAAAGCACGCAGAGTTATTGGGAGTACTCACTGAAGGGAATTCCCTAGCAGAATGTAATAAACACCTCAACGTCACGTTCGGCCGTAAGGATTCATTACGAAAGAAACGGAAAAATAGCATAAACAAGCTTCGCGTGTTCTGTTAAATCAGAATTTTAAGCGTCACATATAGGGTTTCAATTGCATACGTTGTTCACTGTAAAATGAGCACTTTTGAAATCCCTGCTTAGTATCTACTTGTATACACATTGTGCATTTTTCCGTCTTATGCAAAATTAACACTGCCATGGGCCTTATCACTTTATTCATACTTAGGCCGAGTAAAACGGTGAATTTATTAGGAAAGTAAATATTTGACAAACCTGCTCAGTTTTGTAGTTCGATGGTTTGAAAAAAAAACGGAAAGGGAAATAAATAATTTAAGTTATCACAAATGGTTACACAACAATTTTTATCCGACGTTATGATATGGAACTACTTTCCCTCCATAGTTACCAACTTTACTGGGTGAATGTCACTCAGTGCGCCCGTTAAAATATATGCAGGCAGGTGCAATGACTTTATTCAAAGGTTCACTTCAAAAGCGCTCACTTTATCGCGAAGGACATTTTTTGGCACTTTTCAGCGACCACAGTTGTGTTTCAATTACCGAACTTATGAATTGGCAACAAAATATGCATGTTCATTTCCGCCCCGAAGAAAGTTTTTCATTGAAATAATCAATAGTCTTTTAAAAATGATGATATGCACAAATTTTTAGACTGAGACACCTATGACAACTAGGAAGGCCCGTTAACAGCAAAAAGCTGCACATGCACTCCAACCACGGTTACTTTCAACTTTTCTGAAGCACTTCTAAACGTCTACTTCCAGAATATTCCTCCGCCTCATGCAAACAAAGCTTAAAAAAATGGGGAGTGCCTGCTTTGGGGACACGGCCGTTTGTTTTGCGTGAATAGGCTTGATGTTTTTTTTTTACGTTTCCGGCACCGATTACACTCGATCATATGGGGCTTAATGGGTATCACTGGATTGCTTTTGAGATGCTCTTTCCAACCGTATACGATTTCTCTATTTCGACTTATCTTTTTGACGAGTATAGGCCGAAATTGTGTTAAGTTTTTTTAATTTTTTACATTAAACTCACTCAATTTCACCATAACCACGGCACACAAATAATATTTTTATACACGCAATCAATTGATCTTGACGAGAGCTGTCGATTGAAACTTAAACGAGTGACGTAGCTTCTCCTAGTCAAAAGTTAAACTACGCGAAATTTATGAGACACGGCGAAACGAACTCAAAATTGTGCATCCCATCCCCTCCCCTCCTCCAACACAACACGCGATGCTTCGCAGTCCTCGCTCAACGTAACATTATTTTTTGATCCTTTGGCAATCGAGAGATGTAATGGAATTTTGAATGTAGACTATTCATTCGGAGCTGCAATGCTGTATCCCCCGATTTCGTTATCGGATTTTCTGGATTGCCTCCCAATCTGATCGCAAATTTAAAGACGCGTTGACGTGAGAAATTACACCAGATAATCAACGTACCGCATTCGTGCTCACTCAAAGTAATAATGTTTTGCATAAGAACTATGTTATTAGTGGGCATTACCAACACACATATTATGAAATGTTATAATTTGTATATAATACTAGTAAAATTTCAATTTAACCAAAAATTAAATAACTCTTTTATGTTAACACAAGTACAAAACGCTTGTGATACGTGACTCATTTAGGAGAAAACCAAACACATCGTACATGGGGTGATTTTTGAAGGGTTTGATTCAAAAAGTGTGAAGAAAGCGAGAATAGACTATAGCGAAAACATGTTTACTATCATTTTTAAATGCTAACTTTCGTATGTTTGGGAAATCTTACTCACGTCTTTCCTCATCCAACTATAGCGTGTACATAAATAACTAGTAGTGACATCCATCTTGGACGTGCTGTTCTTGCTCATGCATTTTATAATCATTAACTATCTTTTATTAATCTATTATTATATATACCTAATTTAAGTGGCTGCTATATATAATTAATTATTTATATTTATTAATAAGTAAATTGAAATTTACAGAGTAATTTCAGAGACTCGAATTATTTTAATAATCAGTCTTACAAGTGGTGATAATATTTTTATAATAGATATTAATAATACTGTATAAGAAAATAAATGAAAGCCGACGAAGCATAAAACGATATCCGTTCGGGCACCGTAACGATGGAACAATGTTCCGAAATGAGAAACGGGCGACACAAACGGCTTCTTAGACTCTTGCGTGTTCCTTTGTGGAAGTTTTATTCAAGTCAAGGCGAGGCGCAATTGCCTGTAAAAAGAAGGTTCAAAACACGTATCCGCAAAGAAGAAGCCGGATTTATGGAGTGGTTTGAAAAGCTGTTCTTGATTGGAGAGGTTCGGGGAAAGGAAAAATAAAAGTAACTGGGCAAGGTGGGGAAGAAGGGAATTGGTAGCACACAATGGAGACGTGCGTTGATGCAATGCATTCTTGTTTACTGTGAGCGAAACGGAAATTATTGAGCGACAAGGGGTTTAAAAAAATATTAAATACTGTCATCGCCCGAATTGAAACATAAATCTTCAAAATGATACACCAAGTTGCGTCGACACTTTCGCTGCAGTGCCATTCGTCAAGCGGCAACAAGAATTATCACCAGAGTAGCTGGTGTTTATTCTCTGAAGCACGTGACGTAAAATTAAAGACAAGCATATTTCAAAGTCTTTACAAAGCGGGATAAAATTAATAATGTCGATGCCTTTTTCACGGAATGAAACAGTGTAGATCGCTCCGAAGGAAATATAAATATGGAATTTTTTTAGTTGCGCGGTTATACACAGGAAGGGCAAAGGCTATGGGAACTCCTGTTCGCATTTTTTTTTGTTTTGGTCTCTTGAACAACCAGGTAAGTGAACGAGTGCTGAGAAATTATGAACCGTGCTACGGACTAGGCGCTAAGTGTCATTGGTTCGTCCACATGGCCACAAGAGCTTGAATTGCCACTGATGAGCCCAGATCGCAAGATTTTTTTTTCTCGGAACCAGAAAACAGTCTCCCTTCCAGTTGAAATCGCTGATTTCCTACGGTGATTCCGCTGATGAAATTACCTATCAGTACTTTTATCAATGAAACCACGCTGTTCCGATGCTCTTCTTCCAACTCAGCACTCCACGTGGGATTAATTCGGATTAATTGAGGGATTATCGATTTTATTGAAATGGTTAATCCCTAATCCTATTTTAATCAGATTAAAAATTGAAAGAGCTAGATTTAATTGAACGGGTTAAATTGATTGAAAGGGTTAAATGGATTGAAACAGTTCATTTATAATCGGATCAATTTTTTTTTATTTTTATTTTTTATTTCTTTCTTTTTGGTTGGGGGGAGGGGAGTACCAGGAGCTCTGTACGATGTTGACGGTGTGGTGCTTAGAGGCGATTGACCAGAGTGGTGGTTTGCAATGGCTTATATAGGTGTAGAGTTGAGTGCAAGGGTGTGCTAAGGCTAATTTTTTCAAATTTTTCTTATTTTGTGGTGTTTGTAGGGATGTTAGTGTTAGATAGGCGATTTTTAAGAATACATTTAACACACGAGAGAAATTCAGAGTGTATAAACGATTTCTAAGAGTGGCCTAAGTGTAAATTTTATGTATTTTTGGCGGGATATTGCTTGTAGACGGTAGATAGACGACTTTGAAAGATGTGATTTATGTGTGAAAAATTTTTTTTTCGGAATGCAATTAAACATTAGAGAATTTCAGAGTGTTCTATGTATGTATCAATTACACACACCGAATTAAAAATTTTAATTGACTACATGAATAATAAGTGAAACTATGTGAGTCCTAAACGTAACATGAGTCTTGCGATTATAAATATAATTTACACCAGAGAGAGAATTTTAACTTTGTGAATAACACAAGAGACAAGTGAAAACTCAATAGACTAAGTCCAGCTAGTCGGTATGAATAAATAACACGATTCAGCCTGGAGAATATCTTATGGCAGAAAAACTCTGAATACGATTTAAACTAGAGACAATCACGTACCTGAAATATTAAAATAAGTCCATTCGAAGAATGAATGAGTAGCACTTATGTCGAGCTGTGAGTAGGTATGTGTAGCGCCTCCAATAGGCAACTGTGTTTAAATTACGGTAAATATTTATGAAATTCACTGCACTTGTTAACACAAATGGTATTTTCGTAGACCGAACACAGATATCATTACTTATCACAAACACAGTATATCAATCCGAAAAGAAAAATATGAGTTAACACACGGAAATTGATATTTTCCGATAAAATACTTTTATATTAAATTGCGACTATCACTAGAGATGGTCCGTAGTTGAACTAATCAGCATTTGTAAGCTCGTCGGCCGCCAAGTGTCTAGAGGTGCAGTGTTTATGAATGAGCTGATGACTAGCACGTCTGTCTTCCACAAGTCTTGAAGAACGACTGCATATGGCACCGACATGATAGCTGAGGTCACTTCGCTCCCAGGACCCGCTGTCCATGCCTCATTGGAGTGCGACCCCGGGCTGTCTGCGATCAGCAAATGTTTTCGGTAATTTCTCAAGATGGCAACAACTTATTAGTTGCGCTCCGATAGGGTCCCACTTGTTTGTAAGCACCCCCTCCCTCCCTAGCCATCACCGCAGAAAACCAGCCCGACTCCATGCTGCCAGCCACCCCTATGCCCCCTACCACCCTCGCCTGAGTGCAAGGTCCTGGGGGTCAGTCACCCATCTGTCCTCGATTCTCTTTTTCACAACTGATTCAATATCGCGACAACTGCCTATTTTGTGCTCCAATCAGGTGCCGCTCGTTCGTAGGCATCCCCTATCCTCCACCACTCGTCTTCAGAGCTGCTCAGACTCCACGTTGCCAGCCACCCCCTCCCACCTACACACGAAGCTGTCTTTACTGAAGACTTCTGCAATTGATCGCGCATGGTGTTCGCAAAACCAGTTTTACGCATCCCAGCTTCAGCCCTTAGAATGCTTTTTTGTATATTTTCATAAATTGGCAACTCTGCAGTAGTTATTTCAAGACAAAGCCCCCTCCTCGCCAGAGTATTCAGAACATGTACTTTCTCCAATTGGCTCCCCTGCTTCATGTTGCCGACCCTCGGAATGAGTGCCCCGACTTGCTAGGGTTTCAACAGTATGCAACAGGTTGTCAATATGAGCAGTGAAAAAAAATATATTGCAAGTCCCTGAAAGTAAGTTCCCAATATATACCCCAGATTTAAATTTTAAACAACAACAAATGTATATTTGAATCAAGCAAACTATGATTTGTAAAATCACACAGAAACACAATACTTATTTTATTTACTTGTTAAAACAGAACTATTTTTTACAAGTATTCAAACAAGATATAATTTATTCAATCATTATGAAATTTTTCCACAACTATTCACTCGTTAAGAAATGTCATTACTATCAATTCGACGTATAGGAGAGACAAAAATATTGGGAGTGATTTAGACGGCTCTTAACATCGATGTCTTGAGAACCGATTAGGGTGAAGCAAGGGGATAAGCGCTGAGTCGCACACACGTGAGACTAGGGGAAACGAGAAAGAGATTTTCGATAAAAAAACATCGACAAGAAACATCGCTCACCAATGTCTAACATGACATCCACACATTACCAAAGAAATTTGTTTTCATGCTGTGAGCCGTCCGAGGAGGTGAATGTGCTAATCAATGTGATCCCTTTCTTTATGTCTAACCAGAATATTTCAAATAGCATAAATGTATCCATGTAACATAAAATGTATATATTTGAATTTATTTAATATTTAACATGTTCCGACGTGAGTTTAATGAAACATTATGAATACAGCCCGAAATCACGTTTTTCGGAGTTGGAATATAGTGATTTCAACATTATTCTCACTTTTTTTTACTAAAAGGGACAAATTTTTGTAAATTCGTAGGAAATAGGTGGCCATTTTGAATCCTTACAGTATATAAGGAGGGATAAATTATTATTTTTTCATTCTTAACTGGGCATTTGCCAAGGTCACTTCATTTGCATGCATGTGCATTGCATTAGCACAGATAATGATGTCAGGCATCTTCTATAGGTGTATGGGAAGTGTCGTCATCAAGTGCAAGCATTGATAATGTGAATAATCCCAGGCATCCACTACAACAACAGATGCTCACTACAGATCCAGATGTCCATCACAATTACTACAATTCGAAACATCCATCACGCTTACTACAGCTCCAGACATGTACTACAGCTCCAAATGTCCATCAGGTCTACTACAGTTCCATGTGTTCAATACATCGCAGAATCTACAAGGTATTTCACCATCATCATCAATGCGTGTCTACTGGAGATTTCATCAGGTAAAATGCATCAAGGTCACTACTGTGACAATTGCCACTCTGAATGCATTGAAATGTTCAATGTAATTTTATCCTATGGTAAGGCTAAAACCATATTAAGTCTGGGGTGTTCCCAACTGCAAGTGTTGCCAAAAGAATTCATCATTTGTTTTGTGGGTCATGAAATAAAATTACTGTATCTGTTCCTGGCTGAACAATTAAAAGCTAATGAGGATATTGAATGAGGATATTATATCCTATTTACCCTGTGAAGTCTGTCCTTACAGCATGCCTGCCTTTGCTACTGATGAGAACTTCCAGCATATGTGGAGGGATTGTATGTCACCCAGGTTGGAACAGAATCTTGAGGTTAAAATATTCCAGGTATAGTAACGGACGATTCCAGATTCAATGAAGTAGATTCCGAGGCGAACACTGTCATCTTATAAAAAATTTATATACGAGACATTTTTGTAAATAGTGTATAAAATGAAAATACCAAAAAAAAAATGATGTACTACACCCCCGGTTTCGAAAACTACCAAGAAAACTACTTTGTAATTAAGGAGATTGCTATTTCTTATGCAACCGATGCTAAAGACTCTAAAATACAATGCTTCAAATCTCCCAGACTTTGGTATAGTTTAAAACCTGAACTTAAAATGATGTTTCGGAACAGACATTACGAGATACATAACTCTGAAATGGGACATAGCTTACAAAAAACGTTTTCAATATGTAAATGATGTGTTACTCGCAGACTATCCCATATACATGCTTAGAACAATAAAAAAGGAAATTTTAAAACATCTAACCAACGCAGAAGTAATAAATATCAGAAGATACCAAGACTGTTCGAGTATTAATACATTAGTGCTGCGAGGAAAAAACTTTCTGCTCCCAATGTAAAAGCAAAGCTTTAAGAGAATATTTGAACCAACATCCTACCTATGTGAAGATATATGAATTTTCAGTATATTGTTTCTTCCAGGTAGCATAAGATTTCGAAAAAAGTGGAGAAATTCGACCCACTGAAGACATACTCTACTATTATTCTAGGACACAAGAAAGTATGGTTCCAGTCTCTAGGCAACATATACTTTCAAACACAGATATGCAATGGAAATGAGCATTGGAATTTCGCAAAAAGTTTTGGAGAAAGCCTGTATACAGAATGAGTGCTGTGCAATGAAAAAGACAGCCCGGTTTTTAATATGAGATCTGAAAGCAAACTACCGTGCTCTTCTTGGGACCTATGTTTTAAAAATCGCAGGACAGAAATAACCAAAGAACCAGGTTTTCATCAAATAAAAAATAAGTTGATTAGATAATTTTATGACACCACCACAACCTTATGGACTGAAACATGTAATAATAAGGAACACATCATGGAAATACAAGGCAGTAGCAGACTTTTAAGATCACCATGCGTAATGTGGGACTGTGAGGTTCGGAACAGTATTGTTTGTGTGTGAAAATTTTATCTAAAAAAGTTGTCGAAGAACTAATTTTATCTGGAATAATATCTGTTTATACATAAAGAGAGAGAATCGTATAACAGAGATTCAGTTACGATGAAGAGGTTCGACTAATCACTTCAGTATGCCAGTGTTACTGTATGAAGATAGTCCACTACAGATACATATGTGCAATGGAGATGAACATTGGCGTTTATCGTTAATCAGCCCAACAGAAAATTTTAAAGTGTTCGACATATGTTATGGGCGAATTGATTGTCCTTGATATAGTGATGTCCTGACAACAAGCTACCTTGTAACAAAGATAACCTGGAATTTGAAGCTCACTGTGGATATATAACCAAATGCAAGTCCTAAAAGAAAATCAAATACATTATGCAAAAGGAGTGTAGTTGTTGTTCTCTTTCTACAATTTGGACAGAACAATGCAACAACAAGCAACATTATATGTACATCGGTGACCAAGAATTAAATTCTCCCTGTGACATGTGGGAATGCAATGTTTTTCAAAGCAAGAACATCTGGCAGACTATATAAAGGAGCGTGCCTAGTATAAAATCGTCAGTCATGGCTAGGATCTTCAAGCCTACAGATGTATACGAGGTTCTACAAATTCGATACAGAAGAGTTGTCCTTAAACTGCATGACAGTCTTCTACAAGTGCATGTCTCCAACGATATAGAACATTCGTACTACAATTTCGACAACAGTCTCGGCATTCGTTTTGGTGAAGGAATAGCATGCAAGAATGTGCTGTGAGATATATTCGCCCCAACAGTGACTTGCCTTCAACATTAGAAGATTTGTTAATTGCCAGTCTTAGCAAGGAAACAGAAGAGGAACGGGGATACGCAGTAATAGACTACCAGCCACTATACCTCTCCAGGGAATCAACGTTCGTTGGAAGGAGACCTGCGATGGGGATATCCACAACTTTATTTTCGAACAAGGAGGGTTAGTTTTTCCATCGATGTGTAATTTATATGCATGTATTGGCTAATTCAGAATAATGGCCCCAATGTCCAATCAAATACAAGTATGTGTTTTTTACTAAAGGTTTTCATTATGTACCTTACAGCTTATGATGTTTCTGTAACTAACTGTAACAGCTCTGAATGTCTTGTCAACCATTACAGGCCTCATGTTATAGATCATAAGCGTAAACTTAAGGGCGAGCGCATTGTAACTTCATATTGCGAGGAAGAAAAATGTCTGAAACATCTTCTTTATAATACAGACATTGTTTTGCCTTATCAGTATTTCGAAGAATGTGATAATGTGATAATAGTTTTCATACTTTATACCATCATAGCAAAGACAAGTTTGGTTACACGTCTTATACTGGGTGTGAATCATCAATGTTATGTACATCAAGCAATAAAATTAGCAAAAATAAAATTTTGACCTAAAACATATTTCAACTTGCAAATTTAGAGAATTAATATACATACAGTGTTCCTTGCTAAATATTATCAGTCGAGTGTTGGATGTTATAGTGGTAACATGATGTATTTTCATCCTGTTGATCATTATGTCAGTGTGAAACAAGGAAAGTCCAACAATATAACTTATGCCCTATGATGTCGGGGAATTCTGCGAGAATGTACGGAAACCTGTGACAATATTTTTCATTTTAAAGTAATTTACTTTCCTCTAGGAGACGAAAAGAGCCATAAACTCATACAGTGCGGTGACAATAAGAAATATCCAGTGTTTCATATGACTGCAAAGACACCTCTTCCATTTAGTATTGTAGATGTATACCCCCATTACGTTGAATCCTATCATGATTTAGTCTAAAGTATTGTTTTACACGCCCCTACTTGTAAAGATATTAGTGAACAAAGATACAGATTCAAATCAGGATGTAAGAAATGCTCACTCCTTGAAAGTAGACGTCAAGAAGGGGATCTGAATCCAGTTTTAAGAAAAAGAATGAAAGATTATTCACCGAAGTTGCTAACAGTTTAATAAAAAATATATGTTTTTAAAGAAAAATGTTGTATTTGATAGTGTTAAAAACGAATATGTTACCCTGTAGTTGTTTCGGAGCAAGGTGAAATTGTTCTACATAAAGTTTTGGATCTACATGTATTTTTGAAAGAATTTGTGTAACATGCTGTATTTGCTAGTGTTAAAAAAAATGTAAATATATTGTGAATTCACTTGTGTTTGTTTAGCATGGAAATGTTTGGAGTAAATTTTACTTGATAATGTTTTGGGACATCTTGTACTTGATTGTGTTGAAATAAGTATGTGTAAATTGTGTCTGTTTTTGAGCAAAACATTTCTACTTGCTGAAATATGTTGCTTCAGTGTTAAAATGATTTTTCGGATCATCCTGTATTTGTATATATTTTTGTAAATAAATATAATTTAAAATAATCCCTTTCTTAAAATTTATCTACCCCATTCCTTTTTTATATATATATATATATATATATATATATATATATATATATATATATATATATATATATATATATATATATATATATATAAAGAAATTGTACTTGTTTTGCTACAAAACCTATTGTCTCCATAGAGAGAGAAAGAGATTCCTAAATTTTCTATTAAAAGTATGTGGCATTAACAAGAAAGAGTCTTGTAAAGAAAAGATTAAAATAACAAACAGACTATTAATTTCGCCAAACACTAGTAATAAGATGAAGATGTATTTGAATCTGACAAAAAGATGTCAGCTGGAAAAATTATAAATACGTAAAATAAGTTATTAAATGTCACCTGCTTCCATAGAGTTGTCAGATTAGACAAGGAAGCTCTGGGTTCGAATCCCAGGTAATACATGGTGAATTCTAATATAGAATTTGCGGGTTCGATACCGGCTAAGACATGATTGATAAAAGCTATGCTCGTGTCCTCCTTAGATCATGTACAAATGTAATCTACTTTCTCACTTTCAGTGTGAGGTATATGTATAGATTCTGCATTCGATTCAAGACTAGGTCTTGTATGATATTAGCTAAGTTGTAATTCATTAACCATATTTATTAAAAGGAGTTATCAATTAAAATTACAAATAAATGATAGTAAAAACAGGAATTCGTTTGTATTTGTAAAAAGAGTGTTGAATCGTAGTGTTAAATTGATTTCACCTCGTAATGCAAAAAGTTCGTTGTAATGACAATTGTTCATGTAAGAAAATCGTTACATATGATCGCATTTAAAACCTAATGGCTTAAAAATTGACAATTACATGTTTAATTCAGATATAAAGGGTGTATTGTCTCAACTGTGAACCGGTCCACAGTGCATAGGCCAAGGGCATTGCTCGCCCATCCACCAACTGCTACCAGGACCTGACAGGACGGGGCTTTGCGCGCAAGCGACCCGTTCGCCCGCCCGCCTATCGGTTCTGCGGCGACTGTGAAAGGAACCCCCGTCGCCTACCGGAGAAGTTACCCACTTTCTCGGGATTTCGCTCGTCTTGCCTGTCTGGGTATGCATGCATGCAGCTCCCGAAGGGGATTGCGAGCACCCGCCCACCTGCCCTGGCACTTACCTGGCAAAGCGGGGTAGCGCTCATACAGCTTGACCTGGGTTCGGGTCTGTTTCATCAACCAACATCTTCGCTACAAGAGTTTAAGTAAATGAATGTAAAAATTTAGGGTTTCGGTATTTTAGTTAAATTTTTACAAACAGGATTAAATTTATTTGGAATTATTACAACTGGATGATTTTTCTTGAAAATTGTTACAAAACATTGACATTTCTTTGTAAATGGTTAGAACTGAATGATTTTTTTCTTTAAAATTGTTATAAGTCAATTAAATTTCTTTATAAATGGTTACAAATCAATGAAATTTCTTTAAAAAAAGTTACAACTAAATGATTCCTCTTTAAAAACCGTTCCAAATAAATGAAATTTCTTTATAAACCATTTCACACTTAAGAATATTTGTTAAGTTAAGTAGTTTAGGGATGCTTAGTGACATTTTAGGGTGGATGTTTAAGGATGGGTTTTGCTTATGAATCAGTATGACTGCGAGTGTGAGTATGGGGGAAATGTCATGGAAATTTAATTCCAGATGTAATATTTTCATGTATTTTTGAGTTTATTTTGCAGAGCTGAGAAGAGAGGTGGACCAATAGTAGATGCAACCTTGCAGTATATGGAATAGTGTTCGTTTTAATAATAACACACTTACAGCCTCTCTTCACTGTTTAAATATTTGCAAACTATGTAAAAAAAGCATCTAGAATGCATAGCCAAGTACTATGAGAAATTTTTTGTGTGTTAGGTAGTTGTATGGCTGTAAGTACGAGTGCAGGGAAACGTCATGAAAATTTTAATTCCAGCTGTAATTTTTTCATATAGTTTTGAGTTTATTTAGCAGAGCTGAGAGGAAAGGTTGATTGCCAGTAGATGCATTCTTGTTCTATATGGAGGTGGGTTAGTGTCTATAACATGCACCTACAGCCTCTCTTCACTGTTTAAATATTCGCAAACTATGTAAAAAATATCTAGAATGCATGGCCAAGTACTCTGAGAGATTTTTTTTTTGGTTAGGTAGTTGTATGACTGTGATTGTGAGTGTGGGGGAAAGGGTCATGAAAATTTTAGTTCATTTTACATAGTTATAAGAAATGTTTAAGGGAGGGGTGTTGTGTGTATGAGATATGGACTATGGAACAGCTAAAACAAGGGAAGAACTAAGCTGGATATGCCTTGGGTATTGAGGAGGTGCATAACCTCAGCTTCCAAGCTTGTTCAATATGAGTGGACTGGAGAAGGATGTATGATGACGAATATATGAGCCTTGGGTATTTATAATGATTGAAATGATTTGAAGTGTATGTGATGTGGTGGTTTGGGTAATAAAGTTAATTTTAAGACATTTTCTTATCAAAGTTGATGAGTAAATGCAAGTGTGTGTGTGTGTGTGTGAGAGAGAGAGAGAGATAGAGAGAGATTATTATCCAAGTATTCTTTAAGTTTCAGTAAATTGTATTTCTAAAATGCATGATAGTATAGTTGTGAAAGTATTACATGTTTATGTAGGTTTGCTTTAAGTATTGCGTGTTTAGTTTTATAGAGAAAAATGGTTGAATTTTAAGTATAAAAGTGTTTAGTTTATAGCATTAAATGTTTGAATTTTAAGTATTTTTTTAAATAATGTCTTGAGTGTAACAGATAAATTCCCCTTGCTAAAACTATCATTATTAAAATAATTTTCGAGAATTTATAAAATCCATACTTTTTTTAACTGTGTAAAACTGCTTTAATTTTATTGGTGTAACACTACTTTAATTTTAACGGTATAAAACTTAATTTTAACAATGTAAACAATCTAAATGAATTTTACGGTGTATGACTACTTAAACGATTTTGATGGTGTAAGATAAGAAATATATTTTTAATGTTAAGTTCAAACTGAAATGCAATAGTGTGAGTTTAAATTTCAATTTTATATTCTAAACGAAAGCAGTGCACTCCAAATGTGTAGCTGGGAAATAAAGACGAGACAGGTAGAAAAGTACGGTCATTTCATTCCTGGAGACGGGTTGTGGACTGAAAAATCGTTGGAGGGGAAGTGCCCAGTCTCCTGCGATTGCGCATATGCGACCAGCAGGCTTTGCCCATCAGCAGGGGAGAAGGGGATGTTGTCAGGTGGGGTTGGAGGGAAAGTGCCCAGTTTCTCCTTTTCCCCTCCCTCGTCATAACAGAGACACCAGCATGGTCTACGCGATGTCTTGTTGGAGGGGAAAGGGAGGGGGCAGGATGTATATTGGTTGTGGGAGGGGTAGAGCGACCTTAAGGTGGTGCATGCAGGTGCTAGCGGCTATTCAGTATACTAGAGGTCCCATTCACTCATCCGCTTCACTCACGGACCACCCTGCCTCGCTTAAAACACGCTAACCTTGCTTCTCCCCTCACTCTGTTCGTTGGACAGCCAAGACCTTGGCCCGTCTATTGTGTTTCGTCGCGCCTGCTAGCTACCTGACTCTCGTCCCCTTTTAGAAGTATTCGGGCTTAGCTGCCTTTTTACTCACGGCTCTTTCTGTTCTGTCTTTCCCCAACAAACACAACAATTTTGTGCTCTTAATATTCTATATCGTGGATACTAAAGAAAGTTTTTAGTTAGGAGTCAAATGGGTGAGCTTAAGCGATGCCGTATTGACATATTGCTTGAAGATCATTACGTAAGCGATTTCGATTTGGAATCGCAGGTGAAAAGATAAACAAGGTTCGAGACAGTGTCCCTGCGCCTAAGCGGACATGAGTTAATCTTTTGGAGGACGATCTCTAATTAAGCAATTCGAGAATGGATTCGATTAAGGAGATATTGTCAAAACCAAAAGGTCAAAACATGTCCACTTTCTCCAAACATGAAAAGGTTGATATTTTGAATGACGACTTATTTCTATCAGACTCAGAAGGTTCTTGTGATTCCGGAAGTGCTCCAACCGTTTCACAGCCGATTTTAAGTAAATTAGAGATATTTCACCAAGGAAACCGGAAAATAATTCATTTTCCGATTCCCAAGCCTCAGTGGAAGCTTTGCCAGATCTTACATACCAGCTATTGTTCGTGGGAAGACCAAAATGAGTGTGGATACGTAATGATCAATTAGTCTGACACGAGTAAATGTATATTGGGGATCCTCACGCAGTACGATTTTTCTGATAATTTTAACCAAAAATACAACAAAATAAAATAGCATTAACTTTTACTTGCTGTTTGCAACGAAAGCACATGAAAAAAATATATAAAAACTCAAAATCTAAAATTTAGTGAAAAAATGCTAAAAATAAACAATTATATGCATAAAAATAAACAAATTTATCATTTTCAAGCTGCTTTTGCACATTGCTAGAACCAACAATTTTTTGTTAAAAAAAAAAAACAGGTAATTTTCATCTAAAATCGAGTAATTTAAGCTCAAAATCACACAAATTTTTACAATAGTCCACAAAAGGGCCATGCAGGATTTGACACAAGGTAAAACAAGCAAAATTACACAAAAATCAAGCAAATTTCATGTTTTCTAGAAATGCTAATTTTTCAGGCGAGCAATCTAAATCAAGCAAATTTAAAGCTAAAAAAAACAAATCAGATGAAATATAAATATATATAGTTGATAGAATTTAAGTATTAAATTCAATATCATGTACAGATTTTCCATTTTTCGTTTCTTTTAAACCTTTGTACACTATAAAATCTTGCCTCTCATTCATCATTTTAAGCTATTTTTATTAATTATCTTTTCATAGTGATATGGTAAAGTGATGTTATAATTACCATCTAGAATAGAATGATTTTTTTTGCCAAACTTAGATTAAAAAATTTGAAACCCTGTAGCTTCATGCTATTTATCAATTTCGATGTCATGTAGTTTAGTCACTTGATATGAATTGTTCAACTTGTTGAGTAGAGCCTCCATTTTGGTTTGTGTTATTTAAAAGGACACAAATTTAATAAAACTGCAAAAATTCTGAAGTTAAAAATAATATTTAAAAAATATAATTTAAAATAGTAAAATTAAAAGCAATAATAGTAAAACAATAAAATATTTTTAATTTTATTTTTTTATTTTCTTAATAAAATTTTTTTCTTTATAAATAAACAAAAATGAAATCGCTCCATGAAATGTAAAATACTAAAATTTGTAAAAAGTGAAATAAATTATTAAATAATGAACGTTTTTACTTTAATCAAAACACAAAAGATAAGTTTTATAATATTTGTAAAAAATGTTGCATCGAAAAAAGTTACAAAATATTATGAATTATATAAGGAGAAAGTAATGTGTGAATGTAGAAAATATGTTTAAAATACATGCATAAATATTCTAAATTACCCAACCTGGCACTAGATAAAGTAAACAAAACCAAAACGGTAATTATCTAACAAAAACACGTAAAGTGTGTAATGAGACAAATTATTAAAACTATTTTATCTTCATAAAAATATTAAGGACAAAAATATAACAAAATGTAAAACTTGTTATAATGAATATATGAAGGAATATATGAAGAAATATATGATGACTTATAATCATAGTAAGAAGTTAAATGATTAATAAATATTCTTTTGATATTAATATTAACTAAAACTTCTGAGTTATTATGATAAAAAATTATGGTATCAAATAGTCCATAAAAATTAAAATTAAATTAAATTTATTTTCCTTAAAATACAACTATAAAATGGATACTTATATAACAGTTGTGTTGAACGATTAGGGAGTGAGAAAGTTGAGACATGTTGCTAAATATTATAAAATAAATTATCTAACTAGACTAAGGAAAAACAATATAATTAGAACTCTTATACCAATTTATATGCAATGGGTTATAGACGAGCGGAGAAAAATAAAGCAGATAAAAAGAACAAAGAATAATTCTACAAATTTGCCTTCAACTGACATTGATATCAAGGAATTATATCCAAAGACAAAAAATAATTAACAGAAATATTTTCATTTTAAATCATTTATTTGTTAAAAAAAATTTAGAAGAACCAATAAAAATTATATTAGTTAATAAAGTTTTTAAAGGTAGAATAATAAAAAAGCTTTAATTTAGTAGAACCTAACCACTTTTTATGATCAATAAAAAATAAGGCATTTGAGATAATACACAATAAACTTAAAATATTTAGAAGGTTGAAAACTAGCATTAAATTATATACTAAGTGTCGCACGCCAGAAAATAATCAAGTAGAATTATTTACATTTCATCATTTAACCATAGAATAGTAAAAAAAGGAGAATTTGCAAAGATTTATAAAATTATAACACAATAATTACTTACAAATTTATCAGAATTTCAAAAAAGAGGTTCTGGATGGGCTTTAGATAAAATAATTATAATACAAATAGCAAAAAAAAAAAAGTATAATCTACGAAATACTGCATCATATATCAAACTACTAGAATTTATTAAAAATAAAAAAGCATTCATAAATGTGAAGAATAATGATCAAAAATGCTTTCTTTCAGCAATAAAATCTGCATTGTTTCCAGCAGAGAAAGACCAACAAAGAGTTACTAAATATAAAAATTTGGGGCTTGATATCGATAAAGTAATAGATAAATATGAATATCCTATAAAAATTGAAATATATTCACAAATTGAACCAATGCAACCACTAACCATAGAATAAAAAATACTATATAGGGAATCAGAAGAATGTACTTTATGTGGATGTGAATATAGGGAGGACAATAAAAAAGTACACCATCATAATCATATAAGTGGAAAATTCGTAATCCAGTATGTTATAATTGTAATCTACAATTAAAAGTACCTAATTTTGTTCCAATTTGTTTTCATAATTTAGCTGGTTATGATGCTCACTTATTTATTAAAGACTTATTAAAGAGTTAGGTTATGATGAAAAAAACATAGATTTAATTGAAAATAATGAAGAAAAGTTTATAACTTTTGGGAAAGCTACAAAAAATTTAAAGATGAGATTTATAGACACACTTAAATTTTTGGAGAGTAGTTTAGATAAATTATCATCTAATTTAACTAAAAGTCAAATGAAATACACACAAAAACATTTTCTAAAAGAACATGTAGGTTTAGTTATTAAAAAAGGTGTTTATATATATATATATATATATATATATATATATATACACACACACAATTATATGGATAGTTGGAAGAAATTCGGAGAAAGTCAGCTTCCACAAAAAAGCCAATTTTATAACAAACTAAACGAATCTGATATAACTGATAATCAATATAATCACACAAAATGTGCATGGACTCCATTTAATATTGAAAATTTTAGCGAATACCATGATTTATACTTAAAAAGAGATGCATTATTGTTGGCAGATATATTCGAAAATTTTTGGGAAAACTTGTATAAATTCATATGATTTAGATCCTGCGTGGTATTTTACAGTACTAGGTTTATCGTGGGAAGCATTGCTTAAAATGGCTAAACAGCCATTATAATTATTACACAATTATGATATGATTTTAACGATAGACAATGGTATTAGTGGTGGTATATCACAATATTGTCAGCGTTATGTTAATGCTAATAACAAATTTTTTGACGATTTTAACACTAACCAAGAAACAAATTATTTTCCATATCTTGGTGCTAATAATTTATATGGTTGGGCATTGTCGCAATATTTACAATGTGGTGGTTTCGATTGGGTTTATTATTTAATTAAATATTTAGAGTATTGGAGTAAAAAAAATATTATGTTTAGAGGCTAATTCTGAGTATGGGTATATAGTAGAAGTTGATTTAGAATATCCGCAAGAACTGCATAACCTACATAAAGATCTACGATTTTATCCTTAAAATAAGGCAGTTCCTGGAACAAATGAATCTAAATTATTAACAACTTTACATAAAAAAGAAAAGTATGTAATTCACTATCGTAATTTTAAACAGTGTATAAATAATGGTTTAAAACTTACTAAAATACATAGAATATTAACGTTTGATCAATCTGATTGGCTGAAGAAATATATGGATTTGAATACTGAGATTATTAAAACTAGTGTTAATTTATTTTATAATACCATTAATTATATTTGTTTGTGGTTTAATAGTATTTTCTTTTAATCATGATCATTTTGTAATTATTTTATTAAGTGTAAAATATATTGTTTCATCTTTATTTTGATTTATTTTATGTATACGTTTATTGGTATATTTGATATATTTTTTATGATAATAATACTTACTTTATGAGTTTATGAAGCTGTTTTGGGTTCATCTTTATTAGTAAGATTAATTCGTGGTTATGGTAATGATTAGTTTTTGTCTTTTACTTTACTTCAATGTTAAAATTTGTATTATTATTTTTTTATTTCTACACATATTAACAATTCTATGACCTATAAAAGAAACATACATTTTTGTATAGTCAAAACAGTTGGATAGTTCACTCTGAAAAGAAGAAACACTTGAATTGCATTTTGAATCTACATTTTTTTTTATCTTCAGCAATATTGCCAAAGTTTTTATTTAAATATTCGATTAATGGTTTCCCAAATATATCTCTTTTAATAATATAGAAATTATATTGGCAAACTTAAATTGTCTCGAAAAAAGTTGTAATACAATTAAACATAGCTGTCCACATACAACTGAATTAAAATTCTGAATTCGAACATTATTATAATAAAAGTTTCTATTTTTGAAACAATTAATTAAATTAGTGAGATTAATGCCTCCAAATGAATCAAGATAGTAAACATCGTCGTTTTCTTTAAAATACCAAACCCAATGAGATCCTGGATTTGCCGAAATATCAAAATTTACCACAGTACATTCATTTTTGAGCTTACTTTTTGGCAATTCACAAATCAGATAAATATTTCTAAAAAAAATTTTATATTTAATATTTTTACAAATTTTTCAATATCGATATTACATAGTGGTATTTATTCAAATTTCTTTTGGTCGTCCTCTTTTTTGGCAACTAGTCCTTTTCCATCCGAATGCGTAACAAATGTAGTGTTGTCAGGTATGGATAATAAGGGGTACATTGGTGCAGATGGAATATCAACCTTACCTTGGGGGCACTATCGAATACCCGAATAAATTTGTTTTATTTTCCTCCATATAACAGTTTCAATGCTACAATAAATTTATAGACCTACCATCACCACACAATGCTAAGGACATCAATCTGCCAACACCACATGCACCTCCTGTTCCAGAGTCATCGCAGCTGGCTATCATCATCACAGCTGGCTATCATCATCGCAGCTAAGTAGAATCATCATCGCTGCTCATTACCCCAACTACAAATATTTACAACACTTGTTGAATCATCACCAATGCTGTTGCACCCTGTTTGACCACCTGTAAGGCATTACACAACTTCAATAACAACTCTCTTGATACAAGTGTCTTCGATCCAATTTCCCTTGTCAAAGAAGAAAATCAAATTCCCCGTGGAAACTGCGTAGGTGTGAGTGTTTTGCCTCACTCACTTGGCGTGTGTGAGTGAGAATTACCCCGATGTGACAAATGAATGCCCCTCTGTGCGTGTCTACGAACACACCTCCCGAATGTGTCGTAAGAAATATTGTAAATAATTAGGAAAATAATCCACAGATGTATTATATTTGTAAATATTTTGGGAATATTTTTTTTGGAAATTTTTTTAATCTTGCAAAAGTGTTTGATATATATCACAACACTAGTGGTAGTGGTAGCAGTAGTAGTAACAGTAGTGTAGCAATAGTAATGGTAGTTGTAGTGCTAAGTTCCAAATGTAAAAAGAAAGTATAATAAAAATGTTATTGCTGAACTGTCTTTTAGTTTATAAGTTGATTGTTGTTAAAATTAAATTGATGGAATATCTTGTTTTTGTAAAAATGACATGCTTTTGTAATTTAGTTGTAAAATGATTGTTTTAAAAGTATGTACAAAATTGTTTTGTATATATTTGTTTAAAACTTGTAATTGAAAGATGATAGTGCAAATCTTTGTTGTAAATTCATTCTTTTTTGTGTGATATTGTAAATACTTAGGTTTAAGTATTATTTTGTAAATAATTTTTTATAGTAAAATGTTAGAAATGAATAGTGTGTGACTTTTTATTTTTTTTAGTACCTAATTTCACTAACTTTTTCCAATAATATCTTATGTAAAATGAGTGGTGTTTTAATAGTAGTGAAAAGAAATGAGTAGGTGTCTCTCAGTAATGGTGAGCTGGTGACTTGTCTTTGAAAATTCAGGATAACTTTTTCCTTGTTTTAATGAAGAAGCAAACATACTTTTCTTGACTTAAAAACTTATAGTAATTTAAATTAAAACTTAATTAAAAAACTAACTTACTTTGAAGGGATGAGGGAAAATTACAAAAAAAATATGGACATAATCTAACAAAACTGAATGAATGAATGAAGTTTTGCAAATAAATGATGAACAGATTAGTATCTTGAGAGAACATTCGTCCACTCTAGCTATTCTAGTTGAACGTTGTAGTAGGACACGTGCTGACCAACTCTTGTGCATC
Organism: Dryococelus australis; assembly: GCA_029891345.1. Classification (NCBI taxonomy): domain Eukaryota; kingdom Metazoa; phylum Arthropoda; class Insecta; order Phasmatodea; family Phasmatidae; genus Dryococelus; species Dryococelus australis. The sequence goes on along the minus strand of CM056993.1, from coordinate 296,669,658 downwards.
CCCCAGGGGAACATATTGAAAGTGATCCTCGCATACCTTTACAGAGGCAGATAGTGAAGATCTCTGTCCCTCCTTGCCAACAATCTACGACTGCACCGAACACAGGCCAGCAAACATTAAAAAAAATATATAATTTTACACAAATTACAAGAGTTCCTCTTCAATATACAACACGATGATGTCTGGTGAAGAAGATAAACATAATATACTTAAACTAGTTTTTAAATAAAATAAAATTCAACTCAAGTTATGTGAAAATAATCATCTAATTTTCCTAAAAAAACTTACAAGAGTGTGGCCTGCCTTCATCTCTAGTGTTAGCCACGATTTAATATAAAAGTATTTTATCAGAAAATATAAATTTTCGTGTGTTAACTAATTTTTTTCTTTTCATATCGATATACTGTGTTTGTGATAAGTAATTGATGTCTGTGTTCGGTCTACGAAAATACAGTTTGTGTTAACAAGTGCAGTGAATTTCATACACATTTACCGTAATTTAAACACAGTTGTCTATCGGACCTGCTACATGTATCTACTCACAGGTATGTGATTGTGTCTGATTTAAATCATATTCAGAAATTTTTTTGCTGTGTGATATCATTCTCCAGGCTGAATCGTATTATTTATTCATACTGACTAGCTGGATTTTGTTTATTGAGTTTGCACTTGTCACTCATGTTATTCACGGAGTTAAAAATCTCTCTCTTGTGTAAATTATATTTCTAAGCACGAGACTCATGTTAAGTTTAAGGTGCACGTAATTCCACTTATTATTAACTTAGTCATTTGAAATTTTTGATTCAATGTGTATAATTTATTCTTACATAGAACACTCTGAAATTCCCTAACATTTAATTGCATTCCGAAAACAGATTGTTTAACATGTAAATCGCATCTTTCGAAGTCGCCTATCTACCATCTACAAGCAATATCCCACCAAAAATACATAAAATTTGCATTTAGGCCCCTTTTAGAAATCCTTTAAACGATCTGAATTTATCTGATGTGATAGGCGATTTTTACGAAAATATTTATCTAACAGTAACATCCCTACAAACACCACAAAATTAGAAAAATTAGAAAAAATTAGCCTTACCACACCCTTGTACTCAACTCTACACCTACATAAGACATTGCAAACCACCACTCTGGTCATCGCCTCTAGACACCACACCGTCAACATCGTACAGAGATCCTGCTCCCCCTCCCCCAACCAAAAAATAAAGAAAGAATTTTTTTTTTTAAACTGATGCAATTAAAATTTAACCCTTTTAATCAATATAGCCCTTTCAATTTTTAATCAAATTAAAATTTTATTACAGATTAACCCTTTCAATCAAATCGATAATTCGTCAATTAATTCCAATTAAACCCAGGTGGGTCGAAACCTGTGCACCCCTACTACTTTTATCTGCTAGCTAGTCCATAGCATGTTGTGAGATGAATTTTCAGTAAACAGAATTTCTGTAAGGGAAATTGCTGATTCAGTTCTTGAGAATGCGTTTACAGATGGGAAAATGACGTGGTTTAAGGGGTACTCGATTGTTCACTAGTTTTATGAGTAAGTGATTTTTATTACCATCAAACGTAAATATCTCCTGACGGTAAATAGTTTGTTTGCAGCAAGAGGATGACCACCCATGTTATTTGCATTACGTGGGGATATATTAATGAAAGTTTGCTTTTAGTTTGAAGATCCCGATGACCTAAAACAACGTTCGGGGAACTGTAATTAATTTTAACTTTGTTTCCTTTATTTAGGAAAAGTGTATTTTACAAACTCTGTTTCCAAAGGCTTTTATTTCTCTTAATATTCACCTAAGTTAGAAAGTGTCTCCCATAGTTTCCACTTGACATTAAATTACGAATCACCTCACGAGATTTGTCCTTCGAATCCCTCCCCACCCTGTACATGTCTGATAAACACACAGAAAACGTAATACACATACACACATTATATACGTATCATATATATGAACACACACACGATCTATATGACATCTCGAAGCTAAAGAGCTTGGAATTATCATATTTGTCTCTGTTATTGTGGCGAAGCAGTTTGATGTGCCAAAAGGCACCGTGGAAAGGTTTGTGAAAAATACTGAGTAAAGTATTGATGATTTAGTAAATGTGCCATTAGGAAGAAGGCCAATATTAACCTGGGAACTCGAAAAGGAGCTTGACGAATATTGTGTTGAGATGGATAATCGATTTTATGGGCTGAGGAAGCATTATATTAAAATAATGGCCTTCCAAATAGCCATTGCCAATGGCATAAAACACCCATTTTCTGAAGGGAAAAAATGCAGCATCGGAGAAGAAATGGATGGTTTCTTTTTTGAAGCGTCATCCATAGTTGTCTTTACGAGTTCCCCAATGTATTTCTCATCCCAGAATAAAAGGTTTCAATCCTGAAAATGTGGAAAACTTTTTCAAACTGTATGAACCACAGTTTGATCAATTTATAGGCCATGCCCACAGATTGTACAACGTTGTTGAGATGGGTGTAACTGTGGTACAGCACAGAGCTCAAAAGGTCGCAATCTCGAAAGGAAAACAAGAAGTAGCTGCATTAACATCACTCGTAACTGTAGTTACTTGCATGAATGCAGTTGGTTCTTTTGTCCCTCCATTAATTGTGTGACACAGGAGGAACATGAAAATCGAGCTCATGGATGGTTCCCCCATCTGGTGCTGTTTGGGGCTACCATCCCCCAGGGTGGATTCAGGCCGATTTGTTCACCAAGTGGTTTTATCATTTTATTAATTTCAGTAAGCCATCGCTTGAAGACCCAGTTATCCTGTTTCTTGATGGCCACCATTCACACAACCGAAATGTCGATGTAATTAGAATGGCTAGAGAAAACCATGTTTCATTTATTTGTACCTCTCCTTACAGTTCACACAAAATGAAGCCACTTGATGTTGGTTTATGAAGCCCTTGAAAGCCTATTATGCTTCAGAAATACAGTATTTTCTAAAGAACAACCCAAATCGTACTGTAACACCTTTCTTGGTGGCAAAGTTGTTAGGTGCAGTATACCAAAGAGCTGCAACAATGGAAACTGCAGTTAATACATTCCGCAAAACAGGATTGTATCCAATCAACAGAGATGTGTTTCGTGAATATGTCTTTGGTGTTCATACCCATCAACCAACTTCTGATCGCGATGTTGATACCAACCCATCTGCACACGACGCCTCTTCTGACGCAGGTCCTTCTAATGCACTCCGTATTCTGACTGTGAACATCACACGTTATTCTAAAACAGGCCCTTCTGATGCTTGGCCTACTCTACCTATGGACATCGCAAATGCTACCGCTTCTAGTGTATGACATTCTAATGATCATCCTTTACTCCTTTTGGACAAAACAAACAACAAAGGTGGTTATGTAGCTTCAAAATCTTCAGGTGTAAGGTTTACCGTGTCACCAAAAGGCACTACACCACTTCCTAGCATTTCAGCAGCACAACGAAATCAAATAGGGGGCAAAGCCTCATCACCTTACAAATCAACCTCCTGAAGAGTGTGAAAGTAGCCACGGCAGCGAAGAACAAAAAAGAAATTGCAACAAAGTGTAGTTGACAAATTGTTGGAGAAAATCTTTGCCTTGCACCAAAGTCACGAAGTTGTAAAAGAATATTAGTGTACAGCTCAAGCAGCGACGAATCTGACGATGTGTTCAACATAGTATCAGATAGCTCTGGCGAAGAAGACAACGATGCCGAGTGCCTTTTCTGTGGATGTGTATTTTCAGATGACAAGCATGGCGAACAGTGGATACAGTGCACTGTCTGCTATCGTTGCGGTGTCACTGACGTTCACTTTGTCTGTCCTCAGTGCCGAAAGAGGGTAAAAAAATAGTATGTCTCATATTAGGAGCCCTTTTTTATCCTGAACAATTGCAGTGTCTTGTTTTATTGTACAATAAATTAATATTTGACTTTAGATATCAATTACATGTATTGCACTTTGAAGTAAACTATTTGGAGTGATAGTGTACATGTTCAAAGTTCATTTATGTCTACTTTCTGAAAAGCTATGAACTTTTTATTAAATGGATCTCATAATCGGTACCCTTGCCTTATTTGTGTAGTGAAATTTACAAGGTTTTATTTTTTTTCGCATATTTGTGTTCACTTTGTAGCTTGTATTTTTATTTTAAATACTCGGTTTGCGGTTTCAGGTGCTGCAAACGAGAAATCTGACGATGCGTGCTTTACTTACGTTGACACTACATTTGTTGCCGCATCCAGTGAACTGTAGGCTTTGTTTTGGGCCGCTAAAATACGAGCAAATCGTAACCTCGTCCTTCAACACGGTTTACGAATCATTTAGTCACAGAAATTAACATTGGCCATCAAGCTTAGCAGTGGACACTAAAGACCGAAATTTACTTACATGTATGTAATGTACACAATTCTGTACTATGGGTCTTAATGGGTTACAGCCGAATGAGACAGTCTTCCAGTACCACTGCACCCGACTATAAAAATGCAGATATCATTAAAAGTATTACACATTACCAAAATTGTCGGAAACTATGGTTTTTGTTGCATATAATAGCAGTATAGATGAATTTTGAAATACTGTATACAATATTTTAAGAGAATTTACTTATTTAAAAGCTAAAAATTAACTATATAAAGTATATTTCAAATAAATTTTAAAGTTCTCCATTTCTGATTTCTGTTGTTTTCGTAAGCGCATTTTGCGAAAAAATTTTAACGAACAAGACTAGCACAATAAATCTCTAGTAGTAGGGAAAAAATATTAGTTATGAATTTTACAAATGTTTTTAATGGCAATTTTTTGAACATCAGTTTCGGCCACAAAAGCTATAAGATTTATGACATAAATAAACGTAAACCAACATAAATCAATTATTAAAAACAATATTTAACATAAATACCAAGTTTTCTAATATACAACCATAGTAATTATCATAAATGCCCTACCTCACGAAGGTTTCCTTGCAAAATGTGCTTTCTAAAGCAACCAGAATCAAAATACCTGTAAACTATGGTAAAATAAAGGAATATTATGAATAGATTTTTTGACATTTAAGTAAGTATACTGTAGCAAAGTATTTTACTGAGTTACAAAACATACGTACTCTTATGTTACATGAAACATAAATCGTACTTTTCCGACAATATAGTAGTGCGTGTACAGTTTTTAATGAGTTACAGCCAGATTCATTACTCCATTGCTGGCTACTATCCTTATAACTTAACGCGGAGATAAATTTGCAAAAATTTACAATTCTCTGTTAAACGTACGGTTATGGAACACTTTATTAACACGACTTGCCTTTCTGAAGCTTTATTCTCCCCTTTCTCAAAGGATTTGTCATCCAAATTTTTAAAATCAATATTCCAATCACAGCTTTGTCATCAAATTATTTATTTTTTCATTATATAAAAAGCTAGAATTCAGCTAAACTGAAAGATCGTCCGTTAAGCTGCAAAATTGTGTGAATATATTGTTGTAATTACTATTCTGGAAATAAAATAAATTTGCAATTTTAAGGGCATATTGTACTCTGAGCTCTTTCCAAACAGTGTTTTACCTACATTTACTTATTCAAGTGAGGTTTTGGAACTTGGTTACAAATTAAACATTGCCATATATATTTCACATTTCTGTCCGTTGTTTTTCTACTAGGCGATGGTATAATCTAAAACTATGAGAACTGGCAGTCGTTTTCTTCCAGCCGTCAGCTCGTATCTACAACATTTCATCTCGCAGCACTTTCAAAAGAAGTTTCTGTGGTGTGAGTCATGGATTACATGATATGGGATAAACCTGGGTATCCTGTTTCTTTCCATTTTCTGCTCGATAGTACCAACGTAGCATCTAATTGACATATCTCTGTTTTTTGTAACAGGCGAGGCCATAGCCCACCGAACAAAATAATAACTATTTTGAACAAATACGTTTTAATTGAATTAAACTTTCCTGAAGAATCAATCAAAATAAAGGCTGTTCACGATAAAATGAGCTTTTTTGAAATCAACCTTAGAAAAAAGTCTCTGCCACTACCTGCATATATTTAAACGGGCGCCCTGAGTGACATGCGCCCAATAAAGTGGGTAACGATGGATGGGAAGTAGTTCCATATCTTAACGTCAAATAAAACTTGTTATGTAACCATTTCTAATAATTTAAATTACTTCGTTTTTTTTTCTTCAAATGCATCGAAGAGTAAAAATGAGGAGATTTGTAAAATATTTACGTTTCTAATAAAATCTGTTTCACATGACCGACGCATGAATGAAGTGATGAGGCCCATGCCAATATTAATCTCACATAAGGCGGAAGAATACACAACGTGCATATAAATAGATCTTAAGCAGGGCTTTCGAAAGTGCTCATTTGGCCGTGAATACACTGAAAATCGTAGGTAAATTAAGATTTATAGACTCAAAATCACACTAAAACCCAAACACTTATTAATTTTCTCCTACTTACTCTCGCGCAGAAATGTTATTCTCTTCAAAGGGCACAAAGAGTTCTTTGTTTGATAGCGCTACTGTGAAAGGGTAGCTAAGCGGTACATGTAAAACCCTATCCTTTCGCACTAGACAGCGACATTTACTGTAATAAAACAGTGGTCACTACAATAACAGTAGAAATTAAGCGCTTACCACGTTATATTATTGCATGTTTACAACTTTATACTAAACAATTAAATTTGGGCATCCACCTAATTGACGTTCAGTGCCGTGGAGTTAACGCTCAGTAATGTTGAATTTATTTCGACCTTAGCTAGCACAATCCAGAATGTGAGAATGTGGCCTTGGCTGTTCATGGTAAATTGAGCACTTCTGAAAGCAACCTTTGAAACGTGTCACTGACCCTATCTGCATATATTTTATCAAGCGCACTGAGTGGCACTCGCCCAGTAAAGTTGGCAACGATAAAAGAAAAGTAGTTCCATGTCATGAGATTGAATTAAAAGTACTAGGTAAATATCAGAGAAAAGTAAAATGATTTACTTCGCTTTCTTATTTTTAATGGTTATAAGTCTAAGAACTACCGAATTTATAAAATATTTACTTTTATGATTATTGTGCAGTTTCACTTGTCAGGCAGATGAATAAAGAGATCAGGCCCACGCCAACGTTAATTATACACATGTGGGAAGGACACACTATTTGTATACAAGTAGGACTTAGGGCTTTCAGAAGTGCTCTGTATACAGTTGACAATCTATAGCTCGCAGCAAGTAAATTACCTTAGTGCGACACATATGTTCGTACTTCAAAATGGCGTTTTATTATATCATTCTCCAAGGGCATAACCCGCTATATTCCTCTTCTCCAAGGAAAGTTTCAGTATCTCATTTAATTGATCATTTTGAAGTGCCAACTTTATAAAGTGATGCTTCTCTGTGAGAGATTATAGGTATTCTGTAAGTGAACATATTCTTCCTGCAATCTAAACACATGTTTCTTGGGAAACTTCCTTACAATAAATTGTTTGCATTGCTGAAGATTTTTTGTTTATTAACATTTTATTTAGCCCAACAAGACTCAATTAAAAACTGGCTTTCGGATATCATTTTCATGCACTGTTTTGTCCTGAAAATTGAGTGGATTGGAGTGGTGAGATTTCGGGCTGCTCTTAACAGCGAGATTAGACCCGATGACGGTGAAACAAGGTGAAAATAGAGCAGCGCCAGAATGCAATGGCGAGACAAACGGGCAAACGGAAGATCCCCGAGAAAACCCGTCGAAAAGCGTCTTCGTCCGGCACGTTTCTCACGTGGAAATATGCGAGTGTGACTCTGCCAGGGATCGAACCCAGTTCACCTTGGTGGGAGGCGAGCACTCTAGCCGCCACAACACCGCGGCCTCTCCAGAAAGTAGATGTTTAGTTATAATTCTGGGAAGACAACATACTGTACTCTAAACATTGTGTTTGAAATTAATTTCGTTTTGGTTCGTAATATGCTTATAACTTTATGGTTTAACTGTTTTGACGTGAATACGTCTTTAAATTTGCGATCATAATGGGAGGCAATCCAGAAAAATCCGATGATAACAAAATCAGGGGATACAGTTTGGCATTGCAGCTCCGAATATACCGTTGTTATTGTCGTTACGATGCCGGGCCTACGGCTGTATTCTGTAACTCGTTAGCTGTCATATAAAGATAGGTAAAGTCTGTTAACGAGAAAAATCGTTGATGTCATTGAAGAGCGATTCTGCATCTTCTTTTTACCTACAAATGTCGGTACGTTAACGAAAATCCTCTTCAATTAGGCTGTGGAGAACAGAAATCTCGTTATCGAAACGAGGGGTACGAGACTCCTTGGTAGTCTAACGATTCGATTCGTATTGCTGAAGTCCGTAAGTAAGCAGTAGTATGTTGAACAATTCTCCTACACGCTAAACAAAAACTAGAGTAAAGTGAGCCAAATGAGAGAAAACAAGTGCAATAAGCTTAATTTAAAACAGTCGCAGTCGACGATAGCTGTTGTGTGCGCTTCGTGTAATATTGCAAAATGGCGGACATATGTGAACAGCTTTAACCTCGTAAGCTGAAAACACTAGAATTAAATTTCAAAACGCAAAAGCGATTCAGTTTGTAACTTAAGCTAGCTCTTACACCTTTCAAAACAATCTTATGTACACGAAATATTTTGATGAGGAGATAAATGTACACTTAACTTAACCATAAATATAAATACGACTACTAAGCCAAGCTTATTCGCTGGCCTTGTAGCGGCGTTGTGGTAAACGTCATGGCTCGTCGAGTGTAAGGGATAGATCAATCTTAGGTTCAATACCACGTATTTTCAAAATATATTTTAAGAGTTTATTATTTTTCGGATATTGTAACATAACATTCTAGTTATTTTAATAAAACAACAATGGTAATAATGCGACTAAAACCACAATTGCTGTACTAAAATTGTGCTCATATATCGGTCAGGTTAAACAAATATAATTAACTTTGTAAATTACATTCTGCTATGTTTATTATATAGACAAAATCTATAGGTCTGCTAGTAGTTGTGTTTAACACATACGTCCTATTCCAATAATAGCTGTAATTGCTGCAAAGAAAAATCCGTACTGTCCCAACACTAGCTGCCATTTCGTGGTGAACTTTACTGAGTTATTTTAATATGTTGTAATGAAATTAATAAAATTCATTATTTTTATAAAATTCACGTTTTAAATATATGAAATATATTTATACAACTTAACAACATTGTGAGCAACTGGGATTTGAATGAGAAACACAAAAAGCCTCGCTGTACGATGCCTCAATCAACCTCGCTATCACAGCAACTTTTATGGAATGAAAATTAATTGTTTTATATTCGAATCTACAATGTATGGTGCATTAAAACGATTTTTTAATACTTTGTATATATGGTGCGATCAAACCGCCTTCCTATCTTACTTCCGTTACACATTTGTGTATTCCGGTGAATAATGTTTGGATTTGCCATGGTGACAGAAAAGAAAATTCTAAGGCGTACAGCGGAACATTATAGAGTATTTTAGACGTTCTACACGTGTGATATATTTTCTTTCTAGTCATAAATAACTCCAAAAATAGATGCTTGTTAATGTAACATTTACTTTATGTCTTTATTTGTATATATATATATATATATATATATATATATATATATATATATATATATATATATATATATATATATATATCTCTCTCTTTCAGTGCATTATTGTTCACGTCTCGTGCACGGTAATTGGCCGGTTAGCTGTGTTAAACGCTGTTTAGCTGTAACGATCGGTATCAGAAAATGTAACATAAATTTCTGATACACCCTTTTCCACTGTTAATACAGATTCGCATCGTCGATACTCAACTATCATTATATCCTACGGAATTCGTTATCAGAGTTCTACCGAAATAATTCGGTTCGAGGGTAACGAGTTACAGAATACAGCCGCTGCGACGGTTGGATGCCGTTATGATGCCGGGCCTGCAGCAGCATGATGTCCAGAAATAAGCAGCATAAACATGAAAAAAACTTTAACTTTTCGATTAAAAATTTGATTTAAATTTAAATTAAAATTTGAATTAAAAATTAAAAATCACTTAGTTTAAATCAACACATTGTATGATATGAAACTCTTTTGCTTGCTGAGTGCGAGATTCGAACCTAAGACCATTGGATTTGACAATCGTGCATGCCAACCTTTTTTTTTGCCATTGTTGTTGTAGTTTCCGTTGTTGGTGTAGTTGTTTTTTTGTTTAGCTCAAGCCGACTTGTTAACAAATTCCCAGCGCTACAGGCTAACTGAGGATTTGCCACGTCGGAAGCACCGGGGCGCGAGCCCGCGACCCTCCGGCTACAGGTCGGCCACCCTACTCCTGAGCTATGAGAGCAGGGCTCCTATACACCACGGGGTAAGTCGCTGATAACTCCAGTAATTTAAAACTTATAATTGCACAAATTGTTATAAAGGAATGTATAAATTCCATGACTATATAATAAAAAATTTTAAAATACAGATTATTTAAAAACTATTTCTTCAGATGCTTGTAAACAAAGTAGTTTTTAATATATCTGTTGGATGGTTGTACAAATGAAAAAAAAAATCAAATTAAATAAATGCCATGGGCTACCACATGACATATATATAATGACGAAAAAATCATGCTAACCGTTAACATTATATTGCAAAAAAGACATCATGCCGTTAACAGCTACCTAAGATCTTGCCCATGATAATGGCCAGCTTACCGAAAAGACAAAGATGCTGTATGGGAATCGTCCCAGAAACATTTTTAAGATGCTTGCAACATATTTGCTCTGCGATATAATGCCGACATATTTTCGGTGATACCCATCTGTTATCCTAAAATATGCAGCGAGCTATTGTCTTTTTTCTAACAGCAAACATTCTGTCTAAAAAAAGACATCATGTCTACAACAGCTAGCTAACATCTTGCCTATTCAAAACACTTTCCAAACTCTTGTCGGTGAAAAGACATTGTATTCATATCTTTATTGTGATAAAGAGCCTCGTCTCGAAAACGTTACCCGGCCGGAATAAATATGATAATTGCCAGCTTACGGAAAAGACAAAAATGCTGTATGGGAATAGGCCCAGAAATATTTTTAAGTTGCTTGCAACATGTTTGCTCTGCGATATCATGCCGACATATTTTGGGTGATGTCCGTCTGTTATCCTAAGAAATACAGCGGGCCATTGTATTTTTTCTAACGGCAAACATACTCTAAGACATCACGCCGCTGTCAGACGGCTATCTTCTTGCATTGAAACGACCGTTGCTGACAGTACAGGTATCGGGCCGACAATTTGCCGACTCTTTGCCGACAGGTCGTGTTTGCTGGGTAACATCATAACAGTGAGATATCGAGTTCGATTCGAGACTTCGAGAGCCTGGTAATTTTTCCAATGGGAGCTAAAACATACACCTTTACTTGGGATCCTCCTCAAACGCATTTCTAATCGTTTCTCCTCCCGTATTCTTCAAGCTGTCTGGGAATGAAATGTTTGTCCATCGACCGTGGTGGTGTAGTGTTCAGACACCTAAGCAAACCGGATTCAACTCCCGCCGGGGTCGCTCCCGGATTTTCGCGTTTGGGAATCCTGCCGTACGATGCAGCTGGTCGGCGGCTTTTTTCGGGTTTCTCCCGTTTCCTCCGTCCTTGTATTCCGGTGCTGCTATATACTTACCTCATTTCACCCTTCACTTCACTGTAATCGGCTTCCAAGACCTCGATGCTCGAGAGCCGCCCAAATGTCTACTCTCCACTTTGGCCATCGGGAAGAGCAGGTGGCTCCGGTTAGCGTAAATAACATTCCTTATAATTTATGCCAATCCTGACTCAGAGAACAATAATAATTCGCACATTCTCTCCGCCTAATTGACCTAGTTATGTCAGGGTATTTTAGTATTATTAGCACTAGTCCCTAAGTAGCAAACAACAAGCAGATAACAGTTGGCCAACTGTTGGCACAGGTGGTACGTGTTCGCCCACATGACTGTGTTTTATTATACGGTACACAATAATACCACGTGAACAATAGTGACTGTATTTTCTTGGGAAGTATCTTTGATGTGGGCCATTAAACACTAAATGACTGACGGAATTTCATATATGGTGCATAAGCAAATGTCTGTGAAATACTCACAGGCCTATTAGAGTATGTAGAGAATGTGTGGGTGATGTTTGCCAAAGCGTACATACCGCCTTTTGTGGTATGCCAACTGTTCCTTATTACTGAGTAAACATGATCAGCAAGCTTATGTTCCATTTATGGCATACCGGCTATACGTTGTTAGGCAGCAGCAAATAGCATATGCGTATTCAATTGATTTTTTATTTCATGTATATATGAAGTAAAGTTATCACGTGGCATTGCTTGTAACAGTAAAAATAATCTTTAGGCCAGAAACCTGCAAAGCATAACATTAAAAAAAATTATAATTTTGCATTTTGAATTCTACCTGAAAGTAGTCATAAACTAAAATACTAGTATTTTAAACAAAACATATAAATCTCAGTATTGACTCGTGATACTAACGTTGTCTATATAGCAAAGCTAATAATGCATTATGTTTGTGAAGTAAGTAAACAAATTTACTTATATGGTCGTGTATGAATACATAGTAGAGTAGTTGATCGCATACTTGACTGTAGACGAAAGGTTTGTAAGTTATATTCCAGGTTTCTCCAAAGAATTGTACTAATTGTAAAATAAAGCTGAAGATAATACATATGAATGTGGTATACATCAATTTTATTCGGGTTGGACACAATTATTTTTTTGTTTTTAATATGTATGGCAGGCTGCGTCTATGTGGGGCCAATAGCTGGGCCACAAGTGGCTTTCCAACAGTTGGCTAACGACATGTGGTTTACTTACGGCAGGCTAGAAGTATAAACCCGGAAATGGCCCGCTTGTGGTTAACTTAAGGGCAACTCTTGGTTTGCCAGACATCAGCCGACAGTACATCCAGAAGTGGCCTGCTTGTGGTTAACTTACGGGGAACTCTGGTTTTGCCAGACATCTGCTGACAATTAAATATCCGTATGTGACCCCCGCGTAAACACATCCTACCACAGTCATCATTCGTCATGTGTGAAACATGCATCTGTGGGTGCATTCCACTTCTTGAATGCCTGTGGATGCTGCATGTGGGCTCTTTGTTCACAACTATATTTTGCTACTTGGGTTTGTGCTGAATATTCTGTATTGCAGTTTATTTATTCTGTCACAACAGAAAATTTTTTTCTATTCATAAAATTCAATGGACAGCTCCGCTCTTGAAAAGAGTCTTCTAAAAATGAAGTTCCTATATATGATCTCTTATCTGCTTTTTATGATCTTTATGTCTTTATGTTTATTTTGTGGTCGTTTTCATCATAACAGAGATTTACATGTCGTGGCTTCTGCAAAATAAACTGTCAGTTTTATTAATTTTTATTCTTTAAGTCCAAGTTGCAGGTGCTGTATTTTGCGCCATGTGTGCTCGATATATCTTTTTTATTATACCATAAATTGTACGAGAAACAACAACAAAAACTGGAAAATGTAAGTGGCTTCTAGCGGCGATCTTTATCATCTGGGTATGTGTATCTCAGCAACTTTTGGTTGTGTGTAGCTACTTTAAATTTATTTTTTTAACTTTATAGTCTAACATGAACATTTAGACCTACACAGAACGAATAAGCCAAGAAATTTCAGTGGATGCCACAAATGTTTGAATATGTGATTGTAATGTTTATCCTGTTGTCTTATTTGAATTTGTTCCTGTTCCTAAGTCTGGGAATGTTTATGAAACATGAGATAATCTATCTTGATACCAGTTTTTCGAGCCTTAGTTTACTTCATTGCCATTAATTGATATTGTCATTTACTACGAAGTATACACTTTAAATTTAATTATATAAAAAAGAATTCAAATATCTGTATTTATCATAGGGTTCATTCTATACAAAAGCCTGCCATGACGAATTTTGATGTTCCAAAAAACATTTTCGTATAGAACTCAAAAACCTATTTATTAATCAATGAACTATAGGATCCATACATGATCTAGCAACTTGCAAATAATGAAGATTAATTAACATTTGGTACTGTCTCATTTCTGTATATTAACGGCTTTTTATCAGATTTATTTTACGAGGATAATTATTGTATCTTATTGTCATAATTAAAAATATTCTCGTGTACCTGCTGCTACGCCTAAAATTAACAGAAGCACACAACCTTCACAACAGCGAGGTGCAGTTCTACACAGTGGGGGCTAAAAGAATAGTTAAACTAAAGCAACCCCCTTAAATGTCTAAAGAATGATAAAAGTGCACGCGAGAGGACACTCTCACTAGAGCTAAATAAATTAGTGGTCGTCCTATACAGGACGTTTAAGTGGGTTTCTATTCCAACTCATTTCAAAGTTCCTTTCATGGTCCTTTCTACCAGCTATATGAGAGAGAAAACAAATTAGAAACACCGTAGTTCTAATAAAAATTTAAAACAGACATTCATTACTTACTCGGCTGGCTAGATTGGTGAAAATTAAACTTTCCAAATAAAAACAATTTTTACAGTCCGATCTTCTGAAAGGGAGAGTCTGATAGTTACGTTATAAAATCACACCAATCACGTGCTATGAAAATTACAAAGGGAAGTCTGTCTTATTTAAACCGTAGCTTGTGTTAAAAGGAGTGTAGTAGAGAGATTTGGGCAACACATAACATCCATCAGAATCAACAAAATGTCCTATTTTCCTATCAACACCAGGAGAATCATTCTTCAGTCAGCACTTAGAGACGAAATTGCTTAACGGTGGTCCGAACAACAGGTGATATTTCACAACACTCATAAGCGAATCAAGCAGAGGGTCTTTTATCAGAAATGCACACTAAGAAAAAGAATTGTTTCAGTATACCAAATATACTTGTTTGCGTGGTGATTGTTTCAGCTTAACGATACTTCGTTTCTACAACTTAGCCTCACTTCCCCCAAATTAATTACATTTGTTCACAAAGTCAAATAGCTTAGTTGAAAGAATTTTGTTTGTGCCGAAGAAATTTTTCGTTGTTTCAGAATGATAAACAAATATCTAGTGTACACAGAAAGAAGGGTTTGTTCCAGCGGATAAAAAAATTTGTTTTGCTCATGGCCAAAAATGTACTTGGTTGCCCCAACAAAATATTAAGTTGTAAATAAAGCTTGAAAGCCACAAAATTAATTTTGGTCTTCTAACAAAATAAAAGCTTGATTTAACTAAATCTCTGTGTTTGGCCAAAATAAATTAGACAGACAACAAAACTTTATTTCAATCAGTTGTATGCATTTGTTCGGCCACTCATTTGATTGCCTTCGTTCGAAAACACATCTCGAGAGTTTGTTTGTATTTCCTGTAACAATTATGGTAGTTACACCGTTTGTCATTACATTTATTGGTGCGTAGTAATGGTTTCAAAAACGAAATAATTTATTGCTACTATACAAACAATTAGTTAGGTTGCGCCATACAAACTTTGTTTAATTGAACAAAACCTTTTCCCCAGTGCAATCGCAGGTAGCAGAGGCAGGATACACAAATATCATAGGAATTCTTACGCTTCTTAACTTCTGTATTTACTTGTTCTATACTTCCGCCTTAATAGTTTATGAGTTAAAGACACTGTGCAATACTAAACCAAGTTTCTTTATGTTTTATATTCCATGATTTACTTGCATTTCTGTGGAAGTGATTTGAATTGCCAACATTTGTTAAACTAATTCGCTCACCGATTACCATTATAACATTGGCTCATGTATAGTAATATGTTTCTCTTTTAAATGTCGACTTTCATTCAAATTATTTGATTAATGAATAATAATACACAGCGAGAGGAGTTACAAACTGCCACGTCGTACCTGAAATTACACGCTTTAAAAAAATGAAAATAAGCTCTATGAAACTATATGCAGATAAACATTTTACCTAACATAACGATATCTTAAAAAAAAATGGATTTTGATAAAGTGAAGCTATAATGTCAATTAACTTCAGAGCTCTATGTCTGGCGAGTTGTAGTCTTGAGAAGTGTGTGCAACTAAACTAATCATTTGGATCAGGAGATGGAAATATTTGCTTCCCTAGTGTATAAACTCATCCCTACTTGTAATTCTGCCTGCTTGACAATCAAAGTTATATTACAACAGTAGTAGGAAAAGGGGAATTCAGACATAAGAGTACTAAGTCTTTAAGCGCTGGAGCCGGGTGCGTAGAAGCTAGAAGCACCTCCTGCTGTCATTCCGACGCCCCAGTGGCCATATTGTAAGTCAGTACCCGTTGGCAATTGACTTTTAACCTTTGGCCCCTGACCCATGACCTTTGACCTGTGTCCCCAAAATTGAAAACAATTAAAAAAATCAAAAGAATTTTTTAATTCTAATAAAATAAAAAATATAAAAAAACAAATATATAGTTTAAAAATTATAAGGAAATTAATATAATTTTATTATTAAACATTACTAAAATTATAAAAAAATTCTTTAAAAACTATTTTAAAATTCCAGTCACTGGAAAAAATTTTTTAGCTATCAATTTCCCTTTTTTCCCTAAAAATTTCCCTTGTTTCCTTAATATTTCCTTTTTTCCTTAAAATTTCCCTTTTTCGCCAAGAAAATTCTAAAAAATTGCAAAAAAATACTTATAAGTCAACAAGCACATTGCGATAAGGATTATTACCACAATATTGTATGAAGGTGACATTGACCTTGACGCCTTGAACTTTGAGTGACCTTGAAAAAATTCTATAAAAATTATAAAATTCAACAAGCTTATGATGTGACAGACTATTGCCACCATATTGAATGCATGTAATCTCAACCTTAACCCATGACCTTGAAAACAAAAATTTGAGAAAAATACATGAAAGTCGACAAGCATTTGATGTTACATACTACTACCACCACATTTGGAAGCCAGTTACTTTGACCTTGATCCCATGACCTTGAAAACAAAAACTCGCGAAAAAAAATAAAATTCGACAATCATATTAAATTACAGACTACTACAACCATATTGAATGACCTCAACCTTCATCCCATTACCTTGAATGATGTTAACAAAAAAGATTCGAGAAAATACATAAAATTCAACAAGCATATCACATTACAGACTACTACCACCATAAAGGATGCAGGCGACCTCGACCCCATTCCATTACCTTGAATGAACTTGAAAACCAAAACTGGAGAAAGAATCCATTGAAGTCAGCAAGATTATAATGCTACAGACTATTACCACCATATTGGAAGCAAATTATCTTGGCCTTGACCCCATTACCTCGAATGACCTGGAAAACAAAACTCGAGAAAAAGTTCATAAAAGTCAACAAACTTATTATATTACTTATTACTTCCACCATAGTGGGTGTACGTAACCTTGACCTTGACACCATGACCTAGAATGACTATGTAATAAAAAACCCCAAAATTAGTTACAAGAGACCTGCTTGCAGTAAACCTGGTACCGAGGCATTGAACAATAAATGAACTTCTCCTTTACAGGTCTTCGCATGTCCAAGTAAACTGTTGCTATGACTGAACTTCTCACCGCACCCATCACACAAACATTAAATACGACAGGGGTTCGTGGCACAGTTAAAACACTCATGATGCAGTACATTATGGTCGAAAGTAAATGCTTTAAACAAAAGCGACACTGATGACGGCGTAGTAGTGGTTCAGGCAAAGACTCGGGCAGGCCTGTAGAAGATGCCGGCACTGAAGCTAAAGAAGCAGGAAACGCCGGCAATGATGTTGTAGGCACCACTCCCGAAGAAGTCAATGACACTGCCATAACTACCATTAGCTCTGGAGTGCCAGAAGACATCGCAGATGCCGGGTAAGACTTTGATGCGAAGAGGCAGAAGCTAGCCGAGACTATCCGACGATCACGGCAGCCGCTGTCAAACTAAGCCTCTCAGCTTATCTCCTTACTTCTAATAATATACGAGTATGCGAGCCCTATGATGTCATATTTACTTTGAACCAATCGTACTGCACCATTAATACATTGTGCAGACACCGACCAGCCAATCACCGAGTTGCCACATAACTGCAGCTAGCAAATCGCGTGAGGTGTTGGTGGTGGTGTTTGTGTTGGTGGTGGTGTTTGTGTTGGTGGCGATGGTGGCGACGGTTGTGGATGGTGGAATCATTTTGGAGTCATTTAGGGTTATTTTCGAGTCATTTTCGAGTCGTTTGGAGTCTTTTTGTAATCATTTTATAGTAATTTGGAGTCAATTTGGATTCATTTGGTGGTGGTGGTGGTGGTGGTGGTGAAGTCATTTTGGAGTCAGTCAGCAGTAGTCAATCGGCAAATTGGATTATTTCGGGCTCTTTGTGTGTGTGGATCACAAATTAAAATTAATTCCCCTTATTTTAAGTTAAATTATATAGTCCTACCCCCAAAAGCTGTAAGGCGAACAGTTTATTAAATAATATAGCATTATAAAAACTTATATAGCCAGGTCTCTCGGTATATTTCATCGGTTCCTGGGTAAACTGTATTTACACTTTGGGAGTAAAGGGCCTTGAACTACAGCAGGCTCCCTCTACGCTTCGCGATTGATCGATGTAGAAATTGGACTGTGTATTGAACAATGCAGCATCACGGCAGACACCAACCATACTTCCCAATTGGTCTTCATGTGGGAAAGGACTCTTCTTACAGACTACCCTCTCATTCCGACGAGCATTTTGAACAGAGGTGAAAATCCGATGCAGAATCGTCACTGGCGACCACCAGTTAGCGATGATGCAGGTCGCTCCTCCATAGACATCGAGTTCAAAGGCAGGCCTTCGTATTCGCAATTCATATTCGCGGTGTGGAAGCTCTCCGATAAAACCCAAATACTTGTTCGCCTCAGAAGAAAACCCGCAGATAATAATGTCTAGGAATATAAATATGTAAATATAAATTATTTTCAATTTATTTTATGCGTAAATGTGTATATGTATAGGTATATAACTATGCAAATAAATATTTTTCAAATTATTTTCATCATAATTAATTATAGGTATAGGTATACAAATATGTAAATATAAAATATCTTTAACTTACTTTAAATTGAATTATCTATAGGCTAGGTATATAAAATGGATATATAAAGTTATTTTCATCTTATTTCATTCATAATTATGTATAGCCTAGGTGGTAGCTATATAAATATGTAAGTATAAAATTATTTCCAATTTATTATTCATATAATTATTTATAGGCATAGTTATATAAAATGTAAACATAATAATATTTCAATTTATTTTATACACAATTATGTATAGGTATATAAACATGCAAATAAAAAATTATTTTCGATTTATTTTGTACGTAATTGTGTATATATAAATATTGAATTATTTTCAATTAATTTCTTTACATTATTATGTATATGCATATGTATATAAATATGTAAATATAAAATTATATTCCATTTATTTTATACAAAAATTTTTCAATCTTCGCACGGGTGCAATTAAGATAAGAAAACGTATTAACCCGGAGTTAATTAGGTTGGGTAAACTCTCTTAAAGCATTAAAAAAAAGCACATTATAATTTAATATTTAATTAAATAAAATTTAAAGTTTTTTTGCTATTTTGATTTTATATTTTTTTACTTTTTGATAATTTTTCAAATTAATATACATTATATTACTATACAATTTATCTGAGATAGAAGTATTAAATATGTTATTGGCTAAGACATTCTCTGTAGACAATGTTTGACGTCCTGTTATTGTTTGGTAGCAAAATGTACTGTTTCTCTGGACTTCCAACTCGTGATAAACCAACATATAGTTGGCCATGGGAAAAACACTCTTTTCGTAAGTCGATTCCAACCAAAGAGAAAGTTTGACCCTGGGACTTATTCATAGTAACCGCGAACGATGTTTTTACGGGAGATTGCAACTGTTTAAAAGATATTGGCAAATCCGTGGGAATCATGGGAATCCTCGGGATGTTTGCCAGCTGGCCGGCTGCTGGACCGGTGAGGATGGTCGCGACAATCAAATTTTCTTTCAAGTCTTTAATGAGCAATCTTGTGCCATTACACATGTTAGGAGGGCTTATATTCCTTAAAAGAATGATAGGAGTACCGACTTTTAATGATAGTTCGTGAGGTGGCAAGCCAGAAGGATTAAGCGAATTTAGAAAATCTCGAGGAAAGTGGACGACATCGTCAACATTGGTGACTGTGTCAATCGACTTATAGGTTTTGACTTGGCCGGGAACTATTTGTATAATGAGATTGTTGATTTCATTGACAGTGTCGTTCCTAGGCGATACTATTGCCCTGGAACACAACCAGTGAAAATCTCTTTCTAGTAAATTTTCGAGGCCCGGATATACTGCTTCTATAAGATGCTGCAGACTGTAGACTATCTGATCTAATGTCTCATTTAAAATGATTTCAGCAGAATTAGTGCCCAAATTTAGAGAAGGAAACACTCCTTCTCCAAGTCTGAGCAATTGTTGTGGGAAATCTTTATGCAAGTCTCCACCAAGATAGGCTCTCATATTCGTTCGCAAATTTAGGTGTTGAATATAACTCCATAAGGGAGATGATTTAAGACATGCTTTGATGATATCTGCACGCGTCCCTTTTGTAACTACAGGGAGTGTCTGCCGAAAATCCCCAGCAAACACAAAAGTAACTCCCCCCATAATGGCAGTAGAGCTTCTAAGGTTGGGGCCGTACGCAGTACACAGCACGTTTTATTTTCCGAATCTGTCCGTCCTGCAAAGCCGTAGTACATTATTTTGTTCTATCATCAATAGTTTTCGCAGCGCACGCAATGTAAGGAGTTTTATAGGTCATTTATTTACACGTTGGGTTGCATTATTGGAGTTTTAGTAGGGATCCCTATTGATTTTTAAAATAAAATATAGCCTATGACACTCAGTGATAACGTAGCATTCTACTGGTGAAAGAATTTTTTAAATCGGATGAGTAGTTTCGAAGATTACCTCCTACATCCAAACACACAAACACACAAAGTTACAAACACTACCTCTTTATAATATTAGTATAGATTATTTTCAAATTATTTATTAAAAATAATTCTTATGTTTAAGTAAAAAAATTAGAAAATATAAAATTACTTTTAATTAATTCTATACATAGTTATGTACATATAAATATGGGAATATAAAATATATATAAGATAGGAATATTCATAATCATGTATAGAATATTATATAAATATGTATTTATATAAGGTGGGAATATGCGTTATTATCTATAGAATAAATTTTACACCTGTGTGTTTTCTTCTGGGGCGAACAAGTATTTGAGTTTCCTCAGAATGCTCCTGTAGCGCTAAGATGAATGGCGAATACGAAGGCCTGCCTTTGACCTCGACGTCTATGGAGGAGTGACCTGCATCATCGCTAACTGGTGGTCGCCAGTGCCGATTCTGCGATCGGGTTTTCACCGCTGTTAAAAATGCTCGTTGGAATGAGAGGGTAGTCTGTAGGAAGAGTCCTTTTTCACACGACGATCAATTGGGAAGCATGGTGAAGGTCTGCTGTAATGCTGCATTGTTCAGTACAAAGTCCAATTTGTACATCGACCAATCGCGAAACGTAGAGGAAGCCTGCTGTAATACAAGGCCCTTTTATTGCAAAGTGTAAATACAGTTTACCCAGGAACTGATTAAATATACTGAGACATGGATATATAAATTTTATAATGCTGGATTGTTTAATAAACTGTTCACAATATTGAATTTCAAGGTAGCACTATATATAAGTTTATTTTAAAATAGGGGGAATTAATTTCAATTTCCGACCCACGCACACAAAGAATCCGAAATATTTCAATTTCCCTACTAATTAATGCCGACTGACTCCAAATTGACCCCAAAATTAATCCAAAATGACTCCACTGCCATCAACACCACCTCAATCATCACCACTGCCGCCACCTTCCACCACCAATGACTCCAAAATTACTACAAATTACTCCAACATGACTCCAAAGGACTCCAAAATGACTCCACCGCCACCACCATCGCCACCACCTCATGTGATTGGCCAGTTTCAATCACATAGCAAATCGGTAATTGGGTGGTCGGTGTCTGCACAATGTATTAATGGTGCAGTACGATTGGTTCAAAGTAAATACGACATCATAGGGCTCGCATACTCGTATATTATTAGAAGTAAGGATGTAAGCTGAGAGGTTTAGTTTGACATAAGCTGCCATGAAAGTCGGATCGTCTCGGCTAGCTTCTGTCCCTTCGCATCAAAGTCTTATTCAGCATCTGCGATATCTTCGGGCACTCCATAGCTAATGGTTGATACGACAGTGTCATCGACTTCTTCGGCTGAGGTACCTAGAACATCATTGTCGGCTTTACCTGCTTCTTTAGTTCCAGCACCTACATCTCCAACCGGCCAGCCCGAGTTTTTTGCCTGAACCACAACGTCGTCGTATAAGGCATTTACTACCGACAATAATTTGTGGCGACATGAGTGATTTAATTGTGCCACGAATCCCCGTTGTATGTTATATTTGTGTGATAGGTGCGTTAAGTTGTTCAGCCATAGCGACAGTTTACTTAGACATGCGAAGACCTCTAGAGGTGAAGTGCATTACTCGTTCGGTATATTGGTGCCAGGTTTATTGCAAACAGGTCTCTTGTGACTTTTTTCGACTTTTTGTTCTCGGGGTCATTCAAGGTCATGGTGTCAAGGTGAAGGTTACCTGCACCCACTGTGGTGGTTGTATTCAGTAAAATGCTCATTGAATTTTATGGATTTTTTCCTCGAGTTTTCGTTTTCAGGTCATTCCACCTAATGGGGTCATATGCGAGGTCACCTGCATCTAATATTGGTGTAGTAGTCTGTAATGTAATATGCTTGCTGACTTCTATGTATTTTGTCTCAAGTTTTGGTTTTTGAGGTAATTCAAAGTCATGTGATCAAGGTCGCCTGCACCCAACATGGTGGTAGTAGTCTGTAACACCACCTCAGTAAACACAACCTGTCGGCAGTGTCGCCAATTGTCGGCCCGATACCTGTTCTGTCGGCAACTGTTGTTTAAATTCCAGAAGATAGCCATCTGACAACGGCGTGGCGTCTTTTTTGAGACAGATTGCTAGCCGTTACGATAAATATGAAGGCCCGGTGTATTATTTAGGATAACAGATGGATACCATCGAAAATATGTCGGCATGATATAGCAGAGCAAACATGTTGCAAGCATCTTAAAAATGTTTTGGGGCCGATTCCCATACGGCATCTTTGTCTTTTCGTTAAGCTGACCATCATCTTATTTATTCCGGCCTAGTAACGTTTTCGAGACAAGGATCTTTATCGCACTACATATATCAATATGATGTTTTTTTCAACAAACGTTTGGAAAGTGTTTTGAATAGGCAAGGTGTTAGCTAGCTGTTAACGGCATGATGTCTTTTTTGAGACAGAATGTTTGCCGTTAGAAAGAAGATAATGAACCACTGTATTTTATAGGATAACATGCGGACATCACTTAAATTATGTCGGCATGATATCTCACAGCCAAACTGTCGCCAATAGCTCAAATAATATTCTGGGCCGATTCCGATAGAGCATCTTTGTCTTTTTAGTAAGCTGGCCACCATCTTTTTTTATTCCAGCTTGTCATGTTTTCGAGCCAAGCCTCTTTTTTACAATAAAGATATTTATCTGTTGTCATTTTTCCGATAAACTGTTGGAAAGTGTTAGAATAGGCAAGATGTTAGCTCGCTGCTAATGACATGATGTCTTTTTTGAAACAGTGTGTTAGCCATTAGCACGTTTATTTCATGATTACATGTGTGTCACGTGGTAGCCCATGGCATTTGTTTACATTTTTCCCCCACTTGTAAAACCTTCCGACAGATATATTAAAAACTAACAAAACTATAGTTTTTTTAATAATCTGTGTTTTAAAATTATTTGTTATATTGTCATTGAATTCATACATACCCCTATAATAATTTGTGTTACAGTATGTATGAAATTCCTGGAGAGCATCAGTAACTTACCCTGTGGTGTGTAGGTTATCATGCTGGACTGTCATTTCAAGGGATGTAGGTTCGTATCCTGCACTCGGCAAACAAGAGATTTTGTTAACATATAATGTATTGAGAATGAAAGGAATATATAAAGAGGAAATAACAGTTAGTTAAATTCTATATCGGCAAGATGAGGTTTTGTCATGATTATGTGCTAGTATTTTTTATTTTGTAAATAAATATTTTGTAGGTATGAAATGTACTGTGGCGTTTATTTTTTTGTATTTTTCATATTCCTTTCCTTTATATTAAAAAGGGGTGTGTATTGAAGGGGGAATATTTGAACATTTATTTTATGCTATTAAATATACGGAGTGATATAATTATACATCAAGGACATCACACTAGATACTCAAAGTGCACCATTCAGAAATCCTATTATTAAAATTAATAGTGTAATTTATGGAGCTTCCTTAGGGAAATGCCAACATGGTATACAGAAATATATATAAATAACATTAGATTTACAAAAGACATGCAAGAAGTGTTAAATTCATTTCACCCCCCCACCTTTTTTTTTTCTTCTCGATATTATCCCTTTAACATACCCGAAATGAGTAATTATGTTTGTTAAGTTGGTGGATCAAATGGTTATGTTGGCCAACATGTTTACACTTGTGTGTGTGTTGCATGCAACAGGATGTTGTTATTAGTTGCGATAGTGCACTGCGCTTGGTTTTAACCAGAAATTGTTTATCTCCCGGAAGTTGTTTATCGCACAGAAGTGGCGGCTTAGTGGGGCCCGGAAGTACATCCGGTGATAAACAGCTATAGGCCCGGCATCGTAACAACATCCAGCCGTCGCAGGCCTAGCATCGTAGGGACATCCAGCCATCGCAGTTCCGGCATTGTAATGACATCCAGCCGTCGCAAGCCCAGCATCGTAGCGACATCCAGCCATCGCAGGTCCGGCATTGTAATGATATCCAGCTGTCGCAGGCCCGGCATTGTAGCGACATCCAGCCATGGCAGGTCTATCATTGTAATGACATCCAGCCGTTGCAGGCCTAGCATCGTAGCGACATCCAGCCATGGCAAGTCCGGCATTGGAATGACATCCAGCCGTCACAGGCCCAGCATCGTAGTGACATCCAGCCATCGCAGGCCCGGCATTGTAATGACATCCAGCCGCCGCAGGCTCAGCAGCGTAGCGACTTCCAGTCGCAGGCCAGGCATCGTAACGACATTGACCATCGCAGGGGGCTTATTCTAAGTTTTCGTTCCGACGAAAAAAAAGTAGCATCCATACAATTATCAGTCACAAGCTACTATTTGGTATTCTAAGCGTGAAACGAAGGTGGAGTGACGTCACGAGTGGAGTTGGAACTTATCAGCTGCTCACAAGCAGTTGGCAGGCTAGAATTTCGTAGGTAAGCCAATATGGCGGGCGTCGGTATTACATGTGCAGTATAAAGTCAGTGCAGCACGTGTTTGTGTTGTATGGAGTTATAATTTTCCTACACGTACATTTACGATACGAATAATCATGACAAGTTTGGTTATAACTATTACAAACATGCATCATGCACGTCTGTCCTTAAACATTGGGCACGACATGATACAAGCTATTTATGTGTAGGGGATGTTCTTACAAGCGCGTAAATGTATAAATACTCAATTGCAAGTATTTATTCAATAAACTATTATAACCATACATATAATACCCCTTTGTTAATATCTTGATAAACATGTATTCTGTGGTCTAGTTGATAAGATACATGTTTCATTACATAAGAGTCTCCACGGCTAAAGATCGGTACTCTCCTCCCGCATATTTTTTACTTTGTCTAAATATGTGAAATACAGTTATCTGATGATATTCAGTAACAACACAAAAAAAAAAAAAAAAAATTATGAGCTATGTACATTTGTATTTTGGCCCCTATTAGCCTACAGTTTGTAATGTTTTGGCGCTGGATCTTTTATAGTCTATAGTAGGATAAATTTTGACAGTTCTAGAAAAGTAGCACGAATTTATTCTTCCACCACAGCTGTTTTGTCAGTGAAGAAAAATACGTATGTAAAGAAATTTTTGAGTCCAATTCACACTTACATTTTCCACTTTCCTCGTGTTTCCTGTCGAGACAGGTACTGAAAGACGAACGTTATCTAACTTCCATACAGATATTAATGTAGGATATTATAGCTAGGTTGGCATTCTAAATTGTTTTATTTTTGTAGTTGCTAAGTTAAATTTGTTAGGGTTCTGTTTATTTTGAGTCGAAGGAAAAAAGAAACAACATTCGTGGTGGGAAAGGGGGGGGGGGGGGGAGCTTTAGTTTCACGTCTTTCATGAGACGAAATTGTTGTGATGTTCTTACGAGTGTGTGGTATTTTGATTTGCATATTGTTTTGATGGAGCAGTGATAAATTTTGCTCGTATGGAAATAACATTCAAATTATTTAACTTCGAAAATTTTAAATTTAATGAAAAAACAAAACGTGATATATATGCCTATACAACGCTGTTCGTATTTGTACAGATGTAGCAATACACACACACACTTTGACCAAATACTAAAGAGATTAATACCGGACAGCTGGCGATTTTCCGTGTGAAAAGTGATTGCCCTGCGCTCTGCCGGCTTGAGGTGGCGAAACATTTGTTTACATTTACGGTCGTGTGTTTTTAGACTGGGAATTGCTTATGTTTTATATAGTTTTAATGTATTGCTTTGACCGAAGTTAACCTTACACTCGTTGAATATACGATATAGACAAATAACGAAATATTAATCACTCACTACAAAAATATGAAAAGTGCGGCTTTTTCAGGCCACGTGTATTTCAATAATTATATTAACAGTTTACAAATACATTTATAAAACACGCAAAAATACTGTTTGTAAAATTCGCAATCACTTAAACACGAGGTTTCCCATGGCTCTGCAGTACACTTCGGCGGACACCAAGGTTAAGAATATTAATATACTCGATTTAAGACGTGTACATTTATTAGTTATTAAGGACAGTTTTATGTGAAATCTATACTTAACATCTGCTAACATTCCTCCACTTAGTCTTGGCCAAATATTTTATTTTCCAGATACACAAATGGTTTTCTAAATACACGGACCTCGTCCGTAACACAACACGTAAACATCTATATCTCACGGAGCGGAAAAAAAATTCCTTTTCAACATGGCCACCAACCACAGCTTCTCAAACTCCTCACAAAATCAACGAAAACTGTACACTATTATTTTCTTATAAACCACATATTTGTAATACCATTGTTTATAAGCTAAAAAATATATATCTTACTATTCGTGTCTTTCAGTGATGTTTTTTTTTCTCAACAGAATTGTGCAATTTTAAAACAAGCAATTCTAGTAATATTTAGTTGGTACGTTGTCGACAGTGCGCAGAGAGACGAACGTTCGTCTAGCTTGGATTGGGGAAGTCGGTAAGCCGAATATACCCGATTGCTCCCCCGTGCTGAACGACTGATAACTCTGAATACCGTTTTGGATCCGACGAATATTTTGTCGACTGCGAGACAGTAGGTTCATGACGGCGTGGGCAGTTACCGACGAAACCTAGAATAAATGGCCGGAGTTTGTCAGCTAGCTTCTACCGGCCTTATTCTGGCCCGTAATTTTTAATTATGTTAGGCTGGAATACATTTTGTATCTTGCTGATAGCAGTACAGTGTATTTTTGACACTGTCGGCAAACAGTCAGCCGCCAATCCATATTTGCATAGGGCCGATTCCGGAATATAACATCGGGACAGTATCAGCTGGCCGGAGTTTGTCGGCTTATACTTGCTGACTTTTATGAGCTTGTTCTCGAGTTTTTGTTTTCAGGGTTATTCAACATCATAAGGGTCAAGGTCGATGTCATCTATATCCAATATGGTTGTGGTACTCTGTAACATCACATGCTTGTCGACTTTTATGCATACTTTATCGAGTTTTTTTATTTTATGGTCATTAAATATCATCAGGTCACGATCAAGGTCACTGGCTTCCAATATGGGGATATTGGGATGTAATTTCATATGCTAGCTGACTTTTATGTATTTTTTTCGAGTTTTGTTTTCTAGGTCATTCAGTGGGGCCAAGTTCAAGTTCACCTTTGTGCAATATGGTGGTAGTAGTATGTAACGTCATATGCATGTTGACTGTAATGACTTTTGTCTCGAGTTTTTCTTTAAAAGTCATTTAAGGTCGCGGGGTCAAGATAAAGATCACTTGCATCCAATATGGTGGTAGTAGTCTGTAATGTAATATGCTTGTTATCTTTCATGTATCATGTATTTTTGCGATTTTTTTTGGAATTGTTAGGAGAAAAAGGGAATTTTTACGGGGAAAGATATTTTAGTGAAGTAAGGGAAATTGTTAGGAAAAATAGTCATCCGAAGACTGGAAATTTTAGATAGATTGTCAATATTTTTATTCTTGGTTTTTTTATACACTTTTTAGGATTTTTTGAAATCTTTATAAATTTTGAGATTTTTTTTTTAATTTTTGAGATTTTTTATTTTAATTTTTCGGGGTTGGGGTCAAAGGTCATGTGTCAGTGGGCAAGGGTCGAAGGTCAAAGGTCAATAGCCAATGGACACTGGCTTCCAAGATGGCTGTCGGGGGCGTCGGAATGACCGAGCAGGAGGTGCTCCATAGCTCCGACACCCCCAGCTACGGCACCCAGAGACCCGGTGCCATAATGCCTGAAATCCTCTTTTCCTACTACTTACAGCAATTTGTTTCATACGTATAATTATATCATGAGAATTGTAGAAGTGGGAATTTCAGTAACTTACTCACCGAACCAAGCTTTTATCTACTCTTCAAATATATATTGTACTCATGGTTGAAAATAAGAAATCAATTTTTGATTAATAGCATTCGAACACATAGGCTATGCCGACAATATCATATTAATTTGAAGACGCAATATTTTGATTACACAGTAGATATCTACTGTAGTTGGTTCCAGGTTCCAAATAACAAACTTTCCGCAGTGCTTTAAGAGGAAGTAATCGGTAACTTGCACCAGTGGAGCACTAGCGATCCGTGTATCTCGTAGTGTAATGAACACAACTAAATTAGTAATTTGGTTGCGACTTAGATTGGTGTTCGTTATTTGGAAGTCACGCCGTGACATAGATTTCTTAGATTGACCCACAAAACGGATAGATATGACAATGTTTTATGATGTTATTATCACGCAAATTTTTATCAATTGTACAAAGCAACGTAATATAAAACATAACGAAACCAAAACAGACGATGTACGCAGTAAAGCAGAAAGTATACTGCAATAAACGAGTCAACCCGTTCTGCCCCAAATTAATTAGCAAGCTCGACTGCTGCACTCGGGTAATATATTTGTGTGCTCTGTACTTGGTGCGAGGGTTCTTCTCATAACGAGGCAATGAAGTGCTGCGGTCTGTGTTCACGGTAAACTGAGCACTTTAAAAAGGCCTTCTTAAGGTCTACTCGTGTGCATATTGTGTATTCTTACACTATACATAAAGTTAACATTGTTACGGTCCTAATCACTTTACTTATGCGCCTGTCAAGTGAAAGTATGCAATAATTATACAGAAGTGAATATTTTACGAATTTTCTTATTCTTACACTTATATGTATTTAAAAAAAGCAAAATAAGTTATTTGAGTATTCACTATGTTTACAACATCTTTGAATACAACATCAACACAGGGAACTACTTCATCTCGCGTCGTTACCATCTTAATAGGGTGCATTCAAGCCAGCGTGCACGTTCAAATATGGGCAGTGACATTTTTCAAACGTTGATTTCACTAGTGTTTACGTAATCTTGAACATTATTTACCAACATCGATCATTCGTTAACGAGTGGTGTATAAGATTTAGCAAACCAGATTATTCACGAGGGAGTCGCCCCACACACCGAGCACTGACTCCTCGATTTCCATTGTACCGGTCATAAAATAAATTCATTTGCAAAATATTCCCGATAGTGGACAAGAGAAATGAACGAGTTAACCAGAGGTTAAACGGCATATACCCGCGTATAACTTGGACCGCTACATTGTTTATAAGCCGGCAAGTTAAAAGAACTGTTGGTTTGTGATGCGTTAGAGGCCGTTCACGATAAAGTGAGCATTTTTGAAAGCCCTGCTAAAATTCTACTTTCTTGCCCATTATGTATCCTTCCACCACATGTAAACAAACATTGCCATGTGAATGCCATGTGTTTGCCACGTGTTAATAAACTCAATGTTTACATTTTAGGACTGCTAAATGTAACACGTATATTATATAAAAACATGTAACATATATTATGTATATAACATGAAATATAATCTATATATGTATATATATACATCATGTAAAATATACAATATATATAAAATACATAACATATATAGTTGTTTGGGTCATCTCACAGCTCCGATAGACAAAAACTTTACACAACAAACAATTGAAAAATGAAAGCCCTTGTGATGAAGTCATGGAAACTGTAAAAAAGTAAACATTAAACTTTGGTGGTGAACAAGGACCAAGACGACACGTTAAAAAAGGACACACATTAGTTAAGCCGAAAAATAATTTGGAAGGGCAGCCAAATTCAGATTTTGAAATAGACTAGCACTGCACACACAAGGTACAACACCACTTGTCACACAAATTACCAAACATTTAAAAACTGTACCGCGAACTTAACGTTTCCCATGACTCACCGTTTTCTAAGAGCCCCATCGCTCTGTAGCGTGATAAGTAAAACGTCAGCTCTAAAACATGGTATCTGTGTTTGGCCTCAGCTGACTGAAGTTAGGTGCAACTAAGCCATCACGAAAAAACATACATGCTGCAGGCATAAGGTAGCGGCGTTACGTAGCAGACGTCTGAAGCGTATAAAGTAGAAAGAGCGAGGCCGTGCAAGGACTTAAATAAAAAATGACAAATCAAAAAATAATGATGCACTAAGGGGAAAGGGGAAGGCAGGGACGCAAGGAAAGACGAGGGGATCTGAGCCAAACAAAGAGTACACCGCTGCACAAAAGTAGATGGTGCTAATAAACTTAACGTGACGGCGCAAACGTGGCAGTATATAAAATTATGTAATATATAAAAAAGAAAAATGTATAAAATATGTGCATTTATGTATACATTTTAAAGACAGTTTTATATGCACCTTTATAAATGGAGATAGATATATTTCGACATAGGCCTATAACGTATATATAAAATAAAAATAATTTACGCTAAAAATATAAACATATCAACAAATTCAATTGTGTATATGTACATATAGTTTTTTTTGACACCGTTACTCTGTGTTCGTACCCTTCTGAGACCCTCCAAAAAAGAACTGAACATTTGTTCTGTAAATTGAAGTGGTAAAAGAAGGGTATACCAGGCTTGTAACTGGCACTACCTTCATTTGTACAAAATAATTCTAAAAATAATGCATATTATTTATAGCTAAGTGTAATGCCGATTCGGTGATGGCCACATTTCCTGTGTCTCCTGTGGCCCAAATGGGTACTACATTTCCTTTTTGTCAAACTCACACAGACCTCAAGAAACCAATTTTACAGGTAAAGTGCATGGACTCTCATCATTGTTGTGGTTTCTTCATTGCAATGACTGCAGCAAAACTGAAAACTTAAATGAGAAAAGTATTTAAAGAAAATTGCTCTACTTACAAAAATGGTTCATGCGTACACACGAAAAGCTGAAATAAATGCTTTATTATTAATGTAAAACCAGTACATATCCACAAATGAAAGCAAAATGATAATGTAAAGGACAGACTATAAAAGTAATACTTACAGGCAAGTTACTGTGCATAGCGATAAGCACAAGGAAAGTTAAACCAACTTTCCTTGTTACTATAGCTGTGTGTCAATAAACAGCCAATCAGAAGCCCCGACACTTATACTATGTTATTAATTGAAAAACTTATTTACAAGTCAATAAAGTGTGTATTTTGACTTCATTTCTCTTGAAGATATTTTCTTTTGTTTATTTATGGATAATCACAACCACGGAAGTTTTGTAACACTTTTAGGTAATGTTTAAAGTGAAAATTGAAATGTAAATAATTTACCATTTTAAAAATGTCTCAGATCAAATGAAAATATTTATTTTTGGGAAAAAAAAAAAAAAAAAAAAAAAAAAAAAACTTCCAACTCTATTAACAGACCTTAATTTCTTCGGTACAAATGTAGCAACATAAACAAACTAATATTACTTTCGTTATATCAATTGTAGCCAGGCCACTGTGCTTTTGTGTTTTGTATGTGCTCATCGCTATAACTGTAAATGTGTTTGGTATGTCAATTGTAGCCCGGCCCTTATTGAAAGCAGCCTCATACAGTTTCTTTAGAAATACTTAATTTAACACATACACTGCGTAATGTAATCTAACCTTTACAAAACATACACTCGCAAGTAAACAGGAGCTCTGGGAGTCTGGGGTGTTGCCTGTGACGTGTAATTTACAGTTACATTAAATTTCATTAACTACAATATTTTTGCAGCCAAAGTGGCAGATATTACAAACAATTATGCCTACTCAATAACGCATACTATCTTCGTTGATATTTCTCAAAAGGTAGCAAGTTGTCTTGTCGAATATCCAGTTCGAAATTTAAACATGGAATTGTTCTATAGGCATAACTGTTGACAATTAATTGCAAATACTTTCTAATTCTTATTACTGCAAGCATTGCCAAATAAAACAATTAGGCCTACACTTGCATCACGAAAGAATGTCGGCAACGAGCACAGCCATAGGTCTATAGTTAACAAAACCAGCTTCACGATTTTATAGTTTATATGTTGGCACACCTTTGGTGTAGCATCAAACTGCGACATTTATGTTATGTTAACAATAGTAAAACTTAACACTGTAACTTGGGATGAATAACTACATGAACACAAGTTTGAGGTTAGGCGGACATTACAAATAACACAGTGATTTCAAAACGTGTCAAATTAATGTATAATTTTTAACAGGCACATTTGCACTTGTTATCAAGGCAGATTTAAGAAAGGTTACATGGCTGGGCGTAAATAGACACGTACAGATGTATTTGAGGTTAGGCCTACATTACAGAACTACACAGTGATATAAAAACGTGTAAAATTAACGTATAACTATTGACTGCCAAATTATCACTTGTTATAATGACAGATTTGAAAGAAAGGTTAAACAGATGGGCGTAGGTAGATAGGTACAGGAGAATTTTAATATTAATTGTCAAACTTAGGATATAACATGTACTTCCCAAACACACATGAATATATTAATGTTGTGTTTCTGCTGTCGTTCATTTACTTTATAATTGTCATTTAACTTTTAGTTTATAATATCACGTTTATAACTGTCGATTTATACTTGTTCTTTTTCACTTTTTTTGCTGGGGGATAAGCGGCGAAAACACGTTGTAAAAACACATTTACATTTACCTCCTGACAGTTGCAGTTGACATTTTCATCATTTCTGCAACTCGTTCGATCACCTTGTACGGCTTCATCTCTCCTCGACCAATTAAAGAATAAGTACTTTCGGAGAGATTTATAATGTCCTCCTGTCACTGAATATTTGTACGTAGTTTGCTGGAACTCATAACTTTTCACAAAATCACTACAACAAAATTAAACACTATACGACCTATAGTAAAACAATGATCATTGCAGATAAGCTGAAAAATAAATGAGAAATATTAAAACACAACTTCCAGTTTCCAAATTTGTAGTTTGCCTCGCAACCACTCCACACAAGCAAAGCCAAATAACAAGCATGAACCACAACAACGATCCGTTGGTTTTGACCGTTG
Organism: Dryococelus australis; assembly: GCA_029891345.1. Classification (NCBI taxonomy): domain Eukaryota; kingdom Metazoa; phylum Arthropoda; class Insecta; order Phasmatodea; family Phasmatidae; genus Dryococelus; species Dryococelus australis. Next base: position 296,635,797 of record CM056993.1, on the reverse strand, counting down.
TGCCGATCACGTGACACAATATAATTATGAGTTACAGTAAATACTTTATCTTTATGCCAATAAATACTTTAAAGTGTATAAAATAAACTTCAAACAGCTCAAGTAGCCATAAATTTAAACATTACACTTGCAATACTGCGTTATTTGGTAGAACTACTTTTCACATTTCGCTACCAACATAACTGGGTGTGTTCATCCCCAGCCTGTGTGGTGACACACACGGTTATACATACGCAGTTGCGGGCGGTTTTTTTTTTCAAAGGTTTATTTCTAGAGTGCTCCCTTTAACGTGAACGGCCTTTACCAAAGTTACTATAGGTAGTCTAGTCCAGCATACACTCAAGGGACGTTAACATCCGAGTGTGGTGGAATCCTAGCATGTGTTTATTACGTACATGACAATATTTATTTAAAAAGGTCGTTACATGATAAATATGGCTGAAGAAAGAAAATAGTTACAAGGGCCTCAAAAGTGCTCATTTACCGTGAACAGTCCATATAGTATATTCGTGGTTTCTTCACACTTTTTGAATCAAACCTTTGGAAAATGTCCCCAGTTATGACGCGTTTAGTTATTTTGTTAATATGACATGTATAACAAGTGTTTATTCCTTTGTTAACATCAAAGTATCTAACTTTTCGATCAATTGGAGTTTCACCTATATTTTATTTATACATTATAGTAATTTATTTCTAATAAAAATGAACAAATACAGTGCGAAATCATGTGTGTTAGTAGCGCCTAGTAAGAAATACAAAATATTATTACATTCACAATATTATTACAACTGAGTGCGCACGAACAAGACGCGTTGTCGTTTGGTGTAATTTTCTACACTTAGTTAAGTTTCGTTTGCACGAGGCGGAGGGATATCCTAGAAATAGAACTTAAGCAGGGCTTCAGAAAAGTGTGATGTAACACCGTGAATGAATTATAGTAATATTTCGAGAGTAATAAAAGCAGTGAACGTATTACGAACGTCAAGGATGAGTCAGAAGTGTCGCCGCGAGCGTCCTCCCGTATCGAAGAGCTCATCTGGAAACCTACGAGCCTGTGGGCTCGCTCCGCTATGCTGTGACCAGTTCTGTAATGAATTCAGTCAGGAAGTGAGCTGCCCCGTGTGACATCTCTGTGGTCGTAGCGGCACTTTCCGGCAGGACAGGACATTTTTATCCTATCCCTGTGCCGCTCTTTCCGAGGCTTGCCTCAGTTCGACACTTCCGTGCACTGATTTGTCTTCGACATCAAAATAAAAGAAAATGAATTGCATAGATCTGCGGAAAAGTGCTGCTCAGAATTACACGGAAATATTCTTCAATTCACTAATACATTTTTTAAATAACAAACTTTCCATAAATTAAAAACAATGAACCTCTCCGTAAATTTAATACAATTTTTTCATTTATCTGTATTTCAGATTTAAAAAACAACTGATTATGGATACAAGTTTTATTTCCGTTGTGCAGATGCCCTGGGCAGTGTAAATTTTTTTAAATGTTAGTATTTTGGTTTCAAGAAGGACTTGAGAATTACCAAATTTTCGTACGACTGAATATAAACATCATATTTTTACATTTCGACAATGTGCGTCAGATTTTTTCTAGTAATTTTTGGCTGCTTAAAGTTTCTCTGTCTTTTGCATGTGATTTACGATACATTTTCATGATAAAGGCTGTTCACGATAAGGTGAGCACTTTTGAAATCAATCTTAGTAAAAAGACACTGCTCCTACCTGCATATATTTTAACGGGCGCACTGGGTGACATGCGTCCAGTGAAGTTAGTAATTATGGAGGGAAAGCAGTTCCATATCTTAACGTCGAATAAAAATTGTTAGGTAACCATTAGTGATAACTTAAATTATTTATTTCGCTTCCTGATTTTTTTAATGCATAGAAGTGTATAAATAAGCAGATTTGTAAAATATTTACTTTTTTTTATAATTTCACAGATACGTTTTAACGGCGCATGAATAAAGTGATGAGGCTCGTGGCAATATTAAATTTACATAAAGCGAAAGCATACACAACGTGTATACATGGCTTTCGAAAGTGCTTATTTTACAATGAAAATCCTACAGAGATTATAAGTGACGTACAATATCCTGACTGTCTCAGGATATTAACTTAAGGACTCAAAACCACTCTTCGCCGTTGGTAACAGCGGCGAAAAGTGGTTTGTGTATCCTCGGAGTTGTTTGTCCCCGAAACCCGAAGCTGTAAGCAGTAGGCCTGCGGAGATGTTACATTTATGTGCAAGACTCATATTAAATGTCCGTTTTTAATTACGGTGGGTGTTTCTGTACGTTGACTGTAGACTACATTTCCGTAAAAATGTATATGAATATCGGTAATTCGCCAACAGCGTGTTTAGTTGGTTCAGAGTTGACTGAATGCTCACGAAATCAACGTTTGATTTAAAAAAAAAAATCCCTGGCACGCATTTCAATGTCAACATTGCCTTAATTTTTTTTCAGCTACTTGGCACTAGAACACTGCCTCAAAGTGTCGAAAATACACGTTTTTGATCGAAACTACTTGAAATTATACATATGTATTGTTTTACGAAATTAAAACGCTCCTCAGAGACGAGGCCAGACTAGTAATTTCAAGAGATCATTGCGATTATAAACATCATTTCCGAACAATTCAACGTAAATGACTTTTACATAGTACTGTTTTGTATCAACATATACCTGTCAGATACCTACGAAACTTGGAGAAAAATTTGTTTTGAACTTGCTTAAGATTTTTCTCAACGTCATTGCTTTACGCTGACAGTCTTATCGCGGACAGCTTTACACACTAAACATAACCATAACTTAGACATACAAATTATAGAAACATCCGTGCCTATTACGTGGTTCGTACACCGAAACCCTCGGACAACAATCTGGCTTTATAACCAGTTATGCCACAAAGTGGGCTAGAACTCAATCTTTGATACAGGCTCACAGCGACATAAAAAATAAATCTTTCAATTAGGTAGTTAAGAATGTACTCAGTAGTTACACTGCAATTTTTTTTTAATACCAGTAAATATAAAAGCACTTTTATATTTTAATAGGGGCCGTAATAGCTGAGAGGTTAGACCGCTCACCTCCCACCCGGACGAACCGGACTCAATCCCCGGACGGGTCAATCCCGGATTTTTGCAAGTGGGAATCGTGCCGGACGATGCCGCTGCTCGGCCTGTTTTCTCGAGGATACCCCGTTTCTCCCGTTCTTGCGTTCCAGTGCTGTTCCATTCTCACCTCATCTCACCTTCATCGGCTACCAAAACCTCGCTCTTAAGAGCATATCAAATCTCTTAGCTCAACTCAACAACTATTTCAATAATAAATATACAAGTGTTTTTTTTTATAACATAACTAAATTTTAGAGAATTGCGAGTAGTAGTCCATGGGTTTCACAAATTCATCACGTGACAGATTTCTAAACACCTGGCATTCCTTACATGAATGAACATTGATTGTTTTAGCACAGCTCGGACGTAATTTTAGCCCAGAATAGATAGGAAAAGGAAATAATGCGAACGGATAGTTGACATATTTCCATAATAGCTTTAAAAAAATCTATCGCAGTAGAATGATGTATGTTCTTAGGCAACGTCACCTGGCACAGGAGCAGGCGCCGACCGACCAACATGTTGTGACATCGCCCATCCGCCATCTTGGATACACGTGACTGTGACCTTTTTGAACTTGCCCCCGTGACCTTTGACCTTGAAATCCAAAAAGAATTGTAAAAATATTAGAATTATCCAAATAAATTTTAAATGATTAAAAACCCCTACAAAAATTCCTTAAAAATGTATTATTAAACATTATTTAAATATAAAAAAATTATTAAGAAATTAATTCAAAATTACAGCCGCCCAGCAGCCATACTGCCTAACGATTTCTATCTTTTCCCTAAAAATTTTCCTTTCTCCCAACGATTTTCCTTTTTGCCCCAAAAATTTCACTTTTTCCCTTAAAATTTCCTTTTTTGCCTTAAAATCTTCCTCTTTCCCTAAAGAATTTTTAAAAAAATCACAAAAAATCGTAGAAGTCAGCAAGCATATTACGTTACTGACTACTCGCCATATTGTATGCAGGTGACCTTGACCCATGACATAGAATGTCCTTGAACTCAAAAATATTTTTAAAAAGTCAGAAAAGTCAGCGAGCATATTATGATACGTACTACTACAGCCTTATTGGATGCAGGTAACCTTGACCTTGACTCCGTAACCTCTAATGACCTTGAAAACCAAAACTCCAGACAAAATTACTAAAAGTCAGAAAGCATATTACATTGCTGACTACTACGGCCATTTTGTTTTTCCGTTTATCATTTGTTTATACATAACTGGAGGACGTCATCTTGATTTTTTAGTTTTTCATTTGTTTATACATTGCTGGAGGTAGCCATATGGTTTTTCGTTTGTTATTTGTTTATAAATTGCTGAAGCATGTCTCTAGCCTTTGTTCGACTGCCATCTTGGTTTTAATATGTTTTCAACACCTAGGGGGCGCTAGTGTATTAGTTAACCCACCAGGCAGCAGCCATATTCGTTTATGTTTTTAAGGTATAGGTCGCGCTGTCGGTATCTTCCATATTGGATTATATTTTGAACACATTGGTAGAGTTTATTTCTCTATTGTGCCACCTGCTATCGGTCGATACCGAATGGTGACAGCGACAATTCCTGCAAAGTACGTAAACTATCAGATTTAATTTTTTTTTATTTTACTCTTAAATGCGAGTATTTTTATTTCAAATAATTATTATATAAAGGGTAGGGTGTTTTTATAAAATAAATAAAATACAACGTATATTTGTACACAACATATGGTGTACACATAATATAATATACATAATCAGCAAAAAAAAAAAAAAATAATTTTATAATAATGGGTTATTATTTGTAATTACATTTTTAGAAGAAAGTAGTTCATCACATCATCTGGTATAACACCGATCCTTCAGTTTACTAACGATAAAAACCATATCTTTCATGCCCAAGTAATCCCCTTGTCTTTGGTAAGTGATCAAAATTCTATGTCTGTCTACAAGTTCGTTGGGATCTTCTGGTAACATGTAAACAGTATCCTCAGCGTCCGCTGCCTTATTCACATCAACTGCTGAAGTAAACTCGTTGGTGAAATGCGTGGGAACGCCAAGGGGATCATCATCATATTCACTGTCAACACTGTCACCTTAGCCATTATAATCTTTGCTGTCTTCATGATCGTCTTCACTGTCAACACTGTCACCTTAGCCATTATAATCTATGCTGTCTTCATGATCGTCTTCACTTCCTGTTTCATCATCATTATCAAATTTACTTTTCTTTGTAAGGGGTACATATTCGGAATCAGTAATTATAGCCGACGGCCGTTTATTTTAAAGTCCGTCGACTTCACGCGCACATCTTTGCAAGTGTACATTCCACACATACCGAGTCATTCATTCCGTTACTATCAATAATTGTCTCGTCAGGATAGTCTGCGAAATCAGTACCCGTCGATGAGCAGGAGGTATTGATGATATCACATGCTGGCTTCCAGTAGACGAACCCTTGCAGATATCGATGTGTTCCTTCAATGTATTGCCTTGCATAAACTGCATGAGGTCATTGTCGTAATACTTCATTGTACACGTGGTTCTCTCGTGTCGCCAATCAAGGCAGTTCTTTGCTGAAAATCTTTCCACAGCAGCAACACTGTTTGCCATGTAATTTTCAGCAGTGGGTGACGGTCTGTGAGATTGAAGCATTTTTTATGTATCTATTTAACCAGACATTATATATATTTCCTTGGTCACATTGCCACGTCATTACATCTTCAACAGTTTCTTACAAACAATTTCTTTGCTCACATTTAAATCATGGTCACACTTAAAGCAGATAACTGACTTTTGCTAGACCGACCCCTCGCAAGACTAACACCACACAAACCGCGTCCACCACAATCAAAACCACATGCACAACAATCAGCTTCACAATCGCTCCACATGCTCCACATTCAGGGGTCGTTGGGGTCATTAGGGTATATTAGGGGTAGTTAGGGGTCATTAATGGGTAATTTACATATCATAATGAGTCATTATGGGTCATTTATTTGTCATGGGTCATTTATTTGTCATGGGTCGTTATGGGATGTTAGGTGTAATTATGTGTCGTTATGGGCCATTAAGTGTCATTAATGGGTCAGATTTGTTATAGGTCGTTATTGGTTGTTAGGGGTCGTTATAGGTCATTGGGGGTCATTACAGGTAATTTATGAGTTTTTTTAGAGGTCACCAGGGGTCATTTTTGACATTTATGGGCCAGTATTGTGAGGGGTCGGTCTGGAAGAAGTCAGTTGTCTGCTTTAACTGTGACCATGATTTAAAGATGAGCAGAGATCTTGTTTGAAACAAACTGTTGAAGCTGTAATTGCATGGAAATGTGATCAAGGAAATAGATAAAATGTCTGGTTTAATGGATGCATAAGAAACGCTTAAATATCACTGACTAAATATAATAGTGAGTTTATATATAGAGCAGTAGCTAGGTAAGGTAGATACACAATTTACAACTGTAGAAAGAACTTTTTTTTTTTTCATGAATATGATGCAAGCCATTGAGTGTATGAAGTCTACTATAGAGCTTACCTTTATGGATGTATCTTCGCCCACTGCTGGATAATTACATGGAAAACAGTGTTGCTACTGTGGAAAGATCTTCAGCAAAAGCTGCCATACTCGGCGACATGGGAGAACCACTTGTACGAAGAGTCATTTTAACACGATGAAGCATTACGACAATGACCACATGCAGTTCATGCAAGGCAATACAATGAAGGAACGCATCGAGATCTGCAAGGGTTCGTCTACTGGAAGCCAGCAAGTGATTTCAATACCCCATGCTGCATCGATGGGTACTGATTCGCCAGGCGATAATGATGAGACAATTAAGGCTAAAAACGGAATGAGTACAGTAGAGTCGGTTTGAAAGGAATGTTCACTTGCAAGGCGTTCGCGTGAAATTGACGAAATTCAAAATAAATGGTCGTCGGCTTTGAATACCGATGAGCATACAATTCCTGCTACTAAGAAAACAAATTTAGTGTAGAATTCAAAATATGAGGTGAAGACGATAATGAAGATAGAATAGCTAAAAATGAACATGAAGACAGTGATAGTGTTGAAGACGATGATGACGATTTTTTCCATGCACTGGCACATACTTTGCTGCAATGAGCGACACGAAGAAGGCAGAAGACGCCGAAAATACGGGCTACCTGTTTCCCGAAGACCCGAATGAACTTGTTTATAGACTCAGATATTTGATTGACATTCAAAAGCGTGGGTATTTCTCGCGCATTGAGATATTTTAAGTTATTAGTAAACTGGAGGGACGGTGATATATCGCATGATGAGATGAACTGCTTACTTCTGAAATTCTAATAACGAATTAATATCTAATTATTATTATTAAAAATGTTTTTTCTTAATTTTTTGTGCGTCGTATCCTTTTACCCTTCACAAGTACAAAGTGGTGCTATGAGCACTAGACAAAGGAAATATCTGAATATAGAATGATAATAAAGACTTTAGTATAAATATGAATGCATAGATATAAAAAGATTAATTCTGTCGACATGTACAAATTTTGGAGACAGTTGTCGGACGAATGTAATTTCTATACAGAGGTTGGTACTAAAGTCATCGAGCCATCGATCAAAAAGGAGTCAAGTCAACACTGCAAAGATAATTTGATGGATGGTTAATCGGCGACAAGAACTGCTGCTTGTGTTGTAGGTCTTTGTAGTGACTCTACGATTTGTACTGCCCTCCGCAAAGCACTGCTGCTTACCACCATAGGTGAATTATTCAGCCTATTACGAGATACCCCAAAATCATAATTGAAGCCCTGCAGATTCAAATAATATGTAATTTGGACTTTGTTAAAAGAGGATCAATACAAATTATTCGTTTTTTTTTTAAGTACATTTCATTATGTGTGCAATTAATTTTGCGTGGAAAAATATGTTGTGCTTTATTTATTTTAAAACACTCTCCGCTTTATATAAAAATCATTTTTAATAATAATACTTGCATTTAATAAATATGACAATTTACGTAATTTGCAGACATGGTCAATGTAACCATTCGGTATAGGCCGATAGCAGGCGACATAATCGAGAAATTAACGCCACATATGTGTTGAAAATAGAATCCAACATGGAGGGCGCAGACAGTGCAACCTATAATTTAAAAACATAAACAAATATGGCTTTCGCCTGGTGTCGATATCGATTATTAATACACTGGCGTAACATAGGTGTTGAAAACATGTGAATTGAAAAATGGCGTCCACCTGCATTGTATAAACAAATGATAAACGAAAAAACCAATATGGCCACCACTGCTCTGCCCTCGAGAAGCAAACCTTCCAAAGTCACTTGAACTGACTGAAAGTTGTCTTTCTCCGACTCGTTTTTGCAGCTGGAAGGCTCGGTGCTTCTTTGAGGGAAAATTGGGAATTTTTTTAGGGAAAAGGGGAAATTTTGAGGAAAATTGAGTCGGTTTTGAGTGGAAAAAAATATAAATTTAGGGAAAAATTGCCGCCTGCCAATCGGAATTTTTATATAATATTTGAATAATTTTTTATAATCTTTTAATTATTTTTAATAAATTTTATAATTTTTTTTTATAAATTTTTGGAATTCGGTTAGACTTTTTTTGTGTCAATGGTCACCAGGGTCAGAGGTCAAAGGTCACCGACATCCAACATGGCAGACAAGATGGCCGCCGTCCGACTGGAACGACAGAGCATAAACATCTCCGAGCTCCGGTCCCAGGTTCAGATGTACGAAAGTCCCCATTTCTCTTATACTCGTATCCATTCATTGATTGGTGCCACGAGGCTTTGGGATAGGCCTTGTGTCTGATTGGCTACTACATGCTGCAAAAGTTTCCTTGTTGGCTGGGCTGCCCTCTGACGAGTATGTTACCACATCTGATTGGCCGAAGGCGTTAAAACATATTGCTGGCCAGTGACGCAAATTTGCTGGCGAGTCCAGTTTAGAGTTCGCGTTTTAAGCGGCTATCTCGCGTATGTGCTTATGTCGTTTTCCCCTTCTTATTTAACACGCACCCGGAAACATCTTACGTAACGGTGCTGGCCATTGCGAAAACTTAAGCAGTGAACTAGGTTTGGTGTTGTCAAAGGACATGGCACCACACCCATCTGACCATGTCTGGGTAACAGGTTTCGTAACTGATTCTAGAGCTGAGTCACCGCCTGATATTAACCGGTAGCAGAACAGTGATTAACGAGAGCTGTTCGTGACGGCAAGCAGGGCGCAGGTATAGAGATATGGAGCAGCCACGCCCCTCACTCCGCGACTCATTTGGCGAGAGTTTTTATGCTGGTCACTGAATAATTTTTCTAACACAACCATTAAACCGCTTATATAATGCCGAAAGATTTTAGCAGAATTTCAAGGGAACTATCGTTCCTAATCTTTGGACGCGTGGAGTTTCTCAAAGTTATTAACAAGAATTAATATTCTTACTTCATTTTTATCTATTAGCGGATTTATTTAGTTCGATCCCCTTTCGAACAATGCTCAATTTAGGAACACTTTTTGCTATGAAAATCCATTTTATAATTTTTTACCCCAGTTAAAACTATGTTCTTTTATTGTGAGTCTTGCACACGAAGTCTTGTAATTCATATTATCTGTTTACATTTTGGAACTTTGCTTTGAGAATCTGTTTCAAAAAATGGAAAACACTGGTAAAACTTGTAAAACTTAGCGTTAAGTAAAATTTATAATTTTATAGTTTTATCTACTCAAGCCAATCAGAGATTAAAGATAATGAACGATAATTTGAAGTCCTATATTTAAAACATTTTTGTAAATTGAAATGGGAAATAAAATACCACTGGAATGGAAAACAATTGGTATGAACTATTCCCTTGCTGTTTATGGGGCTCTAACCTACAACCTCTCCGAAGAAAATCGTTGTTTTACACAAAATATTAAAACTGTGAAATTTTACCTATTAGTATTTTTTTTGCGAGTGACTTCAATTACACCAGAATTAGTAAATTACGTAATCACCGTCTTCACTTCTCGGCGTTTCTGTCAAGGCTGGTATTTTGACAGCTTCTTCCATTCTAAACACTCAAGACGGTTTTTGATGGAGTTAATTTCATTTCACTCCTATTTATTGGTCATTAATCCCATTTCATCCATCTTACTCGTCCACGAACTTTGTTTTTTTTTTTTTTTTTCTTTATTCTGTCATGTTCCTTCATATGGCTCGTTTTGGTATCGAAATTTTCTTCGCTCTCATCACCTGTCATCATTATTTGCCGCAATGGCGTGTAACACGTAGCATTTTTTTTTTTTTTGCAATAAGTCTTACCGTATTACTTCTTCGAAGTATCAAATAAAACAGTTTTTACAGATTTTGTTTACATCCAATATCATTTCTTGACTTTCTGCAAATAATTATACATTCGCTACATAGTCAAATAATAAATTCCTTAATATTTCAACGAGTTTTTCCTTGTCTTATCAACAATCGAGGACAATATTTTCCTGGAGACCTAATCAAATCATTGGTTTTTCATTTTACGTGCTGTATTGGCTACGTTGTCTTAGCTGGGACTCCTCTGGGATCCACGCTTAAATAGTGCAAGAGCCCCAAGTCTTATACAGGACTTTATCAGAGGTAAATACATACTTGACTGCAATTGATCTATTAGGCAGAGAGACAAATCGTCTACAGATGCTTACAATACAAACACGTAAAACTTAATTAGAATACTTTAATAATGATATAAACATGTATTTACTTGATTGAGATCGTTTTTAAACATTATTAAATAAGTTAATACCCAACTAAGCCACATAAACATAGCCACAATGAGTAAACTAACTGCAACTGCTAATGTAAGTCCCGTTCACAAATATTTTTTTCGGTTATTTTATGTCTTAACATTTAAACGGAATTTTTACTGGGTCATGAACGATTAAGTGGGCCGTCATTATCAGCCACAAAATAATAAAATATAATAAGATGAACAACAAAGGACATTTATGATTAAATTAAGACCAAGAGATTTCCCGTTGGAGCTGAAGGCTAAGCCACCTTAGGTAAAGCAAGAAATTGTACGAAACAGCACTCATGATAAAATGTTGTCTGGGAACTATGGCACGTGCTTGCTCGCGTCTATCAGTGCTCCCTCGCACATCGTGACCTGCAGATGCAATGGGAATAATTTTAAAATGATGGTACGTTTACGATATATTTAATAGTTGCGGGCGGTATATTGAACCTACACGAACCTACGATAACTTATTGGAAAGCTGGGGAGGTACATATGCTATTATGGTATGAATGCTAAAACTATCGTACGGAATACTGAAATTATTGTACACCGTACCATAATTATGGTACTGGGGCCAATCTGTTTTCGGGGGGGGGGGGCATGTTAGAGTATTTAAAATAAAGTAAAATACCAAATTCCAACGAAATATGATAGAAAATAAGCCACAGTACATACAGAATGCGAAAAAGGGTGGGAAGAGGGAACATTTTGAGGGGGGGGGGGGGATGAAGAATCGAAGGAGCTAACTTCCCATTGGGGGAGGGTGGGGTATACAAAGACAACCCTCAGCCAAATCCCACAAAAATCGGTCGAGAAATGCGCCTTCTAGGCCGAAAAGAATGTGCAAAATGTGGAGCACAAAAACCTCTCCCTTCCGGAAATGGGGGAAGGGGAGTCAGCAACCATAACTCACTCCCTTCCCCATGGGGCACTATCGATCACCTTTAACCCCCCCCCCCTTTTTTTTCAACGTGTGGCCGTAAATTGTTATACGCGGCAAACTTTCGTTCTTGATTAATAAACAGAAACAAAAAATCAGACGATATCTCATCTGCCGGCCCGGCGCTTCACATGCGTGGCGTTTTCATATCATATGAACATTTAAACTTGTATACAAACAAGGAAGGGCTGACCGTTCTCCCCTCCACTACCATCACTTCCACAATATGGATCTTGTGACTCTCTCTGGAAGCTCGTGATCCCTCTAATTAAAACCAAGGTCTTCGGAAACGCGGTTGACTTCGCCAGCCCCCATAATAGACGCACGATCGTTCTCTAACAGTCTAGTCCTTTCAGTCAAAAATAAATATATAATTTTCGGCGTTGGAACAAGCCAATCGTTTGTTCGGAACTGTACTGATATCCAGACAACGCTCTGTTTTACATCGGGACCAATAGAAGTATATATTTGCTTAATCTTACTAGCAGCAGTGGTTTACGAGGCTACGGAACATAGTCTCAGCAGCGAATGATGTCTCCCACACGTAGGGAATTTTTCCTCATTGGGTGGAATGCTATGCTGTGTACAGTGAAGTTCATTCAAGCCACTTCATATGCAACTTCCGATATAGAGGACACTGTGACTGAAAGGGATAGAATACAGTAGAATTCAGCCGCCCAGGAAGCGCGTGTTGTGTGTGTGCGAGGGGGTGGGTTTGGAAGATTCAGCAGTTAGCAAGTCATGCTGCTGGAATATTGCTATATGCACCCCAAAATACACGGACGACGCCCTTAGCACCCCAACTGCAAGCTCTGTGTTTTCCTAAAAAAAAATCACTGATATGAAAACCACAACTGGACCCCCTTTACCATGTCCTAGTCTATCTATAATAGTAATTATATAAAAGTGACCCTTTTGTTGAAGTGATTCATGGTTCGAAGAGCAATCTGGAAGAGACCGTGTTATTTTTACATTGAACCTCGTACCTCAAGGACTGCAATTATTGTGTGCACTTCTGCGCTGGGCATGAGGCGGAGTGGACGAGGACAGCGAAAGTCGAGGCGGCTTTGTTTATACCTCATAGTGAGAGAGTGAGAGAGAGAGAGAGTGTGTGTGTGTGTGTGTGTTTGTGTGTGTGCGACTGTGGAGGACAACAAGAAGCATTGCGGCGTACCTTCAGCGATCGGCCAGTGCAGTTCAACTATAGGGAGTGCCGGGATTTCTCAAAGGAAAGTACTACGGAGTGCAGACTGTGATCAATCCGTTTGACACAGCATAGGTGGTGCGGTTTCTATGAAGCACTAAGGCATTTATTATTAACACCATAGAATCGTTTTACTGTATATTTACAGTAAGTGTGTTCATTATTTCTAATGGCAGTTATAAATGTTTTCGACAAATATTCTAAGTTAAAATTGAATCATTTAAATAGGTCAATATTATGTGCTAGTAATAAGCGACCTCCTGTTAATTGGGTGAAACAAGACATGCGACTTAATTTATTCTGCTATTGATAACAAACCAAATGAATAGAATAAAATTATTTTATTTTATAATAACGACTACACCTAGATAGTTGCATATAAAATTTTATTGTGAAACTCATTTCGCCTTACTTAAATTATGTCGACCTTAATAAATAATTTATTAATCAGGCATTCCAATCTCATAGCAATGCAAAATTTTCCAAGTTAAGTCCGAAAAATTTACGTTTTTTTCCCCTTCTTTCAGCTACTTTAATGGATTTGTGGAAATAACTAATGGTAGGAAACTCATTAAAATACATTTGGACCCTGTAAATTGGTGAATGTTGTTCCTAAATTTGTCAAAGTCTCGTATGTTTCCTATGAACTATTAAAGGATAAACTGAGGCGATATTAAAATTCATTTAACAAAAATAAAATGTTTTTGCGATAATGTCGCTCTTGCAAGTTTTCAAGGCATCTTTGGGAAGTGTAAAAACATACTTTTCCTCAATATTTTGGTATGAAAGATTCAAGGAAAATATTATAACAATAAAAACTGCGAAACCTGAGATTTTTTGTTATAAATGTACTCCACGCAGTAGGTTCTGAGGTGGTAAAATATATTATTTGGGAATATTATCAGTACAATACTGTTTATCTGTTGTGAAGCTTAGCTGGGTCGGTAAGTGCCAGACACCATCGAAGACTCACTCCACCGACTTCATTAACCTAACATGCATCCAGTGACTGCACCGAGGTGCGGCTGCATCGTGTTCGCCTGATCGACCCATCTGAGTATGCGAGTGGAACACGCCATTAACCCTTACTTAGTGGTTGTGGCGATCGCGATGATGCAATCGCCAGCACGACTGAACTCACTTCTGCAGGACGCAGATTAAGGTGCTACTTCGGTAGGCGAGAGATCAACAAACTGAGTTTACAAGAGTTTAATAATACTGTTACCTCTCTCCGCTCTTCATGAACCCTGAGGACTCAACACGAGTGTAGCTCTTGAAATACTGTTGTGGAAATCTCTTCGCTCTTGGGGACAAATCTCGCATGTTTGTATTTTCATTTTTCACTCGGAATAGGCAGCATTTTACCAAATCATTTCTCCCTATTAACAATGAAATTTGGAAATGTGATGAAATCAGTTTTGGTTAACTGCCGTGCCTACCAAGTCAGTATCCGCGAACGTCAAATAGGGAATCGAAGTGAAACGAAATTTCTTCTCATTGTGTCAATTTTAAAGATAACAATTTCAATCAAAAATCATTGTACGCAAAATTTCTTAAGGAATGTTCTGATGTTATGACATCTTGCCGTTTCTTTTGTTTAATTTTTTTTTCTGAAATTCAATATTGAAATTGACGTATAACAAAAAAAAATGAATTAATATATATACATATATATATATATATTATTAATAATTTTATAAAGAAATATTTTCTGAGAAAGTCGCGTAAAAACATTTTGTGATTGGAATAGTTTTCTTTAAAATTGGCGCAATGAGACGGAATTACGCGTAATATTGATTCCCCATTTTGAAGTTCGCGGCTGCTGGCTTGGCAGGCAGTGCAGTTTAGACAAGTAATATGCGTGACGGAAGTGCGGATTCTGTTGATTTTCGACGGGATCGCTTGTTCCCGAATACGGCTAGCCAATACAGCTTGCACTTAAGGAGAGTAAGGGGCGTATCTGGGGTAATGTGAAAAAAAAAAAAAAAAAAAAAAAAAAAAAGGACGGTGTTGACTACATAACAGCTAGTATAGTCTATTCGTGGCTTCTTCACACTTTTCGAATCAAACCTTTGAGAGATCACACCATGTATGACGTGTTTACAGTAGTTATTTTCTCAGTAAATCATGTATCAAAAGCGTTTTATACCTCTGTTAACGTGAAAGTATCTAATTGTCCCTTAAATTGAATTTTTCCCGGTATTTAATTTATAAATTATAACATTTCAACTATAATAAATATAAATAAAGACGGCGAGAAAACGTGTATGTTGGTAGTGCCTAGTAAGAAATAGTTGTCATGCAAAATATTATTACAACTGAGTGCGCACGAATTCTGTGCGTTGTCCTTTGGTGTAATTTTATAGGCTGAGTTAAGCTTAGTTTGTGCAAGGCGAAGGAATATTCTGGAAGTAGAATTTTAGCAGGGCTTCAGAAGAGTGTGTAGCAACCGTGAATGGATTATACGAGAAATTGTGTTCCTGGAATGGTAGCCACAGGCGGATCACTCGAAAGGCTTGTGTTGAGTGCCGGTAAATGTGTGCCGACCACGATGATTTATATAAACAGATACACACTTAGGCATTTCACTTTAAACGTTCGGCTCTCGAAGAAATCGAAATTATAACACCGTAGTTACGTCTGGTCGTGTTTACTACTGCATTATCATAATGTTCCCGACAATTTGTTGCTTTCGGTTTGTGTTCCTGAATGCTACAAAGCTCTAATATTAAAGTCCTGGTATAATCCTCCTTTACTCTGATGCTCTGCATTCTTTGCTAACTACCATTTGAGAAGTGTCGAGTTCAGGTTTTTAGAATGTATCTGCTTTTATTTTTGATTTCACACCTAGCCGTTGTGGTTATGTCGAGTTTTAAATGAACATGTCCATCTAATAGTCCGGGCAATTACGAATATAACACGGACAAATTGCAAAAAAAAATTTATTACATCAAAATTCGCAGAAAAACTCTTAGATTAACACGTCCAAAATCCACAGAAATCCACGTATTATTTTCCACTATTTTCCGGGGAGATTTCCCGGAAAACGATTTAAAAAATGGGTAAGTCGAAACCGGTGCGTTTTACGACCAGCAGTTCACAGAAAAATATTGACTAACACACAGTTTCCCATATGATATCCAAAATACACCAAAATCCACCAAACGTTTCTAACTATTTTTATAGTATTTTTCCCGGAAAAAAGATAATAAATTGATAGGTCGGAAACGAAGCGTATTACTACCAAACATGCGCAAACAAAAATTAAAGGTCACAAAATTGTCAATACGATATCCAAAATCTTTCATAATCCACTTAAAATTACTTCTTTTTTCCCGGGGTTTTTCACAGAAAAACTATAAATTTAAGTGTCCAACGCATCCTAGAAAATTCATTAATGTATGAAGTGAACCATGTCTGAGCACAGTGTTGCATAATGGGCTATTTTCTGGTTCTGTCAGTTTATGGCTTTCCACCACAGGTTGGTCAAAAGTTAGTAAAGACATAATTTTCATCTTTAAAGCATGATCTGCTATTAACTGAAGTTCTGAATATATGTAAGTATTGTCTCCATGGTTCATGTATATTGTGAGGAGAAATGTAAAATTTTATTTTCCCAGAAGTGAGAAATTGTGTAACATTTACATCATTTTTGACCAATTTGCCATTTGAAACCTCAAAAATCATCCCATCTTCCACAATTAATTAATATTTCTGGTTGGTTCCTCAGCTGTAACAGAAGGTAGAGGTATCTATGTTGCTTCGAGTTTGTTGCTATTTGTGAATAATAATAAAGGTGAATATTCCTCAGCTGTCAAATTTATTTTAGAGTGGTTTGTTTTCTTGCGATCAGCATGCATGTCTGCAGTGCTGGAGTATTTACAGCAATCATTTACAAGTCTTGTAGTGTATTATGACCTTCCAGAGTCAGTATGCTGTGGTCTACATTATCATCTGCAAACTGAGTAAAGTTTCTAGGAACCATTCTATTTGAGACATCGCTGTTAATCGCTGCAAAAGTATTTTTCAAAATTCATAACTTCTTGATAAAAGCAGCGGAATCCCAGTTCGTGCAGAATATCAATTAATCGCTTGGATGCAAAATTATGATGAAGTTATACCTCCAAGACATAAATTAAATTGTAAGAGACAAGCTCTTCGGTGAATCGTTTGAATGATTGCTTGACCAAAACTAGCTAATTTTAAGTAATATCCATTTTTTATTGACAAGCATTATAAGGAAATACTTAAAGGATAGAGGCAGAGTATCTAAGCATTAACTTGCAGACTCTTATTTAGATGATTCAAGGTAAAAATCTAGATCCTGAGTTACAGACCTACATTCACTTATAATTATAATTACAGCTATTGATCGTACATTTTTCACCACAAAGATTCGTACTACCTCTGTTCTGGAACTTAACTAACATATCACTCATATTTCACGGATGCTAACAACATTTGTCTACTCATGCTTTTTCGAGGTCAACACCGCACCAAGAAAATGCTCAGAGATTCTTATCTTAAACTTTTCTGAATAGGCTTCTAAGTTTTCTTGTAAATGTCCTTTATCATGACCTGTAATTCATAAATATTGTTTTAGTCTGTTCTTTAAACATTGAGAATTCTCCCATAGCAATAAGAAAGGCAGGATTCAGCTGTCAGAACGAACATACTGCCCTTTATATACAGTAAGCTCGACTCCCCTATAACATGATGCAGACTTTATCCAAATTCAACCCTTATTTATAAACTTAGCCATTTCATTAGAGTTGATATGTTTGTCACAAAATATACGCTTGTCATTGATCACTTTAGCCATGCTGTTTCTTTTAATACAGTTCCTTAATCAAACCGTAAGCACAGCAGTTCACGAATGCTGTGGCATACCCCAACTGTTTACAAATAATGATTATGATTACACTATGAACACTATTAACTGTCAATCTTCATTATCCTTCGCGAAAGTTTAAAAAAAAAACCTGATATATGTAACGCATGTATTAATATCGTGGTAATTCGTCATAAAGAAATGACCTAGATAAGACAGGAGAACAGTTCAGAGCACCACTGCAACACGTATGCACGAAACCACAACTAATACTGTCTACAATGTTACCATAGGCCTATTTGTCTAGGATCTATCTCCTCGCTTCACGACCCGTGGCTGCGAGTCTGTTTTCTTGACGGTGTTCTGCATATTTTCTGCGGAGGAAAAAATGAACCATGTAAATTTGAAAATGTGTTAGAACGTCACTCATCAAACTCAAAACGTTGCTGAGGCAACTTTGGGGATATGGTTTATTGTGGAGTTTTGGCTTGAGGGTGTCTGGGGACTATCGCCCCAACTGTCCCCTCCCCTGGAGATGCCCGTATGAGGGCGGGGCATACAGATAAATGGAAAACAAACAAAGAGGGCTGGGGAGGAGATTCGGTTATGGCATTAGGCTGTAGCAATTTCTGGAGACGATGCAAAGTAAAATTCAGGATAGCGGAATCGATGATACAACATGGATTATTTGGAGCGTGAGTCTAGTTTTTTTTTTACGCTTTAACTACTCTAAAAAGCGCTTCATGGTACTAAAGCTAATTTCTTGACAAATAATTCAATATTAGATTTGTGTGCGGTTAACTAAGCACTTTTATTGATTTCTAAATGTTTTCCGGGACCTATCCCAGGAAAATAAATAGACGTTACTGGTAGAAGATTAAAGATTTTTTTATATATATTACAGGACTTTTTGTGTTCTTTAAATTTTTGTAGTCATATTTTTTGTCGTAAGGTACAAAGTCTTGAAATTATGAATTTTTATTGATTTTTTAGCGATTGTCAAGGAAAAATCTCAATAAAATAAAATTTTTGGGAGGATTTGTGTGTGTGTGTGTGTGTGTGTGTATATATATATATATATATATATATATATATATATATATATATATATATATATATATATACATATATATATATACACACACACATATATATGTATATATGTGTGTGTGTGTGTGTGAAAATTTTTTTCCCTTTGCACTTTTTGTTGCAAGATATGCCGTTTTCGAATAATTAATATTTAAAATATTTACCGTGACAAATCCTGTGAAAATATACAGAAAATATGGGTAAGTGTTTATTAATTTTGGATTTGTTTTAGGAAATTTAAACTTATTTACTTTTGTCGTTACATTTTGGGTCGTAAGACATGCCGTTTTCGAATTATTAATGTTGATAATATTATTTAGGGACAAATCCCAAAACAAATAAATAGAAGTTATGAGTGAATTTTTTTATAATTTTGGATATGTTACAGGAAATTTGGTTTTCTATAATTTTTTTTTTTTTACATTATTTGTCATAAGATGCACCGTTTTCTATATATAAATTTCTTAGCGTTTTTATGGGACAAATCCCGGGAAAATCGTGGAAAAATTTGAGTGGTTTTCGGTGGATTTTAGATATGTTAATCTAAAAAATTTTCTGCGAATTTTGATGTAATGCAACTTTTCTTTCAATTTGTCTATAAACCTACCACATTTTTTTTTCATAAAATGATTGGACTAGTATCACATTCAGGTTTAGTTTTTTCTTTAAGAAAAAATGCACATCTTGAACTCATATAAAAAAATTCACGAAATCTCGCACATTGAAAACGTCAGTTTTAAGCCCTGCAGTACCAGAAAAACATCTCAGGCTCTTAAGCATATGAATATGACGTGTTACATACTGTATCGTGAAGTACTCAAAATTTTGCTACAGATTTCCCATTAAAAAATGTATGTCACTTCCTATAACGTACCATTGCTACTAGACGCACAGCGATAAGTTTGTCTTGCGTGTTTAGGTGATACGAGATTTTGTGTGGGAGTCATCCAATATTAGTTGTGCCTAAAATGTCAATCATGAGTAAGTAACGGATACTTTAACCCATGAGTTATTTGCAAGAGATTCTTAACCTAAATAAGGACATAAAAGATACCTCACGATAGTGTTCTCTGTCTGCTGTACCGCTGTTAGTAACTCGACACTAATGATGCCCGGCCGACCAACGTGTTGAATGACTCTTATTTTCAAGCTTGCACTGAGATACTTCTTGTAACTTGTGCTTTGAAACTTGTAGTTAACATCATGAGAGGCCACGCAGTTGAAGGGGTTAGAAGGGTTTTAAAAAATTGCTTATTGCTATCTCTTCATAATTATAGAAATCTTATTTTTAAGTTGAAGTTTTTAATGTGCCGATTTCTTCGAAAACTAGTTTAACCATTTAAATTTCAATATTTAAAATATATTTCACGTTTTGGCTTTTAAGAAAAATGTCTGTCAGACTTTAAATGAAATGTACTTGCAAATAATAAAAGGTAAGACCTGTGTTTAAATTATGCAAAATATTGATTGCAGACCTGTTACAAAGTTATTTCCTTGAAAGCAACCAAATATACTGATATTACTAATTTATAATTATAATGACCGTGAATATATCTATATATTATGTCAGGTATTAACAGCAAAATTATTAGAAATTAAAAACAAAACTCTTTCGAGCCATGGCTGTGTTTTACTCGTACCCTTGATATTTCTGCCTGACATGCCAATCATACCCACTGTGACAGCGGAATAAATGTTTTTTCGAAGAAAGATCAATAAGCCAAGATATTTATAAATAAATGTTAACATTCGTTACTGAAAACATTTATGATTATCGGTTTTTACTGTTACACGTTCTGCTGAAATAAACCCTTACGAACATAAGAATTCAATTATAGCATGAGCTCCAAAAATTCCTTTCTACATTTCAAAATTACTCTTGACTTCATCATAACAGGAGACCTAATTTACATTTCGGTATGAATTGTGCAGTAAAAAAACGTATAAAAATCTTTCTCTTAATGGATGGTTTGGCAAATTAGTACTTATGTCCTCTCCTACGTTCCCATGATGATGTTTGTGTCTCCTTGATGTATAATCCATCATTAATTCTGAGATTGTGTTGTTGTCCACTCTTGTCACGCATTGCAGCCAATTGGTTTTGTGTTCTTATATTTTTCTGCCTCTGTTATGTGACTTGGAAGTAATCAGAATTCCTACAAGACAGGTTATAAGGACCATAGGTGTGTAGCTCAGAAGTAGAGTTGCTTCTGTACAGACAAAATATCCTCCCAGGATGATGAAACAATTACAATGCTGCAAATCTTAGAACCAGGATTTTCTCAAGAGATGTAGAGGCTGAGAGTAAAATATGAGAAGATACAAGAGCGACCTTAACTTTCGTTTATGTTCATTTGTTCAGATGAATCACCCTAACTTATACATCCATTAATAATTAACATAATTTACTAAAGTCTTTTTTTCTTCGTATTTAAATTTTCTGAAACACCTTAATACGTGCTGCAGGTTCGCGAAACAAAACTGCCCTTCCTTTTTCAACTCTTGCCATTTAAGGTTGAAGTAAAGCAACTGCCTACGGAGCATTGCACCCGACTGTACAGCGTGAAGAGAACTTAAAAAAAAGTAGTACAGACACCATAAAAATGGTTAGAAAAGTGCGATTCATGATGTATATGAAAGAAGAATGTAAATATTTCGCAACACTATAAAATATTTTACTAAAATATACTTTTTAAACGTAAAAAATAATCAATCGATAGAGTCCACATTTTAACCAAATTTAAGCATATTTCCATTCTGGATGCTTCAGAAAGCAGAATTTGCAAGAAAATCTTCGACATGGAATATCGTCATAATGCTTATTATGATTGTATGTAAGAAAGAAATAATAATATAATAAATAAGTTTTATCATTGGTTTTATGTGCGTCCATTTGTCACAAACATTTTTGGCTGAAACTGACGTAAATAAAGTTAATTATAAAATTGATATGATATATTATTACTATGATTTTATTACAGAAGTGGACAGTGAAATATTTAATTACAGAGGAAGTTGATTTGTTTGGTTCAGAGGTTTACTGCAATGCGATATCAGAAAATTAGAACTGAACTTATAAATCTGGTACAGAAATCTCACATATAAACTCGAATTTTTTTTTTTTTTTTACGAAAATCGTGTATATGTCTAGCCTACTTTCAGAATGAAATAATATGCTTATGAGATCTAATTATGGCCTGTGAGTGCATGTTTTTCGGTTTGTGTGTGAATGTTATTGTTGAATGTGTCCCTCCTTTTCAATTATTTTCTACCAGGGTACCCAACTCCATCGAATTCGTTGCTTTTATAGTAATTATTTCTGTGAATATCTGATTTTCATAATTTTCGACCATCTATGTGCTTATATTTAAAATTGTTGCCGCTTAAAATGTACACTGTCAGTATTAAATTCAGAAATTCATCTTATTATTTTGATAATATTTCGAAAGATATATAGCGCTGTTTGAATAAATTAAGCTTTTACGCCATTTTCCAGGACTACTTTAAATATCGTCCCTATAATTAACATACAAGTATTGCTATGGTAGGGCACTTATATGATTTTGAGAGACCATATCATTATTTTCATTATTGCGGGGGTATAAAAATGTTAGGACAGCATAGCATATATACTTAACCATTAAACATTTGTAGAAAAAGCTCGTATACTAATCGTTTCTAGAGAAGCGTCATTTCCACACACTCGTTACACTCTTAGTTACTTTTTTCATAAGATAACTTCTCCTAAAACATAACTCTTCCACATTATATTTCAGGAACTACCATAAATTCAACAAACTTAACATAGAGAAACACTATTACACAGATCCTGAATTATGGATTTTGCATGGATAAGATTCTTATTATGAAAACGGTTGCCTCTTTATACTTATTTTTTGACGTATCTTGGGGAACAAATGAAGCTATCTGAGTCGACCTTGGCACGCAGGAATGTATTATTGTGGGCACGAAATCTTTAGTTAGTCTTG
The DNA here is from genome assembly GCA_029891345.1 of Dryococelus australis. Taxonomy (NCBI): domain Eukaryota; kingdom Metazoa; phylum Arthropoda; class Insecta; order Phasmatodea; family Phasmatidae; genus Dryococelus; species Dryococelus australis. The sequence continues at coordinate 296,612,866 of CM056993.1, read as the reverse complement.
CAAAAAGGCATCGTACTAAAAATTAATTCCAGATGTATTATCTCTGTAAATTGTTTACATAGTGCAGTTAAAGTTTGCGTTTTCATGGGGCTTTATAAGATCGCGAATAATTCTAGTACAGTAGTCTTTCTGTTTTCAACATAGCTGTAATCTCACTGGTATCATAAATCCATGTAAAATAATTTTTTTATGCCGAAGTATCTACTGTGTCCACTAAGTTCACTGAATAACAGCTCCAACATTCCGTGATTTTGCGAATAAGTGCCATAAAAATTGTTATATACCTACATGATATCTCAGAAACTACTCGACCATCAAATCTGCACAAATATTTTTCTTGCCGAGTCAAAATGTTACACACAAGATCTTACTAGCTAACCATTTATATAACTCGTAAAAATTACTTGCGTTCGCTGATTATTTATACCGTTAAAATCTTGCCTAGTTACTTTTTTGTCAGTATATACAAAACATTAGAAGACTAAACATTTTAAAAATGACTAAGTTTCAAAAGGTATGTTTGCGGATAATGCGAAATAAAAGTATATTCTTAACAACAGGTGAATAGGAAATAATCTGTATTCTTTCACATCTTCATTTACTGTAGTAAAATACTTGTTTAAATAAAGACGTTATGTACGACGCTTCGTCTGTTGTGGCTAATTCTTTATATGTCCGGTTGTTTTCAAAGTAGAGAAAATATGTTGTATATATTGTTCGAAAAGTTTAGAAAACTTACACCTGACTGTGTAAATCGTTTGTCAAGTTGGCTTACATTCCATTTATTTCAATATTAATGTTACATTTTATCTACCTGTTAAAAATTGTGCACTGTTCTTGGTACGTTGATGAAAGTCGCTCTAGAATAAAGTGTGAGCTCTGGATTATATATATATATATGCATGTGTGTGTGTGTGTGTAGTACCATTTTCTAACGTTGTGAGTGTTGAGAACGGTACAAAGTCTGCAGTCGCAGGATACAATATGATCTCTTTTGCGTCAACGCACATCAAAGCGAGTTTCCGCCCGGAAGCACAGGTGAAGTCCTCTTCGTTCAAGAGTGGTGTCAATAACATGAATTTTCAATCGCTGAAAACCGATATTTGTATTTGCGTTTGTTGTTTCCGTTTTTCATCTCTACAGACTCGATTTATCTGCCTCAGTAACTCATCAGTATATCATCACCGTTTTTTTTTTAGTTTGATGGAATCTTATAATACGAACTAACATGGTATACAGTTATGCAAATTTTTCAGTTAATTGAACTGGTCGTAATCTACACTCCTATAACAAAGTAGATAAGGTAGGCCTAGTTTACTTAATTTGAGTTCGAAAGCGTATGTGATTTTATTTAAGGGAGCCTTGTGTGGTTTCAGAAGAAGTTCTTTCAGCCGGAGATCAATACTTCCTAACATAACAAAAATAAAAATAACACGCGTAGCCTATGAGCAGTATCTTGATGAATTTCTTAGCCCGTGAATCAAACATTCAGAGCACGTGAAGATTGACTACTATTTCAAACAAACGGTATTTCACTTGTCTGCACGGCGCATGTCTGAAACATTATTATTATTTAATTGTATTTATCATTCAAAAGTGCGCAACTTTCTTCAGTGTAACAAGGCGTGACTTCAAAGACTAACCTTTCAGACATTTTCTTCGAAAACATATTCTTCATTTGAATGCGTGGTGCACTCTCTTTACTGCAACTACCAACCTCAAAAACATCATTTGTGATGGTACATTTCCAATTCCTTTGCGTCCAGTTTATTTCTTGCTATTCTTCTCTTGCACGTGGCGAAGTAATAACCACTTCCTTGTCACGACGCTCCAGCATCCGCAAAAACTCTGGAAGATATTATCTGCGGTTAGCTATATCTCTGGCCTCAGGTACGTTTGGTATTTCTCGACATGCTTGACTACACGCAGGTGTGTTCACGTGCTCATACTTTCATAGAGTATGCATTATATTATACTTAGACAGCAATATTTTAGTTCCGCTGCAGTTAACAGCTCCAACATGTGTTTCCTAGAATTCACAATCGATACAGGACTTTACTCATATTCTGAGCGCAGACACATGGACTGTACGGAAAGACAGAAAAAAGTCGTACTTTGCTGAGATGTGTTTGGAATGATCCTTTAAATCTAAGCAAATTTCCACAAGCTTCGCCTAGCTATGAATCGCAGAGTACCACACAGCAAGATATCTCGTCGAGAGTATCACTTCTGTTCTGAATCACAGCCAACACATTAAAAAAAAAAAGTATTAATAACTGTTTTTCGTGCTACAATTCTATCTTGGATAGAATTTTTTCTTGTTGCTGGTAATCAAATAAATTTAAAAAAATTGGTAGAAATAATCTCAGCTCATAAACACAAGCCAATTTTCACATTGTTTGAAATGTCTGAGAGTTAAAAAAAATTGGTATGTTAACGCGCCGCTATGGGTAACATAGTTAACGGTGCCTGTTACTTAAACATTATTACTTTGTTTCAAACCACGCTGTGAATTAAATTAAGTTGATGTTAAACATATGGTTAATTATTTAGCACAACTTCAGTTTTCCCATGGGTCCAATAAATGCGCCTATATTATTGTGTCGCCATAAAGTCTGACTTCATAAAATGGTGAATAATTTTCTTTTAACTTTCATTATTTCTGCATACGCAAGTCTTCCTGCTCAGTGGACGATATCATAGGCAGTTTTTATCGAATGGCGTTTATTAGCATAGTCAAACGATATAACATAATATTGAGATTTAATTACATGATCGTGTCGTGCACTACTATCAAAATGCTTTAAAGCCTAAATTATTACGTTAGTTTTAAAAGTAAACATTAGTATGTGTGCATGAATTTGAAATAAATTAGAAACCTTAGCGAATACACTGTGAGGCACTTAAAATAGCGCACCATGAAGAAACAATGCGACAGCCACGAAACGATATAAAGAACGAGAGTATAATTTAGTATAGGCTATTCACGGAAAAATGAGCACTTTTGAAAGCTCTGCTTAAGATATACCTGTATGCACGTTGTGTATTCTTCCATTTGATCTCAAATTAACATTGCTAGGGCCTCAGCACTTTATTCATGCTTTGGTCAAGTGGAACTGTGAAATTATTATACAATTAGAAATTTTTTCAAATTGGCTCATTTTTATACTTCGATGCATAAAAAAACATTAAGTAAACCAAATAATTTTACGTATCACAGATGGTAACCTAACACTTTTTATTCGACATTAAGTTATGGGACTACTTTTCATCCATCGTTACCAAATTTACTGGGCTAATGTCACTCAGTGCGGCCATTTAAATACATGCATTCAGGGGCAGTGACAATATTCTAAGGTTATTTCTAAAGTGCTCACTTTATCGCGAACAGCCTTAATGCACGTGTTCCCGTGGTGGTTCGTTTGCATCTTGCCGCACACCCGGCAGTGGCTCTTCAAGCACTAACATGCGCTCGTAGACGATGGCGTGTACTCGAAGGCGCATGAACGCGAGAAACAACAGACGACAACGAGGAAGCGCACAGAGTAGAGAAGAACGCCGGAAAGACACCAAACACGTCATTTCCCGCAGTCGACGAACTTCCGAGAGAGGACTCATGATCAGGCTGAAAACCTCACAGTGCGTGATCATATCGCCGTACATAGCCCACCATGCGGATCGTTTGAACTGTACTGTTTGATGGGGTTGGGAACAATGGATGTGTGTGTGTGTGAACGCAACCACACACACATGAAGGGCCGGTTTAGCACGGACGAGGTCGAATACCAGTCGAGAGGATCGACGGATCTTGAGCCAGTCGCGGAGGGATCCCATGCCAACCCAGTCCACGATACTGGCCAGTGACGTGTCTTCTGTGTGCTCGCGAACCATTTCCCGACGCCTTGCGGAGGCGAATCTGCTATCCCAGCGCCCATTAAATTTTGCCAGTGATGCCGCGCCAGAAAACCGCCCAGCGATTTATGGTGTTTAGTGATTAGTTCCGCTTCGATATAGGTACTGATGATCATCGCACCCAGGTGTGGAGGGTCCCTGGTGAACGTTACAATCATAATCTTGAGGTAAATTTCCCCCGCTCAAGGTATTATGATCTTTAGAGCAATCATCTACGATAGCCAATCTGTCAATCTGTTCCCGCTGGGTTACGTGAAACATTAACGGCCCAGCGGTATTCGGACGAGATCCTACTCCCCCATCTGCTCCTATTTCTGACCGGGATTCCAGGTGCGATATTCCAGCAGGATAACTGTCTCGTCCGAATACGGCGTGGGTTGCTCAGGACTTTCTCCGTAATGTCCAGTCACAACACCATGGCCTGTCCCCAGGAATGTGTGGGACCAGTTGAAACGCCTTGCTGTCGCCGCGCGCAGTATTCGGGACTCACAAGTCGTGGGACCCGCCTGCCTCAGGACAACGTCCGGCGTCTGTTAGAGTCCATGCCGGACCCTGTTGTAGCGTATATCACAGTGCGAGGGTGTGCCACGCACTTTTGACGACGACAGGACGTAGTACAACGGATCAGTATACAACTGTCTGGCTGATATTTTCTCTGTAATCGTTTTGTTATGAAGCGACCAATCCTTAGCTGGACGGCCTACCTGATCACACCTTCAAACATTGAACCAGGGCACGAGCGTGATTGCAGTAACACCTTGCGAGAGGTAGTTGCAGAAACCCCCTCCACCTTCCAACAAACGGGTCCGAAAATATTAAACAACACGCCCGATATAGGCCAGTGTAACACTGAGAGCGGCGTCTTTTGTCATCGGGGCAGCGGACCAAGACGAGTGGAGAGGGGTATGTCCGACCGTCGTTAACAGCATCCTAGAATCAAACTCCGGCAACATGAACAGGGTAAGGACTTTGCAATTATATTGAAACAGAAGTGGCGTGTTGTAATAAAATTTAATATAATTTATTAGCAGCTTGGTATTGCATTTAAGCTTCCCCGATCAATAGTCACGTAAATAGTTATTGTATAATCCTTATTTTAAATATACCCCATCTTATACTGTTATGCTCGATCTAATCATGACTCATTATTTAGCTACGTCCATAAACCCTTTTAGGTATGAATTGACTTAAACGCTAGTACGTAACAATTTGTATTACTCATCTCTATCTCTACGTTTATGAAGTTTCAATACTATCCGATTCATACTTCTGTGTACGCTTCTTTGATTGTCTAAAAAATAATTTGAGTGATTTTGTAAAATTCCGCTGAGAAAAGCAAAGCAGTTTTCGTCGTCGCTCACTTCTAAGATTACTGCGTTGATATACCAGCTTAGTGATCGCTAACTATTAACGTTCGTGTAGCGAGTAGGTTTGGCGTGTAACTGTATGCGTCTAGCCCACGGTATGACAACGTTTATGAACGCCAAGCTATGAAGTGTTCCGCTGCATATTATGATTAAGAGGAGTGAAGTAGAAAGGTTTGAGTGCCTCTTAACACTGAGGTCTTGAGAGTAGGTTAGGGTGAAGTGACTGTGGATCAGAGCCGGAATGCAAAGGCGGGGGAAACGGGAGATCCCCAAGAAAACCCGCCAACCAGAGCATTGTCCAGCATGAATCCCACATGAAAAATCCCGGGAGCGACCCTGCCGGGAATCGAACCCGGTTCGCTTAGGTAGGAGTCGAGTAGTCTGACCACTGCACAACCGCACTACCCATATCATAGGTTAAGAATTGCGGACGTTTTCCACTCCATGCGCATAAGTGTACTATATAAAAGTCTAACTTTCCTATCTTTCTTGCATAGTGCTGAAAAATACACAAACTGTGTCCCTAAATCAAGGAAACTTAGGGCATACAAAATATTATATTTGTCACGTATTGATCTGTGCTACTCGTTGGCAGTAAACTTGTTAACTGAGGAGAAAGCAAATTTAAAGGAAAAATACACTAATGGAGAGGCGCAGAGATGTCCGTACTCCCAAAAATAAAAATTTTAAATGAAATGTTAATATTTCACAAATTTTCCAGTAATGCGCTGAATTTATTGTCATTTAATCAGAAAACCGAAATATGATTTCGGAACTGTTTAATATTGTGTTTAACAAACATATTAACTCCATAGTATGTACACTTCAGCCTCTCTGTTTGTTCATTGGTTCCTGATCTTGAGAACATCCGTTATTATTGATGAAGTGTACAGAAACTCGTTCTACTGGTAACGCCTCCCGGGGAAAAATTTTTGCACACGACAGAAATGATGAAAATTGCATAATGTTAGAATGATTAAATGACTGTCTTTCCTCAATGAGTAATTTAGTTCTGCCAACACCACCTTAGATCTTTATAGATTCGAAAAAGCAAAATAATTTTTAAAAAGGTTTTATTACTACATATAAACATTAACAAATATTGACATTAGATTACGTTGTATCACTCCAACAAATGATAGCAATAATAAAATCTGAAATATTTTGAAATTGCATGATAACAAGTGAAGCAATAAATAATATAAATGTTGTATTTTATATATAGAGATTCCAAACGAGAGTTTTTCTGGAATAATTAACACCTGCACGCAGACTGCATATTATTACCGGCTAGAGATTGCTTCTTTACTCGTGAATACTTTTCAAATAGTATATATTCTTCTTACACCCTGATGTTTTGCAACCAACGTATGATTTACTGCATCAATTTCTTATAATGCTGTAAACATTATGAGCGCTTGACTAACAGCGACTGATTCATTTCTTGTTATAGGAATACTTCAGTATACAGCCGGACCACAAAGAATATGATATCAGAGCGAGTTTCTAGCAACCCTTCCATGTTATTCTGAAAATGAAATTGTGTTACAAATGAGTAGCAAGCCATGGTAGGTTCATGTGCAGAATTCATGATTCGGAACCCGGAGCCGGTCGTCATATTGGAATTTTCCGTACAAAATCGCTGGTTTTACAAAAAATTGTTCGAGAAATAAATTATTTTACCATAAATTTCCCTTTTCTCTCAAAATCGGCGATTTTTCCCTAAAAAAAATTCCCCGTTTTTCAACAAATTTGTGAAATAAAAGGTAAAAGCCACGCATGTGCAAAAGCAAGCCGAAGAGAGCCAATTTTCAGCTATTTTTTTAGATCTGTGGAGCTTCCTTTTTACCCTCAAAAAGCACTATTTTCCCTCTAAATCACCCCATTTTACTTTTTACAGGGCCAGGGTCCATGATATGGAGTTGCGAGCAGATAAATAAATATTTTATACTATTATTTTTAAATTTGAATATATTTTTATAATTAGACAATTTAAAGCAGCAAGTATTAAGTGTTATATCTCACCAAATTTGTCTTTTCAAGGTGCATACGATCGTGATGTCATATCGATTATGTAACCCAATGTGAGGACCACCATTCTGGACCTATACCACTACCTGCTGCCCGGCACCTCTCCCCACACTGCTTGAAGGTCCTTGAGTGTGTATCGACTTACTCGCAAGGCACTCGGCTGGCCGGCCTTGTCAAATCAATCATACATCTAGGAATCGACACATTTATAAATAAGTAGAATTATTGTATCTAATGTTTGAAACATGCCGAAATAATTCAGTAATACAGTAAAATATATCGGAAATGTATTTTAATGCAAAATCGGTTTAGAAAATTTAAATTATGTAAATTGCACACTTTGCCATGAGAGATGCTAACATTTAAAAAAAGAAAAATTCTCATTTAGTAACAGGATTCGAACCCATGACTAGAGCCACGAGTTTTTCGCGGATTCATTCGGAGGCGAGATAGACTCCAATGACTTGTTCTTTTTCTCCTACTGTTGTGATTGGACGACACTTCTTTAGACACGCCCCGTTTAACTCTGAGATAGTGATAAGCAGGCAGCAGTAGTGTGAGTAACTGTTTAACAGTCCTGTAAAGAGGCCTCACTTGATCACAGCAACCAATAAACAAACGATAATGTCTCGAGTGTATAGAAGGCTGTCCAGCCTAGCTTGCTGCCAACTCAATAGTAAATATTTAACAAATTTGCTCTTTTTTTACACTTTGGTGCATTAAAAAGACAGAATATGAAAGAAATAATTTCAGTAATTATAAATGGTTACCTAAAACTTCTTGTTCTACGTTAAGATACGGAACTACTTCCCATCCATCGTTATCAAATTTACTGGGCGCATGTCACTCAGGACGCCTGTTAAATGTACGCATATAGGAGCAGTGACTTTTTTCTAAGGTTGAGTTCAAAAGTGCTCGCTTTATCGTGAGCAGCCTTTATCTGAGGAATGGGATTAGGCAGTGGGAGAAGTTAATAAGAAGTCTATCTAATGAAAGATTGACTTAGGCCTTCACTGAGCCATTCATTATTACACAATTCCTGAAATTAATTATAAAGCGGCCAACAGGAATAGAAAGGAATAAGGGAAGGTTCAGTTAGTTGTGAAGAGATGCGTGATAGATAGGAACTCACCCGAGTCGAGCATCCTGGACTCGATGCCCCGGCCGCCGCCGTACCAGGACCCACAGCTGCTCAACTCATAGACTAAGGATGAGGTAGACCGATCTCGCTGGCTGCGCACGACCAATCTCCGTGTCCCAACATTGAACTGCTTTTCTGCCCAAACGTCTAGCGAAAATGGCGTGGTCTGGATTTTAGGTTAGAAAACTAATTTTTAAACAAATGATTCGAGATGAATATATACTTCATCTAACCAATTTTTAAATGCAGTTCGATTAAATTAAAACTCGTAAAAGTATTTTATTAATATAAAAGTGCTTGTAATTTAGTAATTAAGGCATAAACAAACACCTTCATCACTGTTGACCATGTGACTTTGGCAGCATAGTGTAGGAGTGGGGTAGGTCAATGCTGGGTACATGCGGAGAAGACGAATAAGCGGTCTACCTCATCTTTGGTCTATAGCTCAGTCCGATCACGATGGCCGACTGAGTTGCTGGAAGCCCTCGTGGCCTAGTCCACTCTTCTCGCCCCATCACGTGTGTGAGTTGAAACGCGTTCTGGTTGGCTCCCGTTGAGCGCCGGAGGCGGAGTCTGCCCGCAATTTGTTTTAATTACCCGGGAATGTCCTTTGGTTTGCTGGACCCATATTTTATGTCACTCCTTGCGCATTTCTCCCGATACACTGGGGAAAGGTTTGTTGAATCTAATAAGTTTTGTATGGTGCAACCAAATAATTTGTTTGTATAAGGGCAATGAAATATTTTGTTGCTGAAAACAAATTCATTTGTTGTTCTCATTTCGTTGCCCCCAGACAAGGATTTGCTTGGTGCAACTAAAGATTTGTTTGGCTCCACGTACATTAAACAGTTTGGGCTGACATAAAAAAAATTTACAAGTTCGACCCTAGATCACCTGCGTCCGCGCACTATGCCTTAGCAACCTAGGCTAGCGTGACAAATAAGGAAACTAGAATGCTTTTAAATATATATACTTTAAATACGGGGCAACGTGTGCAAACAAATATTTCAAGTTTTACGGCTTTAGTTTTCAGTTTCCTATTGGATTGTTTTATTAATGTTTTTATGTGAATATTAAGTATCAACAGATGCACGAACAAACACGGTTACTATTCTAGTTGTCACAAAAAAATACAAATATACTCTCGAGCTGTATTTTTGAATGAAGACAATCAAATGGAATGGCCAAACAAATATATACAGCTGACTCAACAGAATATTTATTTGACAGTCTAATTTTTTTGGCACAACACAGAGATTTTCTTTATTCAACCATATAATTTGTTAGACGAACAAAAGTAATTTTGTTGCTTTAAATTTTGTGTCCTAAACAATATATTTTGTAGGGCAACTAAATATATTTTTGGCCGTATACAAACAAATATTTTGTTCGGTTTTCTTTCAGTGTAGTCGATGAATTCCACTTTGGCACAATGTTTTGCTTTGATGGTTTACAAACTTGTCTGTGGTCTCCTTCCGCCTATTGTTTGGGCAGGTGGTGCAACATGGTCAATGCGTAACATCAGGCTCATGGAAATGTTAATTTTATATGTGGTGGAGGCGGAAGAATACGCCACATTTGTGCAACTAGATCTTAAGTAGGGCTTTCAAAACTGCTCAGATTATCACGTGTAGCGTTACCTCAGGGCCGCAAGCTATGGGGAAATTCGGCATGTGACAGTTAACTGTCCTTCTGTTATCTGGGGCGCGGTTCTCACTAAATTCCCCGCTCAGCGTTGTGTCAATAATATGAGGGGTGTATGTTGCCGTGAAGCAAAGTGTATTTGTCACCTGCATATCAGAATATCGTAAACTCCGCTACCTTCGTCTAGCGATGCTCAAGTAATAAGGCTCCAGATAAGAGAAAATGTGTATAAAAATAGCTTAAATTTGGGAGTGTAAGTAAGCTGTAATAAAACCTAAAATTAAATGTTAACCAATATAAACCAATTACTCTAAATAACATTCTATAAACGTATTGGAAAACAGAAATGATTATTTTTGACACGTTATTTTTTATGTTTCACCGGAATAGTTTCGTTATTTCTCCTAAATAAATTAGTTTGAGTTATTCTGGCGAGTTGAGTTTCCTGTCATTGTACCTATGCTCAAATTCGCAAAAAGTTAAAACGTACTCGTCTAAACTTATTATAAGAGCTTTCGATAAATGATGTACTCTCTTTGTTTATCTTTAAGTTTGTGATGATATTGTATCATAATCACAAGATACATTATTGTCTATGAAATAAAAATTATTATGTTTTATAGTCAACGTGATGAATACAGAAATAGTAATTAAAATCTTAATACACATATAAATGTAATTTGATTTAGATCTTTGACGTGACTATCAAAACTTACACTTCATGCCCTTCGTGAAATATAATAAAATTCCCTTAATCACTTTAGGATAAAATTCCAAGTGTCTTTTAGGAAAGTTATTATATTGTTTGATTAACCGCATCGAAAAACAAATTGTTTACAACAACATTAAACGTCGCAAAACAAGAAAAACCGAAGGTGACCTCAGCACAACATTGTACAAATGGGAAACTTTGGTTGATAGATTTGTTTCAAATCTTGCTTTGAATACCCGTAATAGGCGCTACGTTTTCAACTGGAACATAGTTAATTATGCAAGCTCAAGACTTCTGGGATTCCTTAACATTCAATACAATCCTTGCAAAAAGTAACATTAACCGAATCTCATATTTCCTGGTCTTCGGCCAAAGCCAATGAACAAGGGTTTGAGACTCGAGTACATATATGATTGTAAACACTATAGAACTAGTTATTGAAGCTCAAAAATTTTTAAATAAGCAGAAACATATATGACAGCCACTGAGATCGTATCTCAGATCAAAATCACAGCCCAGAGTTTACTGGTTCTGCCCCTATATTTGAAATGTATCCACCGAAGCCGCTGGATAAATGTGTACTCACGACCACTTGTGAAGACTAACGGGACTGCTGTTGCCCTGCCACAGGAAATCTAAAACCCGCTGTCATTGTTGCCGATGATGGTGGAGATTGCCTCAGATGCGAGGAACTAACCTATGTCGGGAGAGTTCGAGAGGCATTCGGTCCGGCGATAATGACACAGGAAGCGGAGGTCGATGTAATTTACCGGAGGGCGTCGTGATTCGACATTGTCTGGTCGTGTACGGCTCTGCATCGAGCATCCGCTGTGATCACGTTGGTACAGTTATATGACTTTGCAGAACTCTACAACCAAAGACACGATGTCGTTCAGAAAAAATGCGAGCCGTCCTGAATGGCTGGGTAGAGGAGAGAAACAACTATAGTTTTACTGTCGTACACTCCGTTGTACTTATATTTACTCTTTATGTCTCTATTACAAATAAATATTATCTCAAACAATTCTTAAATTACATTTAAAAACAAATAAATACTCTTTGCAACTTAGTATCTTGTGTTATAATGTTTAAAATATAATCCATATCAGCCAACAAATTTTCGACTGAGAATCTCCGCTAAGCCCAGTTTCCTTCTATTAAAGGCTGTTCACGATAAAGTGAGAACTTTTGAAATCAACCTTAGAAAAAATTCACTGCCCCTTGCCTGCATATATTTTAACGGGCGTCCTGAGTGACAAGTGCCCAGTAAAGTTGGTAACGATAAATGGGAAGTAGTTCCGTATCTTAACGTCGAATAAAAAGTGTTAGGTAACCATTTCTGATAGTTAAAATTATTTATTTCGCCTTTTTTTACTGCATCGAAGAGTAAAAATGAGCAGATTTTTCACAGCTTCACTTGATCGACGCATGAACAATGTGAAGAGGCCCATGATAATGCTACTCTTACATAAAGGGAATGACTACACAACGTGCATACAAGTAGATCTTAAGTAGGGGTTTCAAAAGTGCTCATTTTACTGTGAATAGTCTATAGATATCGGGGCTGCGGCAGCGGCCAAGAGCGCTTGAGTCCCACCAAGGCGAACCGGCTTCGATTCCCAGCTGGGCCGCTCCCAGATTTTCGCACATGGAAATAAGTCCGGACGATGCCACTTCCCGGATGATCTCCCGTTCCCCCGCCCTTGCAATCCTGCTTTGCTCCGTACTCGTCTCGCTTCGCCTTCGTCGGCTCTCAAGACCCTGGGGGTCAAAAGCCGTCCAAATATCTCCACTCCCCTCGCATCAGATTTCCATTTTCCCACGACGTTTCTGAAATTCATGGACTGAAAAATAAAAGGAATGCAATAGCCTATGTTGCAAGAATTCGAGTTAAATATTTTTTAATAAGTGTTTCAGGATCGTTTACATTAGTAGTCACGACGACAAAGTTCCATCCCCAAAAAGTATACTAATTACAATCCGGTGTTTTGCCTGAAAACTAATTTCCATTTCTTCTCAGCGTACGATCAATCGACGTACGCCCGCTTAAAGAGAATAAGAAATGAGTTACTGTCTAGCGTGTGGATAAGACATTAGCCAAACTCAAATACGAAGCAGAAAGAAAAATTAAAATGCTGTCAGTGGAAACTGAACTCTTTTTTTTTTTTTTTTGTAATCAGTGTCCACAATGTTCGAATTTGATAGTATGACGTTTGAAAAAAGTTATCTGTTTTCATTTTATTTTTAAGAGTAAGCATAACTTGAAGACAGCATTTTATAAAATGTATTTAACATCGTATTAGTTCAGTTATTCAATAAAGGTTTCTCGATTTATTTCGAATTTCGTATCCGTTCTTGTTTTATTTACGGTGTTCAATGTTTGATCTTAATTCACTTCTGTTTTCTCCCATATATATATATATATATATAATATATATATATATATATATATATATATATATATATATAGGAAGATAATACGTGAAAAACATGAGATATTCGCGACAGAACGAAGAAAAATAATTAAAATAGATGGTTTGCTGTTATATGAGATATTTCTGCAATCAAACTTTAAATAAATGTTCTTTTATATATATGTATATATATGTATATATATATTTAAAACATATAAAGTTATTAGAATATATATATATATATTCTAATAACTTTATATGTTTTAAAGTAAACACGCTTTGGACAATCAACTCTAACATTGGCGGCAAATTATCGAAAGGTCATCGTCTTGAAAGTCTTATTAAAATTAAAATGTTAAAATGTATGCAGATGGTATTAAAGATTCATTTCGTTTGTATGTACTGATGAATTTTTCATACTCCATTTCCCCGGTAATTTTGTGGAGGCGCCATATTGAGGCACGGATACTCGTTATTAGTTCCGTAATAATTTCACATTAAATACAGTGTGAAAGGATAAACAAGGAGCAAAAAATGGGGTGTGGCTGTGTCGGAGACACGGTGGCTTGTTTTGCGTGAATACATCTACGTTGACCAGCTCGGACGCCTTGATGATTTTGTTACGTTCCCGGCACCGCTTCACTCGATCATATGGGGCTTTATGGGTATCACTGGATTGCTTTTGAGATGCTGTTTCCAACCGTATACGATTTCTGTATTTCGACTTGGCTTTTTGACGAGTGTACGCCGACTTTGTGTTATGCTTTCTTAATTTTTTTACATTAAACTCATACAATTTCACCATAACCACGCCACGCAATTTTTTTTAATACACGTAATCGTTGATTGATCTTGATGAGAGCTGTCGATTTAAACCTAAACGAACGTCGTAGCTTCTCCTATTCAAAAGTTATACTACGCGGAATTTATGAGACGCGACGAAACGAACTCAAAATTGCCCCCCCCCCCCCCCGTTTTTTTCTCCACCCTTTTACCATCCGCGCGCGATGATTCCTAGTCCTCACTCAACCTAACATATTTCTTTGATCCTTTGGCAATCGAGTGGTGTAATTGAATTTTGAATGTAGACTATAGATTCGGAGGTGCAATGCCAAACTGTGGCCCTCGATTTTGTTATTATCGAATTTTCTGGATCGCCGCCTAGTATGGTCGCAAATTTAAAAACTCGGGAAATAGGGAGGAATTTTCAGAAGTGCCAATTTAATCAGCTTAATTATTTATGGACAACATTTTGAAAAATAATCAATGAAGCTGTATCTGTGCAGTTATACTCGCGAGCAATATATCACTCAGGCTGCGTTAGGTTGGCCCTGAGTGGCAATGCCTGCTAACTGATCTCACAAGGAGGTTGAACCGGTTCGTGACCCAACCACTACGTGACTGCAAATTCGAGCACAAGTCAGTTTTCGTCTTGTTTTGAGCGCACTGTAATTGAGAGGTCCCGCCGAGTCGAGTCTTCCTGCGCAAAGCCACGTCCTTCATTTTTTTTTTTAACTATGAACCCAGGCGGGAAGATTTTTGTTACGCTATCAAATGCAATGTTTATGGAACTCGAATGAGCACGTATCCTGCTGTTTAATTGGTGTTCGGTGCTGTTTGAGACGCGATACCATAAGGGCGTCAAAATGTCGGGAATTATTTTATACCTTTTACTATTGTACATATATTTTCGTTATGATATGAAAAAAAAAAGTCTGAAGAAAGTAGTACCGTGGAGGAAAATTACTATTCAGAAACTACTAAACGTTATTAAATGAATTTTAAACTGATGTAATTTTCCGTATTGGCTGTTCGCGATAAAGTGAGCACTTTTGAAATCAACCTTTAAAAAGTCACTGCTCCAACCTGCATGTATTTTTAACGGGCACAAATAGCGGCGTGCGCTCAGCAAAGTTGGTAGGAGGGAAAGTAGTTCCAAGTCTCGACGTTGAATTGAAAGTGTTAGGTAAACATTTGTCAATACTAAAATTGTTTATTATGCTTTCTGAATTTTTTAATGTAAATAAGTGCAAGAATAAGCATAATTTCAAAATATTTACTTCTATAATGAATTTACAGTTTTTCTTTACTGATGGACGAATAAAGTGATCAGGTACATGGTAATGTTGATTTTACATATGGCAGAAGGATATAAAACGTGCTTACAATTATATCTAGAACAGGGCTTTCAAAAGTACTCAGTTTACAGTGAACAGCCTTTATATATCTCAATATTTAACAAAATTAATACGCAAGACTACATCTTTAAATAACTGTCATTGTAACCACAATGTCGCGGAAGAACATTTTCTTGGAAATTTTTAGTGTAGTTCATCTGTGTTTAAATTGTAACTTTCAAAAAAAAAATTTTAGTCGTTAAAGGACGTTCCTTGGTGAGATTTTATTTGACCATACTTAAGGCTCTCGTCTACCCGGCTCATTAACTGCGTTATAGAGTGTTGAATATAATCCATCCACGGTATCTTCACACTTTTCTGAAGCCCTGCTAAAGTTCTACTTCTTGGATATTCCTACGCCTCGTGCAACCAGAAAATTACACCGAAGTACAATGCACCGAATTCGTGCGCACGCAGTTGTAATAATATTTTTGCATGCTAACTATTTCTTACTAGGTGTTACCAACATATGTTTTCTCCCTGTTTCATTCATAATTTTATAAATGAAATATTATATTTTATAAATAAAATATTGGTAAAACTTTAAGTTAACGAAAAGTAAGTTATTTTTATGTTAACAGATGTATAAAATGCTTGAGATACTTGGAATATTTAGGAAATAGCTAAACACGTCATACATGGTGTGATGTTTTTAAAGGTTTGATTTAAAAAGTGCGAATAAACCGCAAATATAGGTACAATGTACACATTTGTATACAAAACTAATAAACGTGCGTCCAATGTGATAATCCACGAAAAGTACACACACTTCAGACAATGGTTGTTGAGTGTTTTTCGAGATAAAACTTCCTTACCAGAGTTGAACCAAATGTGGGAATGTAAATTAATTCTAGCATAACACTTCTGTAACTTCAAGAATAATTTTAACCCTTTCAGAACCCACTTTAATTTACCGTGTCCGGTGTTGCAAACAAAACATTTTATGATGCGCCCTGTACTTAAGTCGATACAACAAATTGTTTCGTTGTTACAACCAATGAGCTGTAAGCTGTGTGTTCGGCTACAGTTATATGAACAAATTGTGACTTAAACCAGTAAGACTGTTTGCGGATCATTTACCCACAGGTAAGATCATTTGTCATTGAGTTTCACAGCGAATAGTACAGACCAAAAATTACCTACAAATGTTTATTTAACATAATTGTATACACTGTGTCGGAATGGGTTGACTAAAATCGAGCTTTGTGTTAACGTGAAATTTCTAACTTTGCACAAATTTTATTTTAAGTGTAAATTCTCATATTTATACCCAAAAAAAAAAACGTAATGATAATTAATATTCAAATGATTTGGTATTTTTGTAAAGTTGTCATTGATAACATATCGCGAAACACAAAACATCCTCAAAATATAGAAAAGAAATTTGGTTCTTGAACGATTTTAATGTTACAATAATTAGCTTAGTGTATTTCATTTTTGTGATCACAAGATAATTGCACGGGAACTATCGCTGATAGTAAAACTGCTTTATTATTTAAATTTTTTAAAATAAGGACAGGAACATTTTTAAGAACAAAAGTTATTACTAGTCGTCCCTCCATGTAGATGCTATTTTATTATATTACTAAGACAATATTTATATCATTTAAATAATTTAAATATCACTGTAAAAACGTATTATATTGCCTGTCTAAACAATAAAAAATATCAGTCCTATAGTTCAATAGCGGTTAATCAACCACTCTTAAATTTAAGCGTAGTTTGCACTTTAGGTCGTTGGTATCCTTACACAGAGCGACGATATAAATGTCACGTGACCTTCACGTATTATTTACATTAGCTACTCACAAATCTAGGGTATTTATTAAGTAAATAAAAACTAACAGCTAATAACAAATTTAGTAGACAATATAATTAGCCAACGTATACTTTAACCACATTTAAAAATAGTATTAGCATGTAAACAATGGTTGACGTAGTAGTATATTGTTTTTATTTTTGAATATTGCTGTTAATGGGTGTTCTGCTTTTGCCAGGTCACAAATAAATAATTTCTTTTGATTACGCTGTCAACTGAAATAGTGGCAGAAAATACAAGCATTGTTATCATTTTCTCTCGTCCTAAGTTTACACAAGGCGTTAGTAAGTGATTTGCCTGAAGAACCTTACAGTAGCTTGTACAAATTGATTCCATGTCCCATCAGATAGATTTTTTACTTTCAGCATTCCAGTTAAATTGCTACAATTTCGGTAGCGGTATAAGACTTTAAAATTGAGAATTATAAAAAAAGTTGTATAATTTATATATACACACACACACACACATATTTTAGATCGCCTCTATAAAACGTCATGTAATTGTTTAAAAATATTAACAGCATAGAATGTACCTATATTCCACGTTCAGCGTCAAACATGTTCGGTGTATTATTTTTATAAACTGGTTCCTGCATAGCGTCAAACAAATAATACAAGATTTAAGCTCACAGTATCTCAATGCAACACCGCGAAAGATTTTTTTTTTTTTTTTTGTTTTTCTTCCAGGTTTTGAATTAATGTAACCTTTGCTAAGTGTCCATATTAAGAGTTTACGAGATCAGAAATTACGAAGGAAATCACAATAAAAAAGTCTTTAAATCACTGTACAGAAAACATTAATAAATTATAATGCATAACCTGATTAGTTTTCTTCTGGATTTTCCAACTCTAACTTAATTTTCATTCTTCTTGGAAATAATTCCAGTACACTGGGGTACGAAAAACTACCTGATAACTTTAAAGACGCATCGGTCGTGTGACATTAAAAATTACTGCGCTTCTTTGAATCCAATTTATACTCTTGCACGCATAAAACAGTGTAAAGGCTGTTCGCGATAAAGAGAGCACTTTAGAAATGAACCTTAGAAAAATGTCACTGCATGCATATATTTTAATGGGCGCATTGAGTGATATTCGTACAATAAAGTTGGTAACGATGGATGGAAAATAGTTACATATCTTAAAAAGTGTTAGGTAAACATTTATAATGACTCAAAATTATTTCTTTCGCTTTCTGCTTTTTTTAATGCATCGAAGTGTACGAATGAGCAGATATGTAAAGTACATATTTATTTCCTTGTTAATCTTACATCAGGCGGAGGAGTACACAACCTGTTTAGAGGAAAACTTAAGCAGGGCTTTTATAAGTGCTCATTTTACCATGAACAGCCTATATCGGAATTTCAGATGCAATTAATTTTATTACAATTTTAATAATGGTGAAAACATAGAAGTGATTTTCCCATTTTGCTACCCATCTTACTGCGCGTACAGCCAATGAGATTTTTTTGGAAATGGCCGACATCGAAAAGTGATTTTTTTTACGACGAATAGCCTGAAACTTAAGTAATGCTTGCGGTAGCATTGTTTTCAAAACGAGTATAAGTAAGTATGTATTTGAAACAATATTCTATGAAGCACTTCAGGTTTTTAATACTAGTCCAACCATTTTCGCACATGACCACACGAAGTGAACAATAAGTTGCGTCCTTTTATAAAAAGTATCGCAAACACGAGTGTAAGGGTCTTGGCCAGTAAAAAAATTGTTATTTTATACCGCACACTGTTCGACTGTTAGACATTATCTCTTTTTACTAGAGACATGCAAGATTCGCGTTATTATTCGACATCAGGGTAAACTTCACAGTGCTGTCCGCACTGGAGCCAGCGTCGTTTCTCTATCGGCTGCTGAATAGATTTGAAGCCACTCCCTTCCTAACTGAACTGCATGTGATTGAGGCACACGATTGTTCATTTACTGCCGCAAAAATTACCCACGGCGTGTCAGAGAAAGTATGGTCCAGTGTCAAACGTATTGCAAATGTAGAAGTGTTTTTTAAGTTAACGAATCTTCAAATAATAACTCGAATTTCGCACGTCTCTTCTTTAGTAATTACTCTTTCCTAGCCAAAAAAAAAAAAATTTCGCCCACAGTTTCCGCATAAGTACATGTTAATATCGTAATTTAATTGTTTTCGAAATTTTAAACTAAAGACAGAAGACAATTCATGTTGAAAGATGGCAAGAGTTACCTCAAGTCTTCTGTAAAACTGTACACGTTTTTTTTTTTTCCAATAAAGAAATTCTGAAAATAAGGAAATTCTTGCACATATTGATTTGTGGCTGACCGAAAATTTTTGAAAAATAACTTTTGCTAACATACTTTAAAAATGAATGAAGACAAGATTTATGTTGTCCGTTTTAAATTATCTGCAAGTAGTTTGATGTTATTTATTTGTATATTACAGAAACAAAAATATTTTGACTTTGGAATGCCATTTTGCAATAACCATGGGTAGAGACCCGGAAATTTCGCGAGTTCATTTGAGGACAAGCTAAACTTCAAACACGTATATAGTTGACATTCTTTCCTATTGGATCGCAGTTAGTAAGCCACGCCCTGGACGAATTTGAGCCAATAACTCATCTGTGAGAAAAAGATGGCCGAATTCCATGCTACCTGGGCTGGGTGTTAAACTGGAGCAACAGCTAATAAGACAACTAACTGAGTCCCAGAGTACGTAGAGGATTGTGTACTCTACCTTGTTGCCGGATGTATCCGCGAGATTCCCGGGTCTTTAACCGTGGAATATAAAAAAATTTAATTTCAAGAAAAGGTTCTTACGTATCATATCTACAGGTTGAACAGTGTGTGTTGCAAATGTAAAATAACAAATTTACCCGTAAACACACCCTTAATATGTTTCAGGACAAAAGGCCTGAACTTCAAGTTGCCGTAACAAACTTCGCTTAAAAAAAGTTGAAAACAATGAGTAACAAAACAATGAAAATGTTAAGTCTTAATTTGGAACCAAATTAAGACTTACTCTCAGCAAAGCCGGTACAATACATAACTGTTCAAATTCATTAGGCAATAAGTACAGCCCCGAGTATTTCGCGGATTGAGTTGGCGGCAAGCTAGGCTGGACAGTCATCTACACTCGAAACATTACCGTTTGATTATTGGTTGCTGTGATCAAGAGAGGCCTTTGTACAGGACTGTTAAACATTCATTCACACTGCTGCTTCCTTATTATTACTGGTTTAGAAATAAACGGGCGTGTCTGAAGAGCTATCGTCCAATCACAACAGTAGGAGGAAAGAACAAGTGCTTGGAGTCTATGTCGCCTCCGAATAAATACGCGAAATACACGTGGCTATAGTAATATGAAATATTCTGCAGTAATGGTTTAAACATTTCCAAATATAACATTTTATAATTAATTATTTTTCAGCCTGACATGCTCGCATAAACTGAGTAGACTGAGCAACAAGGCAGGGGAAGTTTTGAGGGAGGATGAGGTGGGAGGGAAATTGTCCAGAGACGTAGAAAATCCCATATAATAAGTAGACGTCTGTCTGTCTGTCTCTATGTCTGTCTGCCTGTCTGTCCGTCTTTAATACCTCTAAGTTCCTTGAAACTCAACGGAAGTTCTTCAAATTTTGCAGAGCGAATCCTCAGGGTAAAATACAGGTAAAATTCGAATTTCAGCAAGATCAGAGTACGCAATCATTACCTTTTCCATAAAAACTAATTTTTTAATTACATTTTCCTTATTAAAAGTTTTGTATTAATGCATAGAGAATATTGCATCGAGATATGAAGTTACTGGAATATCATTTTTGTTTACTTTTAATGTATCACTTCAATGTTGAGTTAATTAAATGGGGCCTCAGTGGCTCAGTGGATAGAGCGATTCCAAGTGGGGCCTTAGTGGCTCAGTGGATATAACTATGTTAAGTGGGGCCACAGTCGTCACGTGGATAGATATATATCAAATGGGGCCTTAGTAGCTCATTGGATATAGAGATTCCAAGTGGGGCCGAAGTGGCTCAGTGGAGAGAGCGATTCCAAGTGGGGCGTTAGTGTCTCAGTGGATAGAGAGATTCCAAGTGTGACCGCAGTGGCTTAGTGGATAGAGAGACTCTAAGTGGGGCCGCAGTGGCTCAGTTGATAGCACTATATCAAGTGGGGCCTTAGTGGCTCAGTGGATAGAGCGATTCCAAATGGTGTCTTAGTGGCTCAGTGGATAGAACTATGTTAAGTGGGGCCGCAGTGGCCAAGTGTATAGAGAAATACTAAATGGGACCGCAGTCGCTTCAGTGTTTAGCTAATTTCACATCATTTCATTATTACCTACATATATCTATGCAATATTTTGTTCAGCCTTTGTACGATAACCAAATTTTTTAACGTGGTAACTGTTCTAGCCCCGTGACAATGCCAAAAATAAAGGTCACGGGCTGGGTCCCCTAGTATATAATAAAGAGGTTTGCAAATAAGCAAAACCTGGTGGTGTGCAAACAGCAGGTAGATTAGATTTGCTCGTTGTCGATTTGGACCAGTACTGGAAGAATACGAGATGGTGGCATATTGGACATTGCTTCGGATCTAACACAGTAATTCTAAATTCAGGACATAATTGTTTCAAAGTGACATTTTAATTTTCAATAAGTACGAATTATCACTCTGTTCAACCACAACGATATCATTACAGGCCGTTCATGAATATTCCACGAAGCCGCGACTATTATATAAAGAATATAGCCTGAGGTCAGACTTTTATTTAAAAGACTCTGGATCTATATGTGCTCAGTGGAAGGCCGTTATATTCTATTCGCAGTAAATGGAGCACATTGAAAGCCTTCGCATTTGAAATAATAGTCAATAAACGTATCTTATTTCATCCTTATACATTATCTTCCGAGTGTGGTGGAATATACACACTGCCTTTATTACTTACAAGGCAATATTTATTTTAAAAGATGATTAAAGGATAAAAAAATCTGGAAGGAAAAAGTAACTAGGGCCTCAAAAGTAACTAGGGCCTATAATGTTATAGGAGACAGTGGTGTATTCAGATAAATTGCGAATGTGCACGAACTTGAACGTGCTGGAAAACGTTGTGACCACATTTAATGGTGGCGGGGCAGCCAACTAGCTCGGTATCTGTAGAACATTCACTTGGCATTAATGCATTTTCGTAAAAAAACAATGAGTTTATTTACTAATAAATACTAATTACCTGTGTATTTGCGCTCTAACACCCTGTAAAATATCATCGGTGTTGCAACTAGTAACGGTCGGCCACTTCTTTTCATAACATGCATCTCGCGATTATCTTATCATCATATTATGGCGAGACTATCGCAAATGTTCTTTATGCAACATTTTCTTCTGAGTGTACTGTATTTTGAAAGCTTTATAAACCACTCAATGAACAGTTCTGGCCTGTAGCACACACACACACACACACACACACACACACACACACACACACACACACACGCGCGCGCACGCGCGCGCTAATCTACACACCACACACACACACACACACACACACACACCAAGTGTTTTCGACCATTAGTGAGCTCTAGTATCGATCACTTGGATGGCGGCCAACTACTGATTTGCGTGTCGTCTCGTTAACATACCATTCAACATTCTGTTTCCCCTCGATTATGTAACTATTGCGGCGCGTGTTACGTTACAATTCAAGTTACGGTCCGTAATGTAAGTGAAATATAAATAACTATTTATTGCGTGGTTCAGTAAACTCTCCTTTTAAATTAGCGTACGAGAAGGTCCTTAAAGAAATACTGCCCTTGAGTCATTCGCCTCAATAACTGCAAAAGGGACCACACTTCACCAATAATATGCGTCTCAAAACGTTGAACTCTATTCTGCAATCCTGTACAAAATGCCTGAGTGTGGACACCACCCGAAACAATGTCAAGAGCATGAAATAAATATTTCAGACGCTATGTGGACATGGCCAACCTACTCAAAGTTCAGAGAGACTGTTATTTTCAAAACAGCTTGAAAACTATACGATTTGGCGCAGTGTTGGGGAGGAGAATCGTCGTAATAAAAGTTGGTATAGGCTGTTCGCGCTAAAGTGAGCACTTTTGAAGCCCTAGGTACTTTTTTCCTTCAGCCAATTTATATCCAGCCATGTGAGTAATAAACACAGTGTATGCATTCACCATACCCAAAACCAGAAGTCCGAGGCCAGAATGAAATTTTTTTATTGGTTATTATGTCTGATGAAACAGCTTCAAAAAGTGCTCTCTTTACCGCAAACGGCCTATAGCATATAAGATCTCATTAAATATCACTCGCCAAACTACACCCATAATAATTCCAGTCGGATAAGTTTTCCCACCCACCGGAGCGTGGGACTGAGCCATCTCTCATATGGGAGACTGCTGTGTAGTTACGGACGCAATCATACATTAAGTGTAAATCAAAATAGCCTGAAATATATTACACCATCGTGCACATCTACAGCTGTGTTCAGTTGGTGCAGCAGAAATGTGCCGGTTTTGAGGGCACAACGGAAAATTTAATACAACTACGAGAAACTGACATTTAACGTAGTAAATGTTACAGTAAATAAAAACATTTTAACATCAGGTTGAACATAAAATTTATTTTGTAAAGTGACAAGGGTCAATAATGAAGACCGAAATAATAATAATAGGTCCATTAGTGAATGTATAAAGAATTTATCGATACCTATATTGTGTACATAAAGGAAACGTTCCTTTTTGTAACTCATTTTACAACCACGACTAGTTTGTCCTATATTTTATAAATTAAAAATACCGTAGAAATATTCATGATGGAAAAGGAAAGTTGGTCTGGTGACGCAGTGGGAAAAATAGAAATCTCTTTATAAAAGTGATTTTATCATTATGATAATATTCAAAATAATTTTTAAAATGGGATGGAAATACCCAAATCAATCTGCACGCATGTCATTTTGAATTATGTAAGATATTTAATAGCTCGATATGTTGAGGTTCATATAACTAATCAGCTTTGGAAAAAAAATTATTTTGAAAATTTTACCTCTCTCATTTTTGAATGTTTCAAATGGAAGAGAAAGAATACACAACGTAGGCATGAAGTTATATTCTGAATGCTTTGATAAAGTAAACGCTTATTATTGTATACTTCGTGATTCTAACATTACCTCGAATTCAATTTTATTTAACAAAGGAAACGATAGAAACTGGAAAAGCAAATCTTAATATTTAACTTATGTGACCTACTGTGCTGTATGTGAAGAAAATCGATGCATCGAATATGGGAATGATTTAATTTTCCCGTAAGTCATCCACCATTAATCATAGCAGTGTATTACTGGTACCTGATTTAAATACAACGTGGTAAATACACGATGGTAAATTGTAAAGGAGTTTTTTTTTTCTCGAAAATATTAACGAAACATGTACAAGTTCCATAAGCTGCTAACAAGTATGAAAAGTAGCAAAATTTCTTAACGTAATTTCCTTCATAAGATCTATAAGATTATTTATTTATTTTTTGTGTGTGTCATCCTATACGCTGTCCACGGTAAAGTGAGTACTTTTGAGGGTCTAGTTACTTATTCCTTTCAACAATTTGTTATCCTTTTACCACCTTTTAAAAATAAATATTGCAATGTACGTAATAAACACAGTGTGTAGGCATATATTCCACTGCACTCGGAAGTTAACGCCTAAGGCTAAAATAAAGTATACCTATTGCCTATTATTTCAAATGAGAGGGCTTTCAAAAGTGCTCACTTGACCATGAATAGCCTATAAAAACTTTTCAACCCTCTCATCGAATCTCCAGATTTGGTACTCACTAAAGAATTTAGCAAACAAACACGATTTTTGCACTTTTCGAACATGCTGGATTCTTACTTTTAGAACGGAGGTCATTTAATTTTTCGGCTGTTAGGTCACTTCTTAGAAACTATCAAACGGATTTAAACCAAATTCGACGTAATGACTGAACACATCTTCAGTGCTATATGCGGGAATTTTGTCTTCATTGGTATACCATTTTGTAAGTAAGCGTCGTCTGAATATATGGTACTGTTAGGTCATAATATCGGATGCTCAACTATTTCCCGCCAGATGTGAAATGCAAATAGTCCTATAGTAATACACCGCATGCATGCTTATAGACTCTTATTTTTAAAATGACGTTCATTCACATTTTAGAGTATAAATTTTACATCTACCGAGCCACTTGACTAATTTCAACCTAACTGATGGTATGTTAAAAAAAAATTTTGATCATTGTTCTTAACATTAATTACCGCCTGCCTATCTTTGATTTTTCTGGGAGGTCAACATAAGAACTACCCATGAATGGTACATATTTATTTATTCGCACTTCTAATTTAAATATTCTGTTGAGTACCCAATGAGATCCCTTTGCTTCGAAAGCCCCCATCTCAGCTATGATTTTCGATATGCTGTTGGCATAATATTCTTCCAGATTAGTCGATTTCAGCATAATTTCGTTCTTTGTTTTAAAGGCGCTTTCTACATATTCAATATTCCCACCAATTCCTCTTTTGTACTCAGTGAAGAGTTTCATGTTCACTTTGAGTGATTTTATATGTTTACTAATTAGTCCCGTGACAGTTTCTTTTACATCGTTTAGGAAATGATTTGAGTCTTTGTATGCATTCACACTCTTTACAGCATAAGTCTTGATCCTACTTTGAAATGCTGTTTCGATTTCTTCTACACTGAATCTGGGTGTGTACTTATGAATTTTACTTCTCAAGTGACTTATTATGAGAGACGGTTTGTAATAGTGACTACACGCTTCACATTTCACTTGATTCTCTCGTGGGAACTTCTGTTTTGATATAAAATGTAGTGATATTTTAAAAATTTCCCATGCATTTGTTGGTTCGTCTAATTTATTAGGTATTGGTGCAAGACCTTTGTGCAATCTATTTTTAAGATGACTTCTTATGAGAGATAGAAAGTGATTACAAGTTTCACACTTGGCATACTTCTCTTGCGATTTCTTGTTCTTTCTTTTCGCAAAAACATCTTTCTTAAATTTATACTCTTTCCAAACATTACCAATTGCGTTAGCCTTTTTCATTGCCATGGTCGTCATCATATTAGACATCAGTTGATTTTTATTTGTGTCCATTTATTATAAACAATATTTTATTTTTTACTTATTCAAATTTTTTTAAGCCACTTTTTTTGCAACTGAGTCCAAACGAAACTTTTTACGCGCATTTTTGCAGATGCACTCAAACGCAAAATTTATCGCAACTTTTTTTCTAAAGATTATGATCTGGCAAAACGCAACTTTTTAATCCACTTTTTTGCAACTGCTCCCAAACGCAACTTTTTGAGTCACTTTTTTGCGTTTGTGCCCGAATCGTCATTTAATGTTTTGGATCAGAAAATTAAGAGTAATTTTTTTCTAATGGGTTTCTGATGAATCGAGCATTTAATTTACCATTGTTTTTCTGATGGTCTGAGCATTCAATTTGCCGTTGTTTTTCTGATGGTTCGAGTATTTAATTTGCTGTTGTTTTTCTGATGGTTCGAGTATTTAATTTGCTGTTGTTTTTCTGATGGCTCGAGCATTTAATTTGCCGTTGTTTTTCTGATAACTGGGGGCTGTGCTCGGAGCGGCATTTTTATACTACTTTTGTCACACAATATTATACTTATTTCGTCGAAACGTTGTATTCTTGCAGTATCTAGGTGACAAATTGTACCACATGTAAAAGGTACGTTATTTCGCACAGCTAATCAACATAGTTTATGTTAATACATTTAATTTTTCATGGTACACTCTACGTGTTTTCTCACTATGCAAATATTGTTTCCCTAGTCATTTGGCATAATTAATTTCCATGAAATTTGCATTTGTATTTATTTTAATATTTTTCTCATTTTTATTATTCTTATTCTATCATGCTAGGATCTTTTACCTTAGATTTTAATGTGGCAATTTTATTATGTGTAAGGATAAGATATTAACTAGTTTTAATTTTTGTTTTCATTTTATGTTATTAATTTTATTTCATTTTTGATGGTCTCGTATTTGTGTTTCCTTTTATTTAATTTTATTGTGTGTGTTTTGAGATCTAGTATTCTATTCCTTTTTACAGTTAGGACGTTGAAAGTCGTACGTAAGCGTTTAGTTAGTTTGTAGTTTCCCATTGGCCCACAGGTTCGAATCCTGACTTCCCATTGGCTGGAACAATAAGGTCCCATTTAATCTAGCTCCAGCCAAACGAGCTTAGCTCACTCTCTTATCAACCATCGTGCAGATTAGACATTAGATATGACTCTCAGCTCTACGTGGGTGCGGAGTAGGATTTTTATTTAGTTTATTAGAGTGTTCTAGATTCTTTTGTGCTTTTAAGTAATTTTAAGTGCGTCCAGCAAAAAGAGTGTGCCAGATTTGCCCCTTTGCTAGGGTTGGATAGTTAGGAGATAGAAGCAAGGCCACGCCCGTGTACGAGTAGTATATTCACCGCCATGAGGCATTCCTACTGCCTGCGAGACCTGTGCCGGTTAACTTTTCTTTGCAGAGATGAGAGAATCTACGTCTACGAGAGCCACGAGGACCCCACGTTCTTCTTCAAGCAGATAAGCCTGTCATAGTATGTTACTACTGTGGAATACGTAGCGTTAGCCATTATGTTCTAGAAGCTTTTGCACTATCGGCGAAGTCATTTTGTTTTAAGTGAACTAGCGTCCCGGCTTTTAAAACTTTGCCTGCGGTAAACCTGAAGGAGGTTTGACTCACGCTGCGCTAGGCACATTTAAATTTTGTTTTGAAGAAACTGACTTTTAATATTTTTCTATTTAAAAGTACATTAATTTTAACATAATATTTTTGTTTTTGAACTTAAAACAGTCCTACGCATACCAGGAAGTTTCTCTAGGTTAGGTACGGCCACATTCGCGTATTTTAGGAGTGTTGTGCGTCTTCTTTAGTTTCGCAAATTGCCACTATTAATAATAAGGGAATAAATAAGATTTAAAAAGAATTGGTAAATAAATACTGAACTTAAAACAAAGTGACTTGGTGGTCGCCTACATCATTCCTATTGATACCCCAGTGTCTCCCTTGCGCTTACAAGTCATATATCAGAGGCGACTAGATTCAAATTAAGTTTTCCTGAGTTGTCAATGTACACACATAGTGTATAATGCAGTGGTCCAGATCTACGAGTGGTGTTCAGTTGGTAAGAGGTATCTTTTGCCGGCCAAGCTTCGGACCGGGCAGATTAGTACTCCACATTTGGTAGTTTACACTCAAAACGAAATATTTGTGATGTGTTTTTAACCATTGTCTGCCACCCGAGTATACGCACTACAGATATATTTAGGCAATCTTATGTTGGACCATACACATGAACACAGAGGTAATTCCAGTAGAAATAATAAACCTATTACAGACAGGTTAAAATAGTACTGTTTACAGACATTTATTCGAAGAGTTTTATCGATGTGTTTGAAATATTAGTGCCAATATCACACTTCGCAAACCACTGAAAAAATTTCACCATATTAGTATAGTAATAGTACTGTTATAGAAGGCATGATGTGAGTCATTTCCAACGAATTAATTAATTATTATCTAAACTACTGTCTCGTTACAGTTTCTGATACACATTACTTTGTGGACAATTGAAACGATTTGTACACAACTTTAATGTTGGAAGTTGTCCTTGGGTGAATTCAATATACAAATATATTACTTCTTTATTGTAATGTATTGATACTGTATATGTCACCTGAAATTTGAACTTATGTGTCATATCTCAGTTACTTCTCAAACAATTCCTGCCACATTCTGCATGCAAACAGTACTATGAATTATCACCTGAAATTTGAACTTATATGTCATATCTCAGAAACTTCTCAAACAATTCCTGCCACATTCTGCATGCAAACGGTACTATGAATTATCACCTGAAATGTTTATAAAAATGTTTCTTACCTTAGCAGTCCAAGATTTTGTTCAATAATTTTGATGGTACAAGAAACTCACGCAACAACTTCTTTGGAAAAAAAGTTTGCACGATGCATTTTCCAAAACAGAATTACCGTAAGCTTACATTACAGTCTATCTCAGGAGATACTAGATCGATTATTACGAAATCTTGGGATATACTCTTTATGCTTAGACATTTCTAACACACATGATCATACAGTTTATGGCTTTGAGTACGTGATGAATATTACTTGTTTATGTGTCCTCTGGAAAGCATGTTATATCATCATACCGTTAACTAACAATGTCAATTCGCGGTTTCTTCACACTCTGTGAATCAAACCTACGAAAAATCACCCCATGTATGGCGTGTTTAGTTATTTCCTAAATACGTCATGCATGACAATCGTTTTATACCTCTGTCAACATGAAAGTATCTTACTTATCGTTGAGTTGAAGTTTTGCTGGTATTTTTTTTATAAATAATAATAATTAATTTACAGTAAATGTGAATAAAAACAGCGAGAAAATATGTGTGTTGTTAGGGCCTAGTAATAAATAGTTATGGCGAAAAATATCATTACTACTGAGTGTGCGCAAATTTGGTGCGTTATCCTTTGGTGTAATTTTCTGGACTTACATAAGCTTAGTTTGTACGAGGCGGAGGAATATCCTGATATCATAATTTTAGCAGGGCTTTAGAAAAGTGTGAAGTAACCGTGAGTGTATTATACTTGTATTTTTCTAATGCCGTAGTACTTTATTATACAAGGTACAGGGTTTCTATGAAAAGTGCAACGCTGCCTGCACGGCTAGGAAAATGGACGGTGTTACTTCCAGTCATGTGCAGCAAGGTAGTTCGCGGATCAGGGAAGCTGGTTTGACAAACAATTTGCGACCGACGACTACTGGATTCGCAAAGGCCGTGACAAGAAGGGAGAACACAACACTTCAACATCGCGAGTCTTGCGAACAGGACCGCAGTTCGCACCAAAAAAAAAAAAGTGATCATGACGTTAATCTCTGAGCAGTGTCATAAACTGCTACTACCAACTGCAGAGTCAAATGTGGTAATTATTTCTTCTGACGTTCCTGCAACTGCAGTTCCATTAAAACAACAGCAAGCCACAATACATCAAGTATGTAAAAGCTTATCTCGAGAGTAAGAACGATAGCGTCGTTAGGTTATTTATATTAGTAGAAAATAGAGAAAACTTGTACTTGGTTATATCTTTGAGCAGTCTTACACAAAGCTTTTTCCTAAAAGGTCGAATTAAGGAAGAATCAAAAACCCGTGAAAGATTAAAAGAAAAAACGGGGGGGGGGGGGGGGGGACTGTTTTTATCGTCTCTTTTTTTTGGGTCATTTTATTCCCTGGTACTACACTAACGTACAGTCGTTGATTTTGTATTGGTGTTTTATTTTCACTACTATAAAGTCCCCGTGTCCAAAATCACTAGGGCATTATTTCAAGCCACTGTAATCCTGGTTTCAATCCCCGATAGAACAAATGCTCTGAACTGTTTTTAAATGGAAGTACGTATATTTTAGTTTTTTTTTTGCTTGCAATACTGTTAACTTTTTGGCAAGTAAACGGGCAGAGGAAAGGTGAGTTTTCCGTCGTGTTTCCGTAGTAATGATCGAGCGAGATGTCTCAGTGGCAAAAAATTCTCGAACTCACATTCGGGAGGACCGGGGTTCGAATCCCGGTCCGCGTATCCTGATCTCGGTTTTGCGTGGTTTCCCGAGACCACTCCAAGCGAATACCGGGAATGTTTCGTCCTGCAGTCCGCGTTCTGCTTTTTCTCAGAGACTTGCTCCGTCTCCGAAGACGCCGCTGTCGACGGGACGTTAAGAGCAAAATTACTTCCGTAGTACTGATCGTCCGGTCGACGACTGAGAGTCCCGTTAGCAGACAACCCGTCGAGGAAGTGAACGTAAGAACGATGATGGTGCTCTCGTACCGCTCATTACTGACCGTCGTGAGACCAGGTAAAGTCACGATGATGGAAAGCATGGTAAGTCAAGAGCTCGTTAAGTTGCATGATTATGAGATGGTTTGCCATTTACCTTCTGCAGCATAAGGACGGAAGGGCTATCATCTGCTAAATATATACTACCCTCCTCAGTTTGTAGCTTTCCGCCATAGGTGAAATTTACATCGACGTAGGTTAATGAGTTTATTCATGCATCAATAAAGTGAAAACGTGAAATTGTTAGTAACCTAAATTTGTTCTTAGCATGCGAAGTATAAAGGCTCTTTCACACGAACAAAGTTCGCTTTAAATTTTCTTCAAATTTATTGAATTCAATTCCTTGAATGCTGTGTGACGTCACTCGGACGTCGTAATCATGACCCTTTGGACCTCCAAGTTATCGAATGACTCTAATTCCTTCAAAAATTTTCGCTTAGAACATGTTCTATATTTTCTCGAGTCAAATTTTCTACTAGCACTCCGTATTATTGAAACAGTATAAATTTTATACGTACTGTCTTAGAACAGTCATTTATGCCTATTATTCGTATATATTAATTTATTCAAAGTAAATATATATTCTTAGAAAAAAATTTTGTTTTTATTTTGACTAATAATTTTCGCTCACAGTATGGTTCGTGGAGGTTAGAAAAATAATTTTTTCTGGACATAATTGCAAAATTTTTAATCTGAAATATGTGCAGGAAATTTCAAGGTTGGTCACTTACATATTTACTCAATATGGCTTCATGTGTGAAAAGCCTTCAATATCTATTGAATACAAACCATTCAAGTGCATATGAACACTTACTGTATTCAATAAGTTGAATTCAACTGGTTTAATTCAATAAAGTATTTTATGATCCTCTGAAATGGCCGTAAATATACTACGTGTAAAATGAAACTGGACTGGGAACTTCCAAGCCCGCGTGCATGGTAGCATATAATGAGTTAATTGGCAGTGGATGTTTTCAAAGGCTGAGTTCAAAATGTCTCACTTTACAGCGCACTGCTTATACACAAACAAGGAAGGCCGTTTCTCGCCGCTCATACTTCTGATAGCGCCGTTTCCGTTTGGAGCAAGGTCAAAACTAATAAAACGAAGGATGTCCGTGCCAAGAAAAGCTGGTTGACCTACCCGCATGACAGACTGTGGTCCTCAACTGGCTGGAGAATTGATTACTTGAAGTGAGATGGGGGTGAAGAAGCTACGGAATGCAGGGGTGAAGAAAGCTGGTAGTGATTTGTTGGGAATGTGTTTCTTCAGAAGGTCTCATGTCGAGAAGGAGCCTTCACCAAAGGAGATCAGTGAGATTGCTCCAAACAGGATAATCTGTTGGAAGACTTTTCCAGTTCATGAGGACAAGGCAGACAATACTGCTGTGATTAGTGTTTTTGGAAATGCGCCTATGTATTCACGCAAGAAGATGGAGATGGAACTTGGTTTTCAGATTTGGGGGTACTTGAAGGAACCCCGGCCTCGCCTCCTCCTCCTCCCAGCGTCTATTAGCAGAGTCCATCACGTTCTTCACGTGCGCAAAATCAGTACTCGCATTCTCCAGGAATCGAACCCGGTGCGCCGTAGATGAAGGCCGGAGTATGCTGACCACACGGCCATCGAAGTGTTCATTGTTCCTCTTGTGCAAGTGTTTTGGTTATGCGCGACGTACTTTAAACGACTGCACAAACATTTGCAGTGGTATGACGTTGGCGTGGAAGAAATTTTTGACAGAAGTACGCAAAGAAATACGAAATGACGTTTAATTCCCGGAGGGAACAAGATATTTCAATCCCAAAGGCTTAACTAATTTCTCGCATGACGAAACTGTCGCGCTCTCAAAGGGCACATAGTTCGATTAAATGTGATTCTCTGTGCCAAAAAATAAGCATTGCAAGCTGTTTTTACACGAATACTAGTAGTTGGTGGCATTTCAGTCTTAGCTTTGAGAGATTCTCAGTTTGAACGTTATACATAATTATGTTTAAATATTCTAAGGCTAATTTCATATACACACTTCATCACTAAGAAGAAAGATTTTAATGCATTGGCATTAGATGTATCTGCAATTCTTGTATTGACGCCTTCATAGCTGTCGATTAAGTGTATTAAATAAATACCCGTACGACATCAGTTATGTATTTAGTGGCGGGCAAATGTACATAATCCTTCCCTTGATGCAGAGAGAGCTGTGACAAATAATCTAACGAAACGAAATACGCCTCGTATCTCTGTCGTACCCGGCGATAAGGCTACAGAAACGAGTTTCTAGTAGTGAGTTAATTATACTCACGTAAAGAAATAAATAACCTATTTTACGAATTCGAAGCCGGTTCCAGGTAGCTGTTCTAGCATCAATGTAATAATTCAGGATAAAACAATTTATTGCCTATTCAAATGAATATAATCCGTTTTTTTTACGCGAGTGGTGTCTCTATAACGTTAAATTATATATTTTTCCGACGAAGCTGGTTTGTGTAAAAGCTGGGTTTAGTTATGTGGTGTCGTCAGAAAAAAAAAACAGTTATTTCAAGACTTTACCGAATAAATACTTGTCACGTGTTGGTCTTGTACAACTATTTATTTTCCTAATCGCATGGAGGAAATTTTGGAGGGGGGGGGGAAGGGGGCATCGTGGCATACGTTACCACACAACGAGAACTACGTTATCAAATAGTGACCAGTATTTATGAAGTTGGGGTCTGTGTTTCATTATGTAACTGGGGGTTGCACCAACCCGATACAGCTAGAATGAAGACGAATAGACCATATATCATCCGAACGTATTCGCAAAGTTACCTAATAACAAAATACATTAACCAGTGTGATATATTTACCCGACTAGACCAAGAGAGTCTTTGGCCGTTTTAAAAGTGTTTGTTACGCCTCTGTTTCTTTTCCTCTGGAATAACAAATAACCACGTACTGTAATATTAACGAAGGAATTTAGACTAAAGCGAAAATGTTTTACAATAGTATATTACTACCCTTGTTGTGTAGAATATCTTAATTGTAGAGCACCGGCATCTAGATTGAAATATGGCATTAATTATAATGTTAAAGAAATTACTCTTTTACTTAAAAAAATAAAATAAATAGCTGTTTTTAGGTAGCAAATTTTCCGATATCAAATATGTTAACCTAAAAAATGAAAACAAAATAGCCCTGCAAGTTTATCGTATAATTATATAAATTATTTATTTATTTTCACTTCTCGCTTCGCCAAAATTATTGTTCGGAGTTACTTTCGATCTGCAAATCTTAATGAAAGGACCACTAACAGTTTAAATTACTTTAAATTCATTTAATGTCACAGTAACCTGAACAGTTTTAAAACTGCATATATTTATTTCCTTAATATAAAATTTAGTCTCTTGGACAGTCTTACCTGGAGAAATTTTTGCTTATGATGCTCAGAAGCGCTGGAGTGATAAAGGCGACGACACTTACATGTGCATCAAGTGCACCGATCGTCCCTGTGTGCATGGCTTTGGAGCAGCGTGCAGTGTTCTCGTCGAGCTGCATGCACCTATAGGACTGTCATCGGTGACCCTACCATCCTATTGTAGGGAATCGAGCAGTAAGGTTCAATGCAAGCTCCTATAGTCGTTTTGCTCATCTAAGAGTCGTATGTTTCATGATACAAGAGTTTGAAAAGGCCGTTTTTATAAGCTGTTCAGGGTAGATTGAACACTTTTGAAGCCCTAGTTACTTTTTACCTATCAGATACTTTTCAACCTTCCGCCAATTATTAAGATAAATATAGCCTTGTAAGTAATAAATACAGTGTATTTATTTCACGGGACTCTAAAGTTAACAGCTAAGGCCACAAAAAATATATTTATTGACTATTAATCCAAATGAGAGGGCTTCAAAAAGTGCTCACTTTACCGCCAATAGCCTATAACTATGTGTGACAGACTCAAAATAATATTCGTGGGATGTCTTGAAAGTATATACCTTTTAGTGCTCGTCTGGGGTAGGTTTTCTTTTCATAATAAGCAGGGTCCGTGGTGGTGTTAGTTTAGCGATCGGACCATTCATTCGCCTCTCACCTAGGCTAACTGGGTTCGATTCCCGGTAAGGTCGCCCGGAATTGCCCATGTAGTAATCGTGCCGAGACGATGTCGACGAGTGGCGGGTATTCTCGAGGGTATCACCCCCCCCCCCCCCAACACCGGGGCTGCTTCAGTACACGTCCCGTTTCACCATCATCGGCTCTTGAGACCTGGATGTTAGAGAGCCGCGCAAACCTAGCCACTCCACTGCACTTTTCACAAATACATAACATATTGGGGACAGGTTTGTTAGGGCCGTGTACGAAAATGGCACATTTTGTTGACAAAATGATCGCGTGACCCGATGTTTTAAACAAAATCCATGACGTATTTGGTAATTTGATATTTCGTATTTTGTTTCTAGCGGTTGTTGGCGAAAATACAAATATGGCAAAATCTGCCCCATGTTGCCTTGACCTTCAAAAAACATGTATCTGAATACGTAATTAAAATGTTTTCAAAAGAAATTACTGTTCATAAAATATACTAGGCACGTTTTAAAAAGTAAGTAAGTGCTGTGCTTTGTTTATTAATTTCGGAAAAAAAGATTTTTAATGTCGTTATTGCATAATTAATTTTTTCTTGTATATTGACATATTCGGAGCATTCCAGTGAAGCTTGTAGAAATATTATGTCCGTGTTAAACATTAAATTTAGATTTAAAAAAACGGTTTCACTATTAATGTAGAAATTCGTTGCTGCGAGTGCTTAAACTAGTGTTTGTTGATAACGCCCGAATTTAAACTTACGAAACAACAATTTACTAAATAACGAATTCGTCATTTCGGACACGGCATTAGTTTCGTGGGGAAAACAAATTATATATATATATAACTTTTTATTAATTGAAAAGGTTAAATTGGTATCAAAGGGTTAATTAAATTGATTGAAAGGGTTAATTAAAATAGAAATGGTTAATCAAAAAAGGATACATTTTAATAAGATCAAAAAATTCTTAATCCGATCATTTTTGTGTATAGCTACACTTTATTTTCTTTATTCCTTTTTGGGCGGGGGGAAGGGGTATCAGGAGCTCTGCCCGATTGTGACAGTGTGGAGTCCTGGAGGCGACTGATCAGAGTGGTGGGTTCAAATGTCTTATACAGATGTATAGTTTAGTGCAAGAGTGGGCTAAGGGTATTTTAAAAATATTTTTCTAATTTTGAGGTATTGGAGTGATGTTGATGGTAGATAGGCGATTTTTAATTTTATATATATATATATATATATATATATATATATATATATATATATATATATATATATATATATACCACACGAGAGAAATTCAGTTTTTTAAACGATCTGTAAGATGGCCTTAGTGTAAATGTTGTGTTTTTTGAGTGGATATTGCTCGTATATAAACGACTTTGAGTGATGCGATTTACGTGTGAAAACGATCTAATAATAAGTGCAATTACGCGAGTCTTTAACGTAATATGAGTGAGTCTTAAACGTAACGTGAGTCTCGAGCTTAGAAATGTAATTTACACAAGAGAGAATTTTAACTACGTGACTAACACGACAGACAAGTGCAAACTCACTAAACGAAATCCAGCTAGTCAGTATGAATAAATAACACATTAACACAATTCAGCCTGTGAATACGATTTGAACCAGACACAATCACGTACCTGAAATATTAAAATAAGTCTGTTCGAAGTATGAATGAGTAGCACTTACGTCGAACTGTATGTAGATACGAGTAGTGCGTGTGATAGGCAACTGTGTCTAATAATGGTAAATGTTTATGAAATTCACTGCAATCGTTAACACAAACAGTATTTTCGTAGACCGAGCTCAGAAAAACACGTAATGAAATGACTCCAGGAGCTCCCCGAAATTCCACCTCCGTCCACCTCCGAGGTCACTAAAAGAATGAGCGGATGCTATGACGTACGACTGCTTATATACGTGGAGTACATTCGGAGGCTGACAAGCAACTGAGTTGAAACTTATGACTACCAGAAAATCAACAAAGCCGGTATTAATGAGTTATTATGTACAAAAAATTTAATTACATCCTCCTGAACATTAAAACTTTCACTTTAATTTTAAAAAGAAAAAAAAAATCCCGGCTGCCATGTTGGAAATTCAGAATTTCACTTCCCTGGCTAAAATAAATATCTGATACAGTCGCATTATTTAACGACATATACAGAGAACTGGTTTACCACTGTGAATAAATGTTCATATCGTAAGAAGCCATATTTTGAAAAATTCACTTTTAACAAGCAATAAAACATTCCGTTAAGGATTAGTGTGATATTCTTGTCGAAGCCGACGGTATCTCGGTTTAATTATGAAAAAGATTAACTTAAAAACGGAAATGTCACATACTTAATGAGGAAATATAATCACGTTGTATCCGAACGATCTAAGTAAACAATCTTACTCGAAGAAAACCAATGAAATAAATTACTTATCACAAACGCAGTTTATCAAACCGAAAAAAAAAAAAAATGAGTTAACACACAAAATTTATATTTTCCCTATAAAATACTTAAAGATTCAATCGTGTATATTATAAAACGAAAATCGCGGCTATCTCTAGAGATGAAGTTAGGTACAATTCTCGCCGGTATGTAGTTTGAGCTAACCCCCAAGAGTGGCCTCATCGGCCACCAAGTGTCTAGAGTTGCGGTGTTTTTGAAGGAGCTGACAAATAGCACGTCCATCTCCTCCAAGAGTACAGGCGCGACTGAAGATGGCGCCGAGTGTCCAGAGAGCTTCTCATCGGGAGGACTGTTTGCTTGTAAACACACCACTCCCAACTCACCGGAGTGTGACCCCAGGCTGCCCGCGATCGTCAAATGTTTTCGGTTATTTCTCAAGATGGTGACAACTGATTAGTTGCGTTCACATCGGAAGGACCCTGCCTACAATCCCTCACAACTGGCCCGACTCCACGATGCCAGCCACCCCCTACCACCGCTCATCATCGAGGTCCTGGGGTTAGTCACCTGTCTGTCCTCGATTCGC
The DNA here is from genome assembly GCA_029891345.1 of Dryococelus australis. Taxonomy (NCBI): domain Eukaryota; kingdom Metazoa; phylum Arthropoda; class Insecta; order Phasmatodea; family Phasmatidae; genus Dryococelus; species Dryococelus australis. Next base: position 296,574,683 of record CM056993.1, on the reverse strand, counting down.
AATTGTCACAACTGATTCAAGATGGCGACAACTGCCTTCTTGCGCCCCGATCGGGTCCCCCCTGCTCGTAGGCACCGCCTCCTTCCCTTCCCCTCATCAAACGTCTTCAGAGCTGCTCCATCCCCACTATGACAACCACCCCATACCACCTACGCCCCTCAAAACTGCACCTTCCTGAGGAACGTGCCCCCCTATCTAAGCACCCGCACCCCACATCCCATTACTACCCTCACCAGAGGGCGTGTATTTTCGCGAGATGAAGACTGTCTACCTGCCTTACTAACCCCCCCCCCCCAAAAAAAAAACACTCGTGCATCGAAGTTTGGACTCTTCCGAGTGCGTTAACCTGTCTTATTTGCAGCTATATAAAAATTTAACAAGTCCTGCCAATCAAAATTTATATCCCTGAAATAAAGTTTCTTTAATCCCTGAGACAATCTCCAAATTTAACATTCCAACAAATTTTATTTTTTAATCCAAGAAATTAATTTTAATGCAATAAAATGTATCCTATTTCCAGCTATTTCATTTAATTATTTCTAGGAAACTGGGTATATTTTTTGTACAAGAGATACTTTCACTTGCTAAAAGTTTTATTTCAAAACATTGAAAGATCGCCATTTTCAAACATGATTCATTCCATTTACCTAAGTTTCAAGTATTATGACGAAAGACACGACACATGCATACGTATTCAAATTTTCAATCTGTTTTTAAATGTATGTATATAGCAGAGAAAAATACGTATTTGACGCGTAGACTTGTCTATGACACTAGATTTACTTAAAACCAAAGTTTCTATTCAAAAGCTTCCAATTCGATATTTTTAGATACAGTATCTACAATAAAATTTGTATATACTCGAAATATTTTATAAGATACTAGCGGACCTGACAGACGTTGTCCTGTACATATGTCTTAAATCTCTCCCTCTCTCTCTCCCCCTCTCTTTACCGAATTGTGAATCTAAACCATTCTCGAATCCACTTGAACATACACAAAAAATTTCACCAAAATCGGTCCAGCCGTTTAGGAGGAGTTCAGTGACATACACACGCACAGAAGAATTATATATATAAAGATTTCAGTCGATTTTTTTGGTAAAGATTAGTAAAGGGGAGTAAAAGCTTGTTTCATAAATATTTGTTCATTTTTTATTTAAGTCTTGTGAATATTTTCCTCCGTAATGAGCTTGCAGTGTAAATATTAATTTTATCAAGTAGAAGACAAAACAATTTTGCTTGAGAGATTTCAAACGTCTAGGAAGACATTTTAACCTTGTTAGTCTCGCCGGTTGAAAAAAAAAACCGTTGACCTGAAATGTCCTCCCTTCCAGGACGTCTTTGGCAGTTTGCTTTGTCAAAAGAGACGCTTTCCCTAGGGTATAACAAAACTGAAATGCTCTCTGTGGGGGTTTGTTGGACTGTCAACCTCTAAATCTCAGTTTCCGTAGTCGGCGCTATTCAAATTTAACCTTGAAGCAACAATCATACTGCTAACACCTCAGATCTCTAAACGTAACTATTTTAGAGAGATTGGCAAATCCTATACTTCTAAAATTTCGAAGCGAGTATAAATCATAAATTTAATAACGTTTAATCGCAAATATTTCATGCTATTTATTTAAGTTTAAACATCTATAAAATTGAACATATCTACCTTTTTCAAGTGTACGAGAGAATTTATATTATCAATTAAGTGTTTCGTTAATTATTCCGTGAAAGAATGTTGTAGTAATATGTATAACATAGAAATGTAACATATTAATGTAATACAAGGATCTCTCTCGGTTACGAAATTTTAATTACTTTTCTCTCTAATGTCTCTGGGGAGAAAATATTATTCTTACTAAAGCAAGTTCCCTTTTAATAAGGAATAGGTTAAATATACGTAAAAATTCATTTTAAAACATTTAATTTATTTACAAAATTAGGAAACAACAGAATGTTACAAAACATAGGACATATTAAACAATCGTTTCAAAATATATACAAATAGAGAGTGATCCAGAAATTTATGTACAACATTTAAACACAACCAAGTACAGGAGGTTATAAAAATCATAGCTCCAATAAGTATAGAGCACTTCACAAACATAGATACCAACAATTTTAATACTGATTATATGTTATCGTATGTTTGTCAGTTTCTTATTCCTCAAATTAGTCCCTCGAAACATACTTTACTCCTCAAATATGTCTGTTTAGTACTCAAATAAGGTTTTTTTTATCCCACAAACCATACTTTGTTCCTCAAACCCTAATTAACATTCCAAGTAAATTTAAACGACTTAGTTGGTTTGAAGAAGACATAGTTTAAATTGAAACATATTTCTATCACGTAATGTTTACTTGAAATAATTACATATTTCGTTTAACAAATAGTGTTAAATAAAATGTATTATCATACTTCTTGGGTGTTCATTCGATGTAACCTCGTTCCTTAAGTGTTGTTGTAATAAAAACTATCTCTTTTATTCCTTAATATTCGTCGTATTTTTTTTAAACTGCAATAAATATCTAAGTTAATTAACAAGTTCATTCAGGTCATCGGGAAAGATGCAACGAGTGTTGTTGTTGATGCCTTCTGCCTTCTTCACAGCATTTGTTGAATGAATGTCTTCAACAGTATCACTGGAATCCTTACTACTGTCTTCACTTGATGTTTCATCATAAATATCGACTTTACTTTGCTTACAAAGACTGGGTGTATCGTCACCGACACTAGCCTTCGCAGTTCGTTGCGATAGTTTATGTCAAAACCCGTTACTTTCACGTGTTATTGTATATTCCATACAATCCGATTCTATGTCATTTCTAGTAATTACGTTATTCCCCTCTCCTGTGATATTATGTGGTGTAGACGTTGCATTTACTTTCTCAGGAGGAAGATATTTTTTTTTTACAGATCTTGACATGACGACCCAAGTTATCTGTTCGTGTGAACTGGCGAAAACAGTATGCACAGTTAAGAATCATGCGAGATGAATTTTTCAAACATTCGCTCCTCTCATGTCTGTGGACATTGTAGGCGAAAGTGTAAATTTTACCACAGAATTTGCAGTGTAGTTTATTCGGTGATGTCTCCATTCTCATCATTGGAAATTATATGAATAATCTTTGGTGGGAAGAGAATGTTTAGTTCCGAATAGATGTTCACCTCACAATGTCAGAATTACAACTAACTTGTTTCTGTATGAATGTACTGTTTTAAACAGTATCAGGTTTTATTAATGATGAAAAAATATATTTCGTTCTAATATTTGTATGTTAATAGCAGGGGTATGCATACTAATTCACCATGTGATTAGATTTATGTATGTCAGACAGAATACATCTTTACTTGGTATTCGATTAAAATGAAGAAATAATACTTTAATTTCAGGAATGTAGAAGGGAGAGATGGGAATAGAAGAATTTTGTAGGGAATTTTTTAAGACTTTGTTTACTAAACTATTGTGTTAATAGGAGGTTAGTCTGTCGAGTAAACTATTCTGAGCTGTGATTGTCTTAATGGTCTTCTGTTTTAAACGTGCGTATGTAATACAAATTTCGTTCTTCCCACTTACTTTTATCTGATAAATCGTTATGTCAATTCCTAAGTTTTATGGAATAATGTTATTATTCTCAGATATCTCTTTACGATGTAAATAATTTGTTGATAGTCGGAATGTATTATCCTAAAGGAAGGGTTATACAATTACAAAATGGAAACAGTGTTCCTTTAAACTTTACTTTAGTGTATTGAAATATCATGGAAATTGGTAAATTCCAGCACTGATAGAAGTCATTTCAAACTTCATTCATGCTATTTCTTTAATATTACTTTCAAATTTGTTTTCTAGGGAAATCAATTTGTAAATTCGAGTATGTACACAATTTATGGTACATATTGTATTTTTTAAAAATCTAATGGGAAGTTTTCGAATAGAAACTTTAGTTATAAATAAGTTTGTGTCATGGATAAGTCTACACGTCAAATACGTATTTTTCTCTGTTATACACGTATATTAAAAACAGGTTGAAAGTTTAAATATGTATGCATGTGTCGTATCTTCCATCGTAATACTTGAATCTTAGGTAAATGGAATTATACATGTTTGAAAAATTATGATCTTTCAATGTTTTAAAATAAAAATTTTATTGAGTGAAAATATCTCTTGTAGAAAAAATATACTTAATTTCCTGGAAATACTTTAATAAGTTTGCTGGAAACAGGATAAAGTTTATTGGATTAAAATTCATTTATTGGATTAAGAAATTAAACTCGGCGCTATCTTCAGTCGCTCATGTATATTTGGAGGAGACAGACATGCTAGTAGTCAGCTCCTTCATAAACACCGCACCTCTAGAAACTTGGCGGGCAACGAGGCCACCTTTGGGGGTTAACTCAAACTACACACCGGCAAGCATTGTACCTACCTTCATATCTAGTGATAGCCGCGATTTTCGTTTTATAATATACGCGATTTAATCTTAAAGCATTTTATATGGAAAATATAAATTTTGGGTGTTAACTACTTTTTTTTTTTTGGATCGATGTACTGTATTTGTGATAAGTAATTGATTTCATCGTTTTTGTTCGAGGATGATTGTATAGTCAAATGGTTTGGTTACATCGTGATTATATTTTCTCATTAAGTATGTGTGATTTCCGTTTTGAAGTTAATCTTTATCATAATTAAACCGAGATACTGTCGACTTCGACACAAACCCCCCGCTAATCTTCAACGGAAAGATTTATTATTGCTTGTTAAAAGTTAATTATTTTTAAATACGGCTTCTTACAATACAAACATTTATTCTGAGTGTAAAACCAGTTCTATGGATATGTCGATAAGTAATGTAATTAAATTTTTTGTTTCGCAGGTAAGTGAAATTGTGAATTTCAAACATGGCAGCGGCATAAGTTTTTTTTTTAAATTCAATGTGAAACGTTTAACATCCAGGAAGACTGATTAAATTGTTCGTTGATAATAACTCATTAATACAAGCTTGGTAGGTAATCTGGTAGTAGTAAATTTCAACTCAGTTGCTTGTCACCCTCCGAATATGCTCCACGTATATAAGCAGTCATACGCCATAGCATCCACACATTTTTTAAGTGACCTCCAAGGTGGATGGAGGTGCGATTTCGGGGAGCTCCTGGATCCATTTCATTACTTGTTTTTCTGAGCTCGGTCTACGAAATTACCATTTGTGTTCACAAGTGCAGTGGATTTCATAAACATTTACAGCAATTTAAACACAGTTGCCTATCATATGCGCTACACGTGTCTACTGACAGCTCGACATAAGTGCTACTCATTCATACTTCGAACGGACTTATTTTTATATTTGGGGTACGTGAATATGTCTGGTTTAAATCGTATTCACAGGCGGAATCGTGTTAATGTTATATTTATTCATACTGACTAGCTGGATTTCGTTTAGTGAGTTTGAACTTGTCTGACGTGTTATTCACGTAGTTAAAATTCTCTCTGGTGCAAATTATATGTCAAGCTCGAGACTCACTCATGTTACATTTAAGACTCACTCATGTTACATTTAAGACTCACGTAATTGCACTTATTATTATTAATATAGTCGTTTGAAATTTGTGGTTCAATGCGGGAAATTAATCATACATAGAACAATCTGAATTTCTCTCATGTATAGATGCATTCCGAAAGCAGATTGTTTAACATGTAAATCGCATATTTCAAAGTCTACGAGCAATATCCAAGAAAAAAAAAATTTACTCTTAGGCCACTCCTAGAAATCGTTTAAACACTCTGAATTTCTCCCGTGTGTTAAATATAGTTTTAAAAATCGCCTATGTACCACCAACATCCCTTCAATCACCAGTAAATTATAAAAATATTAAAAAATTGCTCTCAACCCACTCTTGCACTATACTCTACACTTATATAAGACATTGTAACCCACCATTATGGTCAGTTGCCTCCAGGATACCACACTGTCAACATAGGACAGAGATCCTTATCCCCGCTCCTTCTACCCAAAAAGAAAGAAAGAAAATAAAGTATATCCATACACAAAAAAGTTTTGATCGGATTTAGACCGGATTAAGTAATTTTTAATCGAATAAGATCGGTTAAGAATTTTTGATCGGATTTAAAAAGGGAAATAAAATTTTAACCCCTTTTTTATTAAACACTTCAATTTTCGATTAACCCTTTCAATCAATTTAATCAAACATTTGATATCAATTTAACCATTTCAATCAATCAATCAACATATATATATATATATATGTTGCAACACAGTTCAAAAACTCTGGTATAGTCTATTCACAGTTTCGTCGGCCATTCTGAATCAAACCTTTGAAAAATCTCCCCATGTATGACCAGTTTAGTTATTTCCTAAACCGGTCATTTATCACAAGCGTTATATACTTGTGTTCATAAAAATTACTTTTTTTCCTGTTAAATTGAAATATTATTCATATTTTGTCTGTAATTAATATGGCTTATTTTATAAACAATTTGAGCGAAGAACAGGGAGATAATAGTTATGTTGGTAGCGCCTGGCGAGAAATAGCCCTTATACATAATACTGTTACAGCTGAGAGCGCATGAGGGCGGTGAGTTGTCCTCTGGCGTAACTTTGTCCTCTGGTGTAACTCTCCAAGCTTAGTTAAGCTTAGTTTGCACGAGGCGGAGGAATATCCTGGAAGTATAACTTAAGCAGGGCTTTAGAAATCGCTGAAGTAACCGTAAGGCGACCGCGTTAAGCATAACGTGTTGCGTGTTCTTTACGAAGATACACTGAAAAAGTGTTATGGTGAACTTCCTAAACTCTGATGGAAGTTTTTAACCTATACTGTATGGTAATAAAACCATATATAGGAGCTGCATATATAGGAATTTTTAGCAGCGCAGTAAATTTATTTTATTTCAACCTTTGAAGTTAACTTCCGAGCGAGGTGGCATATACACGCTTTGTTTATTACTTTCATAACAACATTAATTTTAAAAAGTGGTTAATTGATAAGAAATTGCTAAGAGGAAAAAGTAACTAGGGCCTCAAAAGTGTTCGCTTTACCCTGAACAGTCTATATGCATTTAACTGTTTCCTGAGCAAATGTAGGAACTCTACAAGAATGAATATTGGAAAACATTACCATCCCTGCCTTCTCACTAAGCGTATACACTGTTAATGGTAAATTTCAGTATCGAGGCAGCGTGTGGGTGCACGCGGGCGGCCACACACACACACACACACTCTCTCCCCTCTCTCTCTCTCTCTCTCTCTCTCTCTGGCGAGGCGTGACTGCAGCCAAAATAATGACCCCCGTCGTCTTAACCGACCGCCCGCATTAACGTCGGCCAAACACTACAATGGCCTGCCTTGTCTCGTCGCCGCCAGGACAGGCGAGGCTACGATCCCCCCCCCCCCCATCCTCGACCACTCCTAAGCATTGTGTCTTCAATCGCAGTCGATCCCGGTATCGTTTGACGCCGCGCCGACGTGGGTATCGTCCGTGTCTCAAGGCGATGGTCCCCCGCCGCGCCGAGCTTGTAGACGTGTCGAGATGTCGCGATAGGCTTTTACACTACTGAGGGAAACGTTTGTTTGAACAGACAGTATACACTGCCTGACAATGAAATTGCACTTCATACTTTTCACAACCAACATTTTGTTACTAAACCTGCATACTTTCGAAACGCACTGGAAGTAAATCCTATCAATAACATGTGTCATAAACTGGAACATCGGTTTGCGCCGATGTTCAGTGGAAGTCTGTTCGAAAACTAGCCGTTGTACTTTTTATACTTTAAACTGTAAATACTACCAAGCAGATGGGTTGCTACAGAAGTAAACTACGGTAACTAAAGAACGACTATTTTATATATTTTGATGAAAGCAGAATGGCAAACGTAGGATTTAAGTTTTATTACAGTTTTTCGTCGTTAAGTAAGCCACGAAAATAAAATCGTTTTCAGTAATACGCGCTACTCAGTTAACCCAACAGGGAATATTTTACCGGGTCACTTTTAAATTTAACTGCTTTTTTACTGTGTCTCAATATTAAAACTGGTTTTTACAGTCCCATCCAAAAAAAGGCCTTGTTTGTACCTCTATTATGTAATGATTTCTTTATAATAGAGCTAGAGATTTTAATGTTTAAAATAAGTGCTCCTTCCCGTTATTTTTTTTAAACCACGTTTGATTTTATAGACTATGTCCACAAAGAAATGAATTGTTTTACCGAATTTCTAATGTAACCAAAGGTCAGTTTTTTTATTCAACTACATTGTCCAGGTCGACTTCTCTGCACAGATGTTCTTGTTCTGAATGTGGTGCGGTGGTTAATGATTAACATGCACCGAATGGAAAAAAAAAAATTTCTAAAACTTTGGCACACGCCTCCAGCGGCAGTGACACCATTAATTATACGGAGAAAAGTAATGCGCTTGAATTAAAGAATTACGTTTAAACATTAGCGGCGCAGCGGGCGAAGGTGGCACGGAGAATTAACGCGAGTTTTCAAATCCGCTTCTGCACATTAATGAACGTCGCCACGATAATCTCTCACCGAAAAAGGTCCGCGTCTGTCACATTTAAAAATTAATGCTTCATGCCCATGTAACCATAGTACTGGAGTTAAGCTGTTTAAAGCAGCGAGTGGGTAAGCCATGTCTTTTAAATAAAAAATGGGAATAAAATTTTAACTGTGAAGATAAAATGACAAACGTGACAAATGTTTTTCGTCAAAATTAATTATTAACGAATTTCCTCGAGTTTTAAAACGCGGTAGAGTACATCCATGCCATTTTATGTTTTATTGACGAGGAGTTCGTGGAAAATATGGATTAATGTCATATAATTATATGAAAAATTCCACTGAGTTCAGCACAACTTTCGAATAAGCGCACATGGAACTGTAGCTGCTCTTGTACAAAGCAGTTTCGATGTAGATACGTCATTATGGTCGGAAAAATTAAAGTTCTAATTACCATGCGGCGACAGAACAGAACACATTAAAACGGCACCAGTACCCCGCTGAAGGCCGTAACTGTTCTTAGTTACTTTAATTTAAAATAAATTTGGAAAATAGTACAAACATAAAATTCATCCCGTTATAAAAATTAAATACAAGTTAAATTTTAAAATTACAGCGGCTTAAAATCATATTTTGTTATAATCTAAAAGAAAAAGGTTACGTTATAATTTCAAAATGTCAAAAGTTAAACTTCCTCTGCCTCCATCCTTGAATCCTCACCCCGTCATCCTCTCCGGAGACAGAGGGGCCGACGGCTGTTGTCGTTTTCGTGAAGTGTCCGTCGTGTGTTTGATGCTTGTGTATGTGTGTTGTGGTGGTGTCAGTGTAATGTTGTTTGTGTAGGGTGATATACAGTGTAGGTGTTGTTCCTTTAGTTTATTTGTTCTTGTGTGTATCTGTAATGTTGATGTCTTTGTGAGTTGGACGACATCAATATACGAGATTATGTTATTATTTGAAGTGATATGTGATGTATTCTTGAGAGCTCAAGATAAACATGCGGTGACAGTGTGATCGTTTTCCTCTGCTTTCAAAACAACAGAAAGGAAAATGTATTAATCGTACAGTTACTAGTAGTAGGAGCATGTATTTTCCGGCTCAATTTGCGCAAGAATGGCCTAAGTAGTATTTGGTGCAAGAGTGGACTAAGTGCCAAATCATGATATGAAAAATAGATTTATTAATCGTTTGAATAATTAATTGAATTAATTAGCCCATTAACAAAATTTATTAATTCGATTGATCGATTAATTAAATAATGTTTTGAGGCAATTTTTTTAATTTTATAAAATATTTTCATGTCAAAGAATGTTTATTAATTTATTCTTATCATAATGATCATATTGGTAGAGCATGTTATGTGTGGACTCTGAGGTCCTGGGGCCGACTGACCAGAACAACGGGCTGTAATTGTTTATATATGATTTAATGTTGGTGTAAGAGTGGTATAAAGACCTTTTTTTAAAATATTTTTGTGACTGATATGCGGAGCGGACTACACGGCCAGGTCCAGTGTCTGGAGGCATGCTGAGTATTTGACTAGTTTAGATACGGGAGAAAGGTTTTAGGTGAAGTAAATATTTTATTAATAAATAGAGATGTTGAAATAAGTTACCAAATGAATTACTTTAATCACTCATTGAATAGTATAAAAGTAACTAACTATTTCGGTGAAACAAATTCGTCAAACCGATTTTAATCATGCATTGAAACTGTTTTATTTAGCAAATCTCCAATTTAATCACGTAACATTGAATATACAGACACACATTAATGATATTACCAATTGGAACAAATTAAATTAAACGAAACACCCAGCTGTTGCAGTAAAATTACAACTCCCAACACATAGTCACTTATACTAACTTAGCCCAAATGTGAGGTGCTGTGTGAGGTGCAATGTGAGGTGCTGTGTGAGGTGTTGAGCGAGGTGCTGTGTGAGGTGCTATGTGAGGTGCTGTGTGAGGTACTGCGTGAGGTGCTGTGTGAAGTTCTACATGAGGTGTTGAGTGAGGTGCTATGCGAGGTGCTGAGTGAGGAGTGTGAGGAGCTGTGTGAGGAGCATGAGGAGCTGTGTGAGGAGCTAATGAGGAGCTGTCTGAGGAGATAAGTGAGGAGCGCAAGGAGCCTGAGGCGATGTGTGAGGAGCTAACTGAGGAGAAGATTGCAGTACTAATTGAGGTGTTCGTGTGGTGCTACGTGGTGCTAGAGTGGCGCAATGTGGTGATAGTGGTACACTCTGTTGAGTTGATTGAGGAGCATATTGTGATGCATTGTTGCGAAGTTCATAATAATTCCTTAAAGTGCTGTTGAAGAAAAAATTATGTTACCATATATTTGAAGAATGATATCTCTTCACAGCAAACATCAATGTGCTGATTCATAGCTGTAGTAATTTTTTTTCTTTAGTATCATGTTTTCATCCTGGTATTTTACAGCGAATATATTAGAACTAAAAAAAATATATACAAAAGGCAATACATGTTGTCATCCTTGTGTTTCACAGCCATTATATTAAAACTAAAAAATATATACAAAAGGTGATATCTGTTGTCCTTGTGTTTCACAGCCATGATATTAAAACTAATATATATATATAAGGCATATATATATATAAGGCACTATGTGTTGACATCCTTGAGTTTCACAGCCATGATATTAAAACTAAAGATATATACTTTTTAGAAATGACGATACATGTTGTCTATTGCGGTGTTATGTTTGGAGTGTCCAACATATCACATCCGGGTTAAGATATGCCAGATACACCAACACCTACGATGACTCCACGTACACACACACATAGCTTCAAGATTTAAAATTATGTAATCCCATGCTGCGAAGGGTAATTCCTGTGTGACACAAAGGACAACAGGGGATATTCCGTCGATTTTTAATGCCATTCAGTCATGGCAAAGTAGCAGCTTTGAAGAGTATGTCGAATTATGTCGATGCAGTAGGTTCGAAGACAGCTGTGATGCAGATTTCAGTGCGTATCAGGGTGTGGTGTTGGGTGCTGGTGATGGCAGCCCTATAAATAAAATTGTGCTAAAATTACTGTTATGGGGAAATAAAAAAATTTACTAGCGAATCCTGTATTGCCCCAAGGATAAAGTCGATACTCCATCCAGCTCAATGAAGTGCTTATCGTCTAAACCTGACAACACTACTTTGGTCACGCATTAGTTGTAAACCTCGTGACCATGCGAACGGAACTGATATTGAGTCCCCAGAACCCTGGTGCAATTATCGAGGCAATCTCGATAATACCCGTATCGGAGGGATTGCAGCACATTAGGTTTTACACCCTACACTTTTCATATGCACTGTTCATTCGAAACAATGTATTCATAAAGCTTGGGACATAAACCTACAAAGTGTGTGATGACGTGGCCGGCACATTCATTCTTAATCACTCCGGTATGGTCTTTGTTCTTGGTCAAGTATCATTGAGGGTTATCGAGCGCATAGTTGGATGTATCAAACCATGTCTTTTAAATCTGGGAAAATTACATCATAAAAATCTCTACAAGTAATTTCATAGATGAGGCCGTCGGTGTCTCAATATAAAAGGTGCAAGGCTGGTAGGGAAATTTATCACACATGTACTTATAATGAAATTCTAAAAGGGTTAATTTTAAAAGATCAAGAATGGCAATACCAGTGCACAAAGGCTTGTTAAACATAACAGAACACTTTGACATTTCGATAAGGATAAGATTCTCATTGATAATCTGTCATGCCTGGAATGTAGGATGTCCATTCCGTTCTGCAGGTCCATATATAGTGTCATACCTGGATGTCGACTACTATGTCTTTTCCTGTCTGACATTCTACATAGTTTTTCCATATACTGCATTATTCATTAATTTAAAAAACGATTTCTCAAAGTCGTTCGCAGCCTGGGGACGTTTGCCAATATTAAACTCGATGTGCTGCGCCATCCAAGCCTTCTGCTCAAAGCACAAACCGCAATGAACAGAGCCGAGTCTGACTCCCTACATATAGTACTGCCTCAGTCTTTCCCCATGAATAACATACTATACTATACTTGTGCAGTGCAAGTGTCAAAGGAGGTATGCCATTTACTGGTGCTATAGGCAGATCTGATAGCACATTGTGGCATTCGTTTGGAAATGACAAATCCACTTCCGCGAAAAAGTATGTCCCCCCCCCCCCCATCATTCACCATGTTTGCAAGATCCTATGATGAAAAAACTTCAGCCTCAACCCACTCGAAATTGCCAATAGGAAGCTTACTCTTCATAGTGTGACTGTACAGAACATTTATGTCGAAATAACAGATGTATTTCGAAGCCACACTGGGGCCGTACTCTTCAAACATGAAAGTGTTATTGGCTTTGGCACGCCTTCTGGAAACCTGGGCAATGCTGCCCCTGATCTCGTGTTCAACAAAAAGGTACATAGCAGGGTCGGTCAACAGCTCTAGCTGCCCATCTATCATCGACAATAAAGAATCCCATGCAACAGAAGGAGCTGTAATGTACATGGTGGTGTCGAAACCGTAATGAGCCAAACATACAGTCCTAAAAAATTTTTAAACACATCTGCCAGAAAACAAAAGTCCACATATAAATACTGAATGGCATTCTGCAGCAGGTTTACACAGCGGAACACATCCCATACAGCTTGAGCGTGCGCATAATCCTCATCGCTAACACCATTGCCTTTCACGACATTGTGAAATGCATCCTTTGGTGGGAGTGACATGCACATCAGAGTGTCTTCAGACTTAAAGTCATAAGGGAGCACTCCCTTCCTTTTTGCCGTTTCAAATAGGGTATTGTCTGGAAACATCGAGTGGGTGATACTCAGTTGTGCAGTTTTCAAATTACCTGCCAAAGTTACCAGCGAGGCGCTCATGAACTGAAAAGAATCAGTAAATCGTAACTTGATATATTGTGCATTTCCTTTTGAGTCAATTCCATTGAGAATGTTTGATGATAGACTTGTATTTCTCTAGGGTCATTCCAATCACCACGATATTAGCCGGGTTTTCGATTACAATGGTTCCATCGGGTTTTGTTACATGACGTTCAGCCAATGGCTTTATGAGGAATTGAGCATCATAGATTTGCAGGTTATGAAAGACAGTGACATGTTGTTTCTTGGGCAGTCTGAAGTTAGAGTTACATTTATTATGTGCGGCCCCTCTGATTTCCCCAGTCATATGGTCATGGTCGATTACAATAGCATCTGTACCGAATTCATTCTTTCAAATATGACAACATTTCTGAGCTGCCAACCTAACTTCTCTAGGGGTTTTTGGCTTCATTGGAAGATTCATGCTGTAAATTCCTGCAACCCACTTTGTTAGTTCAACAATTTATCTACTAACTGGGTTTTACAATCGTCACCCACAAACTAAAAATAGTTAGATAATTATGGATTGTACAAACAAACCAACAAAATGCTACACGCATATGGAACATGATGGTTGATGGTATTTGTATTACTCATGTTATCATTGGGAAGGCAAGTGGAAAAGAGTTTCAAATATGGCTCTGTGTAGTAATAGGTGACAAATATCAATCTTTGCTGTTTGTTATAACCCTGAAATTTCAAGTACTTTTTGTCTCCAGTACGGAAAGTATTGCGAACAGTCTTATGTTGCTGACAGAGATCATTCTGTTTTGCTATTTTCTCCTCACTACTAAAGTATTGGAGACAGCGATCGTAGAGAAAATTTTTCTGCAGTTCTTAGCTAACTGACTGTGAAGCAGCTTTGACAAATCCTTAATGGTAACAAAATACAAATGGGCATTATTACCACAAGCACAAATGGCCAATACATTTAAGTAATGTGCATGTCGTACAGCAGAAATAGGCATTGGTATGATAACCCCTTGCTTATCGAAAGTTTTGTCAATAATATTACTAGCTTAGTCTACTGCAGTCTAGACAATGATAGAAATACCATTTTCTCCTCGAACTTTCGAATATTCTGTAACACTGCAGGATCCGACAGACCTTCAGTAACCAAAACCATGCAAGGATCTGGATATGAAGTGAATCTATCTCTATTCTTTGTGACAGGAAAAAAGGCTTGTATAATGACATAATGGAAACATAGTCTGAGGGACTATGTTTCCATTATTATTGGCATTGAACTTGGGGAGCATAGCGTGAGCAGTACTGACGGTGAAAGCTCTAAACTGTGATATGTGGACATCCATATGCAGAATTTTAAGCGGACACCAGCCACTACCACAAGCACTAAATTCCTCAAGCCTGTTTGTGAGATAAGGCCTAATTGTCTCATCATTTATTTCACTCACATCATTTGAATGGAGGACGGGAAGTGATTTACTCTGAAAGTAAAATGTCTGCATAGTGGCTTCCTCACCCAAAAAGGATTTCAAGAATTTAACCGCTATGCTGACACTAAGCTTTATTAGCCGGGGTGATGGCATTTTTAACTCTAACAAAGGGACTCTGCACCTTGGAAAAAATATTTCAAAATCTGTGTCACACTCTACTTGAGCGTTACATATCACAGCATCAGTCAGTCTACCTGCAAGAGATGTGTTTTTTTTTTTTCATAATTGAGCTGGGGCAAAACAGAAAGCAATTTACTTCCCAACCTGTACAAATGTTGCGACATTTTGAAGTAAAATCAGTGGGTAGAGCAAGAAATTTCAACGGTGTTGCTGACTGTGGAGTCAATTGTGGAACTAATTTGGAGAAGGAGGGGAGGGAGCAGTGAGGAGCGATTCAGTGGAGGGAGGAGGGAAGGGAGGATGAATTAATTGTGCTACACTCTGTTGAGCTGATTGTGGAGCAAGGTGTGGAGCTACAGAGCTATGGAATGATGTAGCTATGGGGCTAAGGAGCTATGGAGTTATGGAGCGATAGATCTATAGAGCTATGGAGTGATGGAGTTGTGGAGCTATGAAGCGATGGAACTTTGGAGCTATGGAGTGATGGAACATATTGTAGTTGCAGATAACCAGTTCTATGAGGTTTAGAATGTGTCTTTAAAGAATCTCTCCGTGTTAATTGCCTCTGACAGTATTTGCATTCAAAACTCGCAGTAGAACTGTTCATTTTGCAGGTTGTTCTTTCATGTGGACATAAGTTCCTCAGAGCTGCAAATTCTTTACCACAGAAGCGACGCAGCAAAGCCATAATTACATCCATACTCTTCCAAGTAGAGAATGGAACTGAAAGTTTCCAACCTTTTATAGGTAAAATCTAGGAAGCAATTGGAGTACATTATTCGTTTGAAATTTACGTTTAGTATTAAATCCCTTTCAAAACTTGTTTGTTAAACGCACACAACATTTTGTTCTTAGAATTGGTTTATGTGTGGATATTGCAATTAATGTCTTTGTAAAGTCAGTAAATCACAAAAAAAAAAAGTAGTTTCAAACCAATTATTTCGCTACAAGGTAAATATTGAAAACACTAATTTACATAATTTCTTCCCTTTGACAATATTTGTAGTATTTCCATATGTTTGATTCTCTTGCAGTAGTGTTATACATTCTAGTAAAAGTGTGAATACATTTCTTCGAATATAGACTTGTATTCGGATATTTTATCAGATGTGGACAATATATCAAATAATTACAATTTTTCACCTTCTAATGGATATTTTTAGAAATGAAACAAACAAGAGTTCCAGACATGTAAATAGCAGTTGAGTGGGAAAAAATGATTTGTTTACAAAAACAGCAAATCTGTTACTTTCCAAAACATTTTCTAAAATGTTTACTCCAACGTGCAATTAATTTGGTAATATACAATTTACACTTTGATATCCGTATGCACAAGCACATGGCCTTGTTCTCATCTTGATCCATCTTTACAAAGTATTGACTTGCACAAATCAAGTACTTTAATATACTAAACTCCACTCATCCCAGATAATGCCACATTACTCATAGAATATCCACTGCTGACTCAGTGGGAGAATCATCATAGTCTGTTTCACCCCAGTCAGACAACAATGATCATTTTAGCATTAATTTAGAGTTTTCCTCTGCAGAGAAGGATTTTGAATTAGATTTGTATGTTTTTCATAATTGTTTGAATGTTGAGCAATTGTATTATTTTTGAATATCTGTTACTTTCCCATTCCAACACTTTGCAAAATGTGTTTTTGGTGGACTCCACGTACACATATTTCACAATTATTTAAGTATTACTTTAAAATCTTTTTTAATTCTATACTCCATACAACCACTTTCCCAGGTTAAACCATGGTGATGTCTAGTAACCCATCTATTTGTTTTCTTATAGTTAGGACTTAGATATTTCCAGTGGTATGGTGGTTTGAAACTGAATACCATTGTGTGTTCTTCCATGTCAGTAATGGCCAATTCTTTAATGATAAACTTTTCTGGGGATTAAAATCCTTGCACATTGCAAAAAATCTTGTTAATACTGTGTCTTGTCTACTAACTCAAGTCATTATCTTCACCAGCTTATCTCTTACATTATAACTCACCAATCTATCACGAATTATCAACACAAAAGCTTACTTATTTGCCGTAATTGGTCTATTTGCAAATAATTTTAATTCATAAATCAATTATGCTGTTGGTAATTGTGTCATTTTGTTTGCTTACATAAATTACAAATAAAGTTCCTCTGGTTTTAAATGAATCAGGTTCTAGAATCGGTGAGCTGATTTTGTTATAATACATTCCCTTGAACTTTGAGTACATATTGTAGCAAATAAGGAATTCCCCATTTCCAAAGATTGCATTGAAATTGGTATAGGGATAAGCTTGACTGTTTCGATACAGTTTAATATTTTTCATATCACAATTAAAATGTTTTGTCGATTTGTTTGAAAACAAATAACAAAAAATCGTGGTTCCTCAGATGAAAAACTTGATTTCACATTTCAAACAAATTTTTGTGATGTTGGTAGAGCTGGAAATGTCTACAAATCCCAAGATCTGAATGCAATATATAGATTCTTCCCTTTTTCGATATTATTTTAAA
The DNA here is from genome assembly GCA_029891345.1 of Dryococelus australis. Taxonomy (NCBI): domain Eukaryota; kingdom Metazoa; phylum Arthropoda; class Insecta; order Phasmatodea; family Phasmatidae; genus Dryococelus; species Dryococelus australis. The sequence continues at coordinate 296,557,199 of CM056993.1, read as the reverse complement.
AAACTTTATATATTGAAAAGTGTGTAATTTCAATATGTGGCAATAGCCATTCGACACTGTTTAATTCAAATGTTACACCATCATTGATATTAGCCATGTAGTACACAGCATTCAAATGCATGTTATCCAATAGAATAACTAATTCTTGTTTAGCAGTTAATATTGCATGTTTATAGTCCTCAACAAAGTCCAAAACCATACTTAATGGTATAACAACTTTGTATTTTTCACCTGGGTTTATTTTTAGTGCAAAATTATTAGTATTGCTCCAACCAGCCATAAACCCTGTGTATGGATTGTTTACAATTTCTGAGAGCTATTAATTTATCTTGGTAGTAATTCCAACATACTGTGATTGGTTGATTTCAACACCATTGAGAAGATATGTAATTCTATCGATTAAATTAAGTATTCCATTTCGTACTAATCCTGTAGTTGCTGGAATAGTTGTGTCGACTGTTGTTTTAATTGTTCCTATAAACCTTAAACATGCTTTCGACAGTAATGTTTAAATATTGTGCTTTTGTTTAGCAATCCTTATTTCTGATGGAAATGTATATGGTCCTGCTCAGAATGGTTCATATACATGTATTTCTGTATTGGTGATTGCATCATCATATAGTATTGGTACTTCAACATAAAACATGTCTTCCATTTCTATTAATGGTATATCCTAATTCCTTTATAAACAATTTGCTGCCCTGTGTTACTTTATGACTGTATTGACCATTATACACAATACCCATTTTGATTACAATGAACTAAACACATAATGATTGTGTATATATGTATATGGTAATTTCTTTGTTTCTAATATTAATTAGTTTACTGTCTTAATTGACAATTGTAACAACTAATTCATCAACTGGATTCACTATTACTGGAAGATATATCAATGTATTCTGTTTTTCAATTGTTTTGTAACCCGGAGCCACCACACATGTGAATTCAAGTATTGTATTTGTAGGTTTCCCATTCAAATATGATCCACCTATAATATTAAAATTTATACGACATACATTAACTGACAATATATTAACCTGTTTCGATGATTCGTGTAATTAATTAGCTGGATATACTCTCCTTGAATTGTCTTCCATGAAATCGATATCGACATTACTATACATCAAACTAGTTAAAGTATTTGGACTACCACTTCATCAGAATTGTACATTTTTAGGTAATGCTGCTTTAATGAGCGTTTATAAGTCATCCAACTCTTAAGATCCGACAGGTATCACAATATTTTATTTTTTCACTGTTGTTGAATGTAAATAATTGTTTGTCTATATCGATGTTTGGTATGCTATTGTAAGTAACAAATTCGGTTAGACTTATTTGCCATTCTCCATCTAACTCCAAAGCTGGGAAATATACCAACCGCAATTGCAAACGAATTTCCCCTTAATATCAACCTAATTGACATATTACTAAACTATTTTATTATTACATTGACTTATATATCCTATTTATAGTAAAAAAATGTAAACCTAAATGACCACAATTTACTGTATTTGGTAATTATTCAATTTCGTAATTGTATCTTAATTGTGTGTTTTTCAAACTGCATATTACATTTGGAAGACATAAATCGCTAAAAACTGTCATAATACAATGATTGATTTATGTTTTAAATTAATGTAACCCAACGTGTTCCTTTGTTTTGTTTCGAATCTAAATTTACAATTATACATTCGCGAAGGTTTGGTTTCCTTGTTAATTTGTCTCTCATATACACACCTCGGAAATAGGGAATAACCAGTTTCTTTACAAATACATTAATATCTTTGTTAATGTATGTTTTGGAAGACTATTTATAATTTCTGTGTTTCTTTCAACGTTTGAAGTTTTTCATCCTTGACCGACTTTATATGGTTTATGATGCATTCCATTACAATTCGTTTTACTTGATTAAGCAAGAGTTGAAACACCTCCCATTAAAGCTCCAAGAGCTGATAATGCTGGAAATATGAATGGTAATATGCCTACATTCTTGGGTTTTCTTATCGTTTTGCACTTTATGCCCAGGCCTATGTTCACCTTTGCCCACATAACTTTGCCAAAAACCAAGGTGCCTAGCTTTTTGCCTGCAGATGTAGACAGATTCTTTGTTATATTTGCAGCTTTATTGGCTAGAATTGTATCTGGTGTATGTCTTTCTTTCAAATTGTTTGTTCGATCGTATACAATATTGGGTTCTTTATAAGTATTATCCAAAGCATTTATCCCTTGATCGTTTCATGCCAAACATTATGCAAGCTTAGTTCCAGGTCTGCGATATTTGTATTTTGGTAAATGCAATTAAAATGGTAAATTCTTAATAGATGTGTTCAATTCTCTGTGTCCTTTTTTGCTATGTTTATTATGGGCCATTGTTTTCAACTGAATGTGAACCTGTATATGGGCCTACATTTATAGTTTTTACATCAGTATGTTAACTAATGCAAGAGAAATGAAGGTTACAAAACAAAATGTTCATCTGTTGGTAATTATAAATATGAAAGAAAATGTAATTGAACAGAAAAATGGTATTCTTTTACCATCAAGTATACATTTTATAATAGGTGGTGCTTCATCATATTGAAAAACACATGATATTATGTTGGTGTTGGAACATCCAAATGGACTTAAATTTGAAAACATATATTTGTTTTCTAAAACAATATAACAAGATAAATATCAACCATTTGCATCTATTTTGTCATTAATTCAAGGAATGTTATATTTTCCTATTACTAATAAAGAAGATATTGTGACTTCGAATGAAGCATTACTCAATTCCATGTTTATATTTGATGATGTTTGGTGCGAACCGCAAGTTGAAATACAACAATAGTTTAGTTTTGGTAGACATTCAAATGTTAATTGTTTTATCTATTGCAAAGTTACGCACTTATACCAAAACATAATTGTACGATAATTAAAATATGTTAATTGTGTTTCAAATAGACAGTATTCATCTGCAACAGATTTACAATGATCATGTTTTAGGCGATATGACATTTACAATGTTTAAAGATGTCTGTTTTTACTGTTGGATAAACAAGTACAGTTTCCTGGTAATTATACCACCTATTCCCCTATATAAAGAAATATATTGGGATGGATTTCATACTTTTTTTACTTCCCAACGAAGAATAATGAGTATTAAAGTTTGGACATAGTAGTATAAAACATAATCATCATAACAATACCTGTTTAACAAGAAATCACGATGGGAATTGTGATTTGAACTGACATATATTACATAATGTGCTTATTGTTGTGAAAGATAGCGATGTGGTAAATAAATGTTATGTGGGAGACTTAAACACCATTATGATATACATATTTAAATCGCAATCCATCAATATGTGAGTGAAATTAATAAACATAGTTGAAACTATTACAAAAGTCTCTAAAAATATTAGTTATATTTCGGAAATATTGGCAAATGTGATGATTGTGTTGCAAAATATATAAACTAGAACAAAAGAATGCTTCGAACATTAAAAAATATAATTAATGAAATGGGAAGCACTGCGATTACAAAACAATTTTATACACAAATTGACAAAATGACACAATATATGTGTTGAATTGAGCAATAAAACATCTCTTTTAGCTATGCAAATGGAAGTAAAGAAGCAAAATTGATGATTTCAAATCTCGAATAAACTATTTTAGTAACAACTTTATGGTTAAAACTGTGAGTAAATAAGACATACTTTTGAGTAAAGTCGATAAGATTGAAAAATGGCAAACTAGTTACCTAATATACCTGCTAAAAACCATTGACTTAATTGATATATAAATAGTTGAAAGTTAATGAAAAAAAAAGAGAAATGCCTGACTCTGTTTCAGAATTACATAAAGTTACATGTGCTGTAAAGGCAAAATATTTACAAGGTAAACACGCTCGACTGGAATGGGACATTTTGAATGAAGAAATATTTAAAACTGTTACAAGTAGAATGGATACATTACACTCTGTGCTAAATATGTTTAATGAACAACCAGTGGAAATTAAATTGGAAGTACTTCTAAAGAAGGAAAAGCTGTCTCAATTTACACAATGTTATTTAGATATAAAACAATCCTTGTCTATATGTGATACGATATTTGGTGTATATTGCCATGGAAATATATGACTTCTGGGAGATTCGGTAATTAGGTTTTTACCTGTTAATACAATTCAAGTAGGTGATTCCATAACTGATGTTAGTGAAGGATTGTTTGAATTATTATTTAAAGATTTCCGAATGCTTATTCCAATTTCGATTTGGAAAAATATAAAGATCTTGTTCGTCACACAAATGCAAGTACACATTTAGATGATTATGAAAATCATCCAAAACTACATTTATTAAGCAATATTGTTGGAAGTGGAATATATAAAGCTTAAGTTTGTGATCAGTTTTCTCCTGTATATTGGAACAATCCCAATAGATTGGTCGATAGATTAAAACGTCTCATTGCTTCGAGACAGTCTGGGAATAATTCCCATACCTACAAAAGAAATTGTTTCTATTATTGAAGAATTGAATGAAGATGGTTATATTACCAATGAAGTTCAATAATATATGCTTAAGAGCTTCACGTCCCTGCAAAGATAAACTTCCCTAGAATATGTGTTGTTAATAAAGGCTGAAATGATCTTTTTCAAGATTATTTGTTTGAAATAACATTGCTTTCCATATACAATAAGGGATACAATTATATTTTAACCATAATATATGTTTATTCCAAATATTTTTGGGGTATGTGTGTCAAGAACAAGACATGGAAACAGGTTATCGATGCAATAAAGATCATTTTTCGAGAAAGAATGCCGAATTCACTCCAAACCAACAAAGGAACTGAGTTCTTTAATGTTTCTTTCCAGAAAATAATGACCAATTATGGTATCACTCATTACATAATGTATTCAGATCTTAAAGCCAGTGTTGTCGATAGGTTTAACAAGACCTTGAAACAGCTAATATACAAGCATTTGACATCGAAAAGCACCTATAATTGGGTCGATGTTTTGACTGAATTAGTCAAATGTTATGATTCCAGATGTCATAGAACTATCAAAATGGTGCCTGAAAAGGTCATGGACAATAGGTTGAAGAAAACTGTGTATAATAATGTAAAAGTGTTTGGCAAAAGGAAACCAAAGTTTTAAATTGGTGTGTATGTACGAGTGTCTAAGCTGAAAGGAATCTTTAAGAAAGAATACATTCTTAATTGGTTATACAAAATATTTGAAATTATTTCATTTAGAAATTCGTTTCCCAGAGTAAACCTGTGATGGAGAACCTATAAAAGGCAGTTTTTACAAACATGAATTGCAAAATGTTTCTTCTCCAAATTAATATTTGATTGATAAAGTCATTAGAAGGGAAAAGAATAGGTCCTTGGTTCACTGGAGAGATTTCTCAAAAGCACATGACTCATGGGTGAAGAATAAGGATCTTAAAAGATTGCAATACAATGTTTTGTAAATAGTTTTTATATTAAATAAAAAATATTTTAAATAATATTTGATGTGTTATTCATTTAATAAACTAATAATATTTATGGGAAATGTATGTACATTTATTGTGCAATCATTCCTATTATTTCGGTGGTAATCTACAATTACTTTCTTAGAGTATTTAATGATTATTGTAAGACATTCCTTGGTTGTAATTCAATGCATGTGCTGAGAGTCAATGAGGGCGAAGGGAGTAAAGTATGCATGCTTTTGTTGGGAGGCGATCTTTGTCATGGGAGGGGGTATCTGGAGTAATGGTGTGTTGTAATTTGTTTTATTGTGTTAGATGGGCATTTTGTTTGTTTAATGAATTTAGTTAGCATTGTGGATATTAATATAAGTTGCATGATTGAAGTAATTTTTACTATCTAATGTATATTAATTCTATTTTTTTTGCATGTGGTAATCACGTGATTAAAGTAATTTTTTTAATGATTTGTACTTATTTCAGTTGGCCAATTGAACATTAATTGTAGTGGTCTAGAAGTGACATACATGGTCTCACTCCATCCACATGTCATTCTAATGAAGTGTTCCAGAACATACATGCATTGGCTTGCTCCATCCACACCTCACTCACCTACTGTCCCAGAATGGCCCGATGTGTATGTACTCCATCCACAAACAAAAAAAAATTAAAAAATCGCCCTTATAGCACTCTTACACCAACATCAACTACTATATAAACAATTACAACCCACTTGTCTGGTCAGTCGGCCTGAGCATCTCACAGAGTCCACACCGAACCTGCTCCACTAATGTGGCCCTTATTACATGAATAAATTAATAAATATTATATGATATCAGATAATTCTATACAATTTAAAAAATTATATCAAAATATTATTTAATTATTCAATTAATCTAATCAATCAAACAATTAATTCATCTAATTTGCTTATCGTGATTTGGTACTAGCCCACTCTTGAATCGAATGCGACTTAGGCCACTCTTGCACTAGGTGTCCCAGAACACACATGCTCCTACAACTGTTACTAGAAAGTTGCGAAATATGTTGAGCCAATTATATATTCTATTACATTACAGCGCCCCGATATTTCTTTTTTTTCTTTTTTTTACGATGCATTTTTGACTCGGTTTGGCACTTTACACACCAGTTATAAAGGTTCATCTTAGTTACAAAATTGTCGTTGGCCAAAAGATATCGTAATTGGTTTCATTCACACAAAGCAGCCAATAAGGAAAGAAAATTTGCTGAATGAGCATAGTACGTTGGTACCTAGGGAACAGTCGAGATTTCCCGCTACAAACTATAGTTTCTAATAATACGGCTTTGCTATCTGTGATTGCCTAAAGGAAAGAACACCCGAACTTGTAACCAAGTTGTAATGAGATCGGTCTCCGTACAAATCCTAGCAACTTCTGATTCTCATTACCTGTTTTAAATGTAAACACACAAGCACACAATGACATGGAGAAACAACTGCACTTTAAAATTGAATCATTCGCTGGCACTTTTGAATCTGAAGACAACAAAATTCTACGTGATATTTCTGTGATCCTACCCCGTGGGTTGTACATCTATACTTCTTTTGATTTAAAACTAACCAGAATTCCCCAAGTAACAGACTGTTAGTGCACTACCCTTACTCACTTGTTTAAATATTAAAATTAATGAAACTTGCAGTGACTTTACACGGCTGGCTCAAACCATTTCGGATGTATAGTGTTGTCGGCTTGTAGACTGTCTATCACCGTCATGATAAGAGGCCGAACAAATAACAATTCGAGTTCAGGGCCAAAAATTACTCAAGATTTTAAGCAACTATCTCGGGACCAAAAATAATCGGGATTTCCGTTGCGTTTTAGGGACACCCATAGGGTGCAAATACCCAACATAATGAGTTCTTTAGAAAAACTTGAAACGTAAAATAAAGGAGGTCGTGACGTAATAAATGATTTACGCGGGACATGACGAGGGAAAATATAAATACATAGGATCACGGTAACTAATCGAGAAAAACTAAATGTTTCGTATATATTTGTGAAACTTTTTCTCCGATGCTTAGACTAATTACCAGCATAATATTTCAAGGATTATGAGTAGAGATGATGGATAATCGCGGGAAAATCGATTGTTTCATAGGATACGATTCCCTGTGCCACGGCTGCTGGAAATTTTCTTTAATTATTGGTTGCTTAGTGGGTATGAATGTGCTATCCCATTTCAGTCGAACAATGAGAATTATGGTTCTCTAAAATTGAAGGTTTGTAAATGGTTTGCACACAGTTAGGTCGAGTCGAATCTGCATAAATCAATCACAAAAGTGCTCATTTGAGTTGAAAGGATTTCGTCGGTTGTTAACAATAACCACCACCTCCTTCCAGTATCGATCACCAATGGGATGAACTGGGAGCATTACTTTATTTCTTAAGCTATTAATTTTGGACCTTACAGTTTTCATCAGGCCAACTCGCTTACCCGGGAAAACATTTATCCATAGTCGAGCCATCCTGATTCTCTGAACTTATCTTCATCATTCCTAATGGGAAGTTCGTTTCTTGATCATTCCACTCAAGCTCGGGAAGTTTCTATTAAATCTGAGTTTTTCATATCAACCCCCAATGAAGCACTAAGAAAACGTCCAACTAAATATTTATTTGTATACGGTCAAGAGCAATTTTAGTTGCCTCAAAGAATATTTTTTTGAGTATACAAAATCCGGAAAGCCAACAAAAATAATTTAGTTCGTCTAACTAAATACACGTTTCCATAAACAAAACCTCTGTGTTAGGCCAAAGTAAATTCCTCTGTCAACAAAATATCTTCTTGAATCAACAGTATATATACTTATATTTTTGGCCACTCGTTTGAAATTATAACTTCCGTGATTCTTTTGCATTAATTAGGCTATTAACAGTGTTTGTTAGTGCATATAGTCCATTCACGACTGGAAGAGACTTTTGAAAACGAACCTTTGAAATTACACCCTAGGCGTAACATGTCAACCTGTTTTTTTCCAATAACTTGTATTCCACAAATATGCCTATATTACACTGTGATTGGCTTTAAAGTACTGTATTCTTGAATAAATGAAATGTAACCAAGTATCTTCTATAACTTGTGATATTTTTCTCTTATTAAATACGACTTAAAAAAACAGTGAGAGCGGTGACGTGTTAGCAACGGCCAGTAAGAAATACTTCATAGTTAAAATATCATTTTAATCTACTTTGTTGGTATGCTATGTGTAAATTAAACGTTGCCTATTGAAATATAGAAAGCGCAAAATATCGTGCGTAGTTCCTAGTAACACGGTGTTTGTTTTATCAAAATATACATGTTTTAAATATTAGCATATTTCATACTTAATACAGCAAAATAATGATTTTTGAATTTGTAATTTATAACTGCAAAGAGGTTTTTAATATTTTGATACTTATTTTAATATACTTAGGTGTGGTGGTGGGAGAGATGCAAATATAAGATTGGCAGACGTGGCAAGTGGCTACATGACATGGCGTTTTGGTGATGTGAGCTCAACGAATCGTTAATTTCGCTTGCTCCGAAAAAATACTTCAACTTACCACAAGTGTGTACTATTTGTGTTTGTTAAACTTACCTAGGCAAGTTACAATGCTGTGATAAATCTGTGTTTCCACGACAGGAATAAATATAATGTTACGTCTGTCGTTAACCGCTAAGTGCGAAAAGTACGAAGTTAATTATACGCCTGTTTATTTATCACAACGCAATTTCGCCCTAGGTGTTTGAAACAAAATCGTGTAACGTGCTTACTTTTTTGTAATCTGAATATTTGCCACAATCCCAGCAAATCATACGCCCAGCCAGAAATTGCAAATAAGTAATTAAATAAACCTAGTAAAAAATAAATACCTATGTAAACAAATATGAGCAGAATAAAATATACGGTAGGTCTATTTAAGTGCACATTCACCAATATCTTTTTAGTATGTCGCTGCTACGTAGGACCTACACAAAAATTAGAGATACGAGTTGCGTGTTTGAATTTCCTGTCGTTTTCATTGGACTTGTTGCTCCTCTGTTTTTATAATTATTGCACCTAAGGCCATCCTTTTAATGAAATAACACAACACACATAAATAAAAAGAGACTAAATGCTACTGTTTTTTCCGCCATAGTTGTAACAGAATTCTTTGAACAGCTGTAAACAGTAAACAACTCATTTGATTTAAACGTAGGTCACATGGCAGGGTTTATATTTAGGTGTAGCGGAAGGATACGTAATCAATAACTCAAAGTATAAATTTAGCAGGGCTTCATAAAAGTCTGTTCAAGTCGTGAAAAACCTATAGATCGATGCTTAAGGGGGATTACTCCCCGCCATCTTGGATTTTCGGAATTTTCACCGTAAATTGCATCACAGATTTAGTATTTTATTTCGGACTTTGACAAAGCGTAGGGCATTACATTGCACATGTTGTGAAACATGCCTTGATAGACTGCTATTACCAGAACCATTTCTGTAACCAAAAACAAAAGCAAGTTATTGATTTCTGGCCTGCAATCACTAGTCAAACAATAATAAATTCTATAGAGACTTAATAGTTTCATTAAGCTTAAGGAGCTATTATTTATGCCATGCCGTACGATAAATTTCATTAAACGTTCTTTAATGGAACTTATGGCCAAAAAAGAGAAAATAAAATATGGCAGAGACTGATTCCCCTTAATAATTATCTAAATATCCCAACAAAACCATTTCAACAGTAAACTAAAACGCAAAGCTGCAAAACTGGAGATATCTATTTACGCACGTTGTCCAGCATTTAAAATGTACATACACTGTAAAAACTTTTCTGGTAAACTCGCTAAACTATAATTGAAGTTTTTGACCTATACACTATGTGGAAATAATACCACACATCAAGCTGCAGATATAGGAAAGTCTAGCGTCGCTACTGTTCAAAGTTGGGAACTTCCCTATGCATTTGATTGTTTCCTGAGCAAATGTAGAAACGCTACAGTGAATGTATAAGGGGGAAATTACCACTCCCACGTTCTCACTAAGCGTACACACTGGTATGGTAAGATTTGGTATAATTTCCTAGAGTGTGAGTATTTATAAACCTTCGAGGTTTTTCGGCAGCCACTTTGGTTGAGGTTACTGAGGCGTTTCTCTCGGGATCAGATCATTTAGGTTCTACTGTCGGTAGAGCACCTGACTTTTGCTATATTAATCGAAACGGTTTAATTTACGTAGAGCCAAACAAATCTTTAGTTGCGTCAACCAAATCTTAGTTTGGGGCGACCATATAAGAACAGTAAAATAATATGGTTTCAACAACGAAGTATTTCTATTTGCCCTATACAAACAGATAATCTGGTTGATCCAAACAATCTTTGTTCTATTCAACGATACCTTTTTGTCAGTGTACCATGCCATGGGTACCGTCACCCAATCCCATTTCTGTTCCCATATTATTTTTGTAATAGTCGTATGATTATAATAAATAATCCATTCAAGGTTACTTCACACTTTTTGAAGTCCTGCTAAAGTCCTACTTCCAGATTATTCCTCCGCCTCGTGCAAACTAAGCTTAGCTAATAATTGAAAATTACACCGAAGTATTTCCTTTAACTTCGGGTTTCTTGCACGAACAATGCCGAGTCTACAAGAAACAACATTCTTCGCCACTGTAACCAGGATATTATCGTTTCTGCGGCAGTTACGGTTATTCAAGTCACTAAGACCTGTTCTTTCAAACATTAAAAAGTAGCAACAGGGGTATGTAACACTTAGCAACACTCAAAATACACTAATTTTACCAGAAACTAAAAAAATGTTACTTACGTGACTAACATAGAAATACAATAATTATACTGGATTCACTATGTGAGCATTGTAGGTATGTAGTTAGGGTCGTGAACTTGCCACTTTTTGACTCGGGTTCAAATTTTGCATAACTATAAATTCTATAATTTTTTAAATACATTTTTATACACTTTAGAATACCGGCATAATGAAAATATAAATAAAATGGATATTAAAAATTATTTAAACTAGAAGTACAGAAAACTATTAGGGCATTAACGGAGAGGTTCCGTGAATTTTACGGAATGTCCGTTTTTTGAAAATCAGTGTGTCCGTTATTTGACGGAGAGTTTATGGACACCTCTGGATAAATTTTTAGCAGCACTTTTCCGTAAAATGAAGGAAATTATTTTGACAGCGTACAGTTATGTGAACCAATTATGACTTAGGCCAGTAAGACGGTTTGCGAATCATTTACCCACAGATTAGATCATTGGTCATTGAGCTTTTCAGTGTGCAGTAGAGATCAAAAATGACATACACGTGCGTAATGTACACAATCGTGTACACTGGGTCTGAGTGGGTTAAGTGCTGGTGAAAGTTAAATAACGCGAAGCTCGGGAGGGAAGGGATATCCCCCGAGAAAACCCCCTAGCCAAAGGCAACGCCCACGTCGTTTATCGCCTGCTAAAATCGGGGTCACTGATCCGAGGATCGAACCCGGTTTGCCTTGTTGGGAGGCGAGTAATCTGACTGCTTCACAACCGCGGCCCCCATAGGAAGACTGACGCGCTACCGTGTTTTCAATGATGTGCTGACACAGAAATTTCCCCGATTTCTCAGTATCTCTAATAATGTCATAGGCAATCAAAAAAATCCAACAACATTAAGAATTTTGACTCGTCAATCGATTGCACGTCATTATTTAGGTAGGAGCCAATTGTAAATGTTTGGGCTCTCACTTGCCTTTTTTTTTTCCCCGTGCATTAGTTCGCTTTACTGTAAACCGAAGATTATACACGTTCTTTTTTTTTTTGTTCTCGGTGGCTTTAACAGCAGGATATCAAATTTTAAAAATTATATAAAAAGCATTAATTTTCTTCATAATAGATGCATATTAACAAACCTCTAAAAATTTTCCCCTAAATTTAACATCCATTAAAATTAAGTCGACTTATGTATTAGCCTATACTGTTATAAATAATTATGCATATTTTCAAACTTACTGTCTGATAAATCACTTATAATATGGCTATATCAATAGGGTTTATCAATATGTTTTCACCAAAATAAAACATTCTTAACTAAACCTTGGCGCACTCTTAAACATGTTTATCGAAATAGCAATAATTATAAAAGCGTTGATAAGATACACACAAACATTGAAAAGACTTAAAATTTTTCTGTAATACTAAGATAAAACGTCGTACAAAATCTAGGCAAAATAAAAAATATATTTTTTTTTATAATTAAAGTTACTCATATTAATTCCCAAATTCTAGACTATAATGTGTTCTGTGAAAATAACCTAACCCATTTACTAATTTCCCACAAATTACTTTGGCTTCAAAATCTTAAAGGATAATAATATGTTCCATGCGCCTTGCTAAATAAAACAAAAATATAATTTCTAGGTAGCACAATTTCCCCAACATGGTATTTGAAATGTATTATTAATTATGTATGTTAATAATATCGTAATTTTTTTTATAAAAAATCAAATTTTGTCGGTCGATTTATAGTTACAAATATGTAGTTTTCATTAATGAAATATTTGCATGTCAATTGTTTGGAAAACAGGGGTCTTATTCATTAATAATACTTAAAAAATAACATGCCTCTTTTTCCGCATATTGTAAAACTATGTGCCACGGGGAAGTATTATTTAGACCACTACAGAGTATCCTTCCACGGCGAAATGATTTTAACTCTCGGCGAAGTTAAAAATGTGATTTTCTCATATATGAGTGTGGCGGACGTTGCCGTTAATAGATGGCTGAACTTGAGTTATTGCTGTGTTGCCTAACATTGCATTCCGTCATTGTTCCATCCATCTTCACTTCCCTTCATCAACATTGCGTCTAGTGACTTTATATATTGTACACCGCCTAAATTTCTCATACCTGCAAACAACATTTTTTATAAATAAATTCTAAAGTACCTAAATTTAATATATAATGTTTCCCCCAGAAAACGCCATTTGAAAAATTGTAAATTGTCGTTTATTTAAGAACAGTCTTAATTATCCCATTAGTACCTGGCAGTAGACTATACCAGATATGTTTAAAATCGATTTAATATTTTCAGAGGTATGGTACAAAAAATTTAAAGTACACACGATGCGATCACTTTTTAAAACAAAAATTTTATACATTAAAAGTTAGTACATATTTAAGTACGTAACACAGCACTACTGATGAAATCTAATAATATTAACGTGAATGGTTGCCGAAGTGTACATCATGCGTTTATTTCATCCGATGAGCTGTAGTCGAAGTTTTTATTTTAAAAAATATGCTCTCATTAGTGTCTGCCAACGAACGAGCAAGGTCTAACTTTCATTGTGCATTTTGTATAGCCCTGGAATTTTCATAAAACTGCTACTTAGGTGGCAAGTGTCCGACACACAATACCACGATTTAAATTTGACGTTAAGTACCGAAAGCCATTTCCAGTAAACATATTATTTCGTTTTATTTTAGAGCATAAATTTTTCAAAATACGGTTCCTAAAAAAAATTTGTTTTGTGGAGGAAGTCGAGTTGTTAACATCCCCGTTTTTTTTTTTTTTTTTTTTTTTTTGGCAAACTGTATAACATAAGTTTTAATATACTGTTTGCCAAAAGTCAAATATTACTTACTTTAAAACTCTTATATGACATATAATGCCTAAATATAACTACGAAAGTAATTGGGGAGTGTAAAGCGTAATTAAGAGGAACACAAATTTGTCTTTAAATGTTTGCCCTAAGGCCAATCATTACCAATTTGCCCGCGATTTCACTGTGGCCATTGTTTGAGTTATGTACACCCTTGATTTAAAAACATAGTGGGACGTGTGCTTGTAAGACCATTTCACGATTGACGTACAACACATGTCGCACGTCAAGCGCGGCTGTGCTCAGAACTAAGGTCAATCCAGTGTATCTCTTCGCCATACATTGTGAACATTGAAGCTGTCATATACTCGAAATGACTGACATTCATCTGATGCACGGGCTAGCCGCGTGTAATTCTGTGACAGCCAGACAAGTGGATAAGATGTGCAGGATCAATCGCCTTGCCTGCACATTCCCCTGACCTCAGTCTAGTAGATGCCCTGAGGGGACATATTGAAGTCATATTTAATGGAGCAATTGTTTGGACAATAAAATTGCCTGACAGTGCGTGGATTAAGTCGGCATCATATAATTGTGACATCTGGGATGTGACAGTGCATGAGATTGATACGGCGCATGTAGACGTGCATTCCGTAAACAAAAATAAGATAATTAACTTTAATTCAAATTAAGGGTTTAATTTGTTGCAAAGTTAATGTTTTCTTCTTCGCTTACATTTACGCACGTACAGCAAAATTATTACATAGATGCTTTATCTGATTATCACTTGTAGCTATATTTACAATAATTTAATACAGTAAAGATATGTAAACAATTAATTAAAAATATTACTAAAAATTTTGCAAGGAGCACTGACGCAATTGGGTCATCACGTGTAAGCTGCCGATAAAAAATTAACACACCAATCACAACAAAGTCAATTCAAGAATGAGTGAAAAGTCAGTTTTTAACAGATAAGTAGACTGAGTGAGGGATGAGTTTTGGGCGATTCTTAAAATTGAGGTCTTGAGAGGCGATGAAGGTGAAGCGAGGTGACTGTGGAGCACGCCGAAATGAAGCTGCGGGGGAAACGGGAGATCCCAGAGAAAACCCAGCAACCGGCGGCACAATTCCTACATGCGAAAATTCGGGAGCGACCCCGCTGGAAATCGAACAAGGTTCGCCTAGGTGAGAAGCGAATTGTCTAACTACTACACCACCACGGTCCCAAACAGATAAGTGGAGATTTACGACTATGTAGTACGTGAGATGATGACGATAAAATATTACAAAATTACAAAGACAGCTGCATATCAAATACAAAAAAAAAATCGAAATTAGTAAATAAATTGTCAAATACAGATTTATGCAAATCTTAAAATAAAATATTTTAGTGCGTTTTGGTAACGTATACATAAGCAAGCGTAACACCATAATTATTCTACTTCAGATTTTTCGTTTGCACCAAATGCATTTTTAATCTACGTATAATCTTTTACATTTAATCAAACTTGCATAGCATTTGGGCAAATAATTCCAAGAGCGAGCAACAGCTGCCGCAACTGACTGGAAGAATAATTTATCTGAATGATGATGTATAACGAGGTTTAATGTTTCGCATTAACGTGTATGGTGAACATTAAGGGGTGGAAATCTATATCTGTCTGACATTTAGGACTTCCTAAATCTAGCTCTTCTTCGATAAGTGTAATGAATACTTTTTACCGCCGTCATCGCGACTAGGTCAATTTAGTGAGGTAATGTGCTCCCAAGATTTTAAGCTGTAAATTTACCGCGCACACGAGTTCCGTAGTTTTGAAAATAAGCCACAGTAAGCAATGTCTCGGTAATCATTACTTGGGAAAATAAGAGACAGTACAAGACGTGTTACACACTTCAGTGAGCGTAACGAAGCGAAGACGTTCCAGCTTATTTTACCAACATTATTTTACCAGATGAGAGAGTCGTTTATTAAGAGCTTGGGTTTGTGTCTCGGTCGTTTGCTTTGCTTCTTCTGCACATTGCATTGGACAAGGATTACTAATGTCCCCCTGGTGTTGTGCCTGAAGGTTTATCAGGGGACGGCTTACAAACTAACTTATAACATAACTTAAACTAACCACCCAAGCATAGCCTAGGATTCGAACCTAGAACCTCCCGCACCGCAGACGGGCGGCGCACCAACCGACTGCGCCACGGGAGGTCTACTCTTTTGCACATGTTCCGAAAATTGAATCACTCATCGCAAACAGAACTATCAAAATCGCATGGTCATCAGTAGAGGCACCTGTTTTTCGCGGAAAAATTTCAGGGCAAGCACTTTGGTTCAGAACTACTTTCGTGATTGGATCATGTTAATTGTCAAGCATCTCATATGTCTGCCCGCGAATCACGGGCAGTCACTACTGAAGAAACTTATTTCTGATTGGCTCACTTATGTAAAACATTTTTTTTTACACGAAGACAGCGGCCAATAGCCAAAGAAAAGCTGCAAGTGTGCACATAGGATATTTAAATCTAGCCTTCGTATAAATCTATTCGCGAAAAACAGGTGGCCCTAGACATTAATGATAAACATGTTTGGTTGCATTTGGTTTTTCTACAAACCCACGATTTTAAATGAATAAAATATTTAATCTAACTTGAGTATACTCTAGGTGCATTCAAACTAGGCCAGAGAAATGCCAAACACGTTACGAATCACTTGCTAAAATAAACAGTATTCTTACGTCACGTTTGATTTGATAGGGCTTTTGTCAGAAGAGCAGTCCAATGTTGGAACAAGGATAGTGGTTATTGTGCAGCTACCATACATACTTTACATTCACTCCCGTGCGTTCAGTTTCAAAGATGGGCCGTTTCGAGCGCCTGTAATACTACTTAGTGCTAATACACTCCAAAATAAACTGTCAAAACTACCGGGGAGGTTTAAAGAGTTACAACACGGCAGCAGCATGGTTTTTTCTAAATGGCCAAGTGTACGACAATTGATGCGATGTGTTAACTGAAACCGTACAAATAATTGTTACTAGTGGGAACACAGTTTCACAAACTGACTATCATATTTCAGTCATACATATTCCTCGTTAGTTTTCTTTCGTCCCAAGTAATTTATGACATTTTTAACCATTTTTTTTTTTTTTTTTTTTTACTTTCCATTTTTGGGGTGCACAACTCCACAAATAATCGCGTCGAGTCATAAGCCGTACATAGTTTTCTACCTCATTTTTATAAGTATTCATCTGCAGAAGGTTGTGAGATTTTTCAAGAAACGTCCTGTATATAGGGGCTATAAATATTTATTTATTTACGCACACACGAACTAATAATGCAGCTAAAGTGTCTAGAGAAACACCAAGTAAAAACAATTTTATATAATATCGTCTTTTCTCAAGTTGTGACTTACTGAGAAAGTGTGTTATTGAGACTGTCTGCTGACACTTTTGCCGTATGATGTATAAATTATGCGGCCATTACTTTTCCAAAAATATAAGTATTTCGATTGTTAATGGCACAATGAAGTAAAACATAATTACTAGAAACAGTGCTATATAGTCCGAAAAAGAAAATAATATCACTTTCGAACCATTGATCAACGTGTAAATGATGCGACGATTTGAACTAATATCCACTGAGATGCATGCATAAATATGTATCTTGCTTTGTATATTTAAGTTTTAAGAAATAATGTTTTTTCGTTTGGTGTGATAAATAATCTACATGAAATAAAAAGTCAACATTCTTTAAAACGTGGTGACTTTAAAGGTCATCTTACTTTAAATCCAGTGCATGTCGCCGGTTTTAGGACATTGTTTTATCTATAATTCTACGTGAAATAATTTTCATGTCTTCTATATACTGAAGGAATTACACATTACTCTATAATTATATGTTTTGTCGGCAAGTGCACTGCTAGATTTTATTTATTTGTGCAACATATTTTAGTTACTGTTAGAGAAATATCTGGTGACACTAGGAATTACATTACAAGCAATGAGTACTTTGAACCACGCATGTGTAAAGAGTACTAAAATCGTTATTTTCCTATTATTTTTTTGCCCCTTTCATGCGAGTGACCTTTCTCAAGTTAAATGTATTTTCGCGTGAGTGTGTTAGTTATACATACACAAACATAGAGTTCCGTTATTTTGGTTTCTTCGGAATTAGCACAGAAATACTTATTCCTTCGATGTATTTTTTAAACATCAATCTATACTTTGATCGAGGTCATCGGTTGAATTAGCTGATTTACGTTGCACTCGGTCTACTATAAAAATTTAATGTGTTTATCAGTGAGCTCTGCTTCGTGCCTTCCTGACGTATTCGATTTCAGCAGATATGTTCTTAGTTTTTTAGGACCAAATTACTAAGACATACCCGTACAGGATCAGTAGTTCTCTCTTAAGTTGAAAATGGTTTCCGATTTCCACTTTATTTTCACTTTGAAATGTTTACTCCACTTTTCAAGCTAGTTTTCTTACGCCAGATCAACTATCTGCAAATACTTAACGACGTATAAAGGATTAATGATGCTAATTTTCCAAAACTTTTCAGGGTAATTAAGAAATTTCCATGAACTAACTTCGCTCAAGGAGTAGAAAGTTAGCCAAGTTCCTGATTCACAGAAGTACTTCTTTTTTTTTTCTAAATGGAGCGAGTTAACTCGTTTCGTGGTTTACACATCAGAAGTTTTAGGAACGATCTAAGATCTTTTACAAGGAGCCTTTGAGAACGCTTTGTTAACGGCATATCTCTAACGTGCGCAAAAGTACCAATTTTTTTTTCCCACGAAGTATTATTCGTCAGACAGAAGTAATGTGCATATAAACACAGAAACACAAAAGCTTGAAAAAGTAGCACATCTGTTTGCTTCAACTGTTTTGTAAAGACGGTAGTAAATGACTTTATCTGACCAACATAAAGACAATCTTATTAAAAGTGTTAAACTACAGAATGACGTCATGCCTTCAGGAAGTCGTACGCAGTGACATTCAGAGATTTTGACATGTACTCACTGTAAAAGACATCCTCACAAGTCAGATCGGTGAAAATAGGATATTATCTCACGCAAAGGAAACATTCAATTTTAACTGTAAATAGCTCACTTTATAATCCTTTAAAAAAAAAAAAAAAGCGCCGAAAAGCTGTTTCTTTACTATACACGCTTGGTCATATATTTGTAATACTTCCTACAATTAAATAAAAATCTTGCTTTGGTACAGTGTCTACAGCCCCGTACATATAACATTAATGCCTCATATTGAATAAATAATACTTTTACGTCGTTACAGCCATAGTGGATTAACTAGTAGATGCTGTCGCTTAGTGAAAAGTTCAGCGTTACGCTACGTATACATAGTAAAGATGGTTAGAGATGATGTTTTATCTCGGGTAAAGTTGACTGTTCGCAAGGATTCAACGTACTGGACACATTTCCGACAGTTTTCTTTACTTGTTGGCTGTCATGCATGTATGAATCTACTGCCTCATTTCACTTGACCAGTGAGGCTTCTGATACTATAAGGCAGAAAACTCGCGATTGGTCTGCAAACAACTTAGCTGAGTCAAAACCTTGTTCATGCAATCATGAAAGAATAAACTATTTAAGGTGTTATAGAATATATGTTGGCACAAAAAATTCTCGGGAATTGCCATCCTCTCTAGCGAACGTTTGTCGTGGAATCGTTGGCTGTTTGCACACATGTCAGAAATTATTCTTTTGTTGTTGTTCGTCGTGTTTGTTTGAAGATAATTTCCAATTTTTCTGATCCAATATGAGTTCTGATACTCGAAGATGAACCTGGTCTGCAGATTGTCAAGCCGATTAAAAAACGCATCATCCTATTGTAAAAGGATCTATAATGTGTAGTACATAGGAATACATGTTAGCTCACATAAACCTAGCGATTTTCCAGTGTGTATGATTGTGATTCCCAACTAGCTCGAAGAATGGGCGAAGCATTGTGAACTGGGAAAGTAGCATTGGTGGAATGAGGACGCGGAAGGAAAGAGAATCACCCCGAATGGACGCTTACACCACGATATCTTTCACGACACCACTTATATCTTTCACGACACCACTTATATCTTTCACGACACCACTTACGAACTAGCCTGTTTCTGAAAATTTTCCGTTTCGTCTTGTCATGGGATGGAAGCTTCGACCTCAGTGTTTGAAGGCCAGTTTAAAGATTGAAGTCTGGATTTGCGTAGCACAGTTATGTTCAGAGGTTTAATAAGAGGGATTTCCTAACTATGCCAGGACTCGAAACACTTGCAGGACAACGCGAGGTTTATGAATATTTCATTTCTCCTGGGAATTAGACAGGAACAGTCACCAGGCTGTTCTTTCCGCCAAATGAACGTAAATTTTTAGTGATCACGTCTATCGGAGTGGATCCGATGAAAGTATTCTCAGTCGTATCAGTTTTGTTCAAATATGTGCGATGTATAGTGTACCATTCGGCAGACAGTAGGTGATATGGTGGAATTAAAGTATTACTTATTCCGAAATATGTAAAGCTATTTAAGTGGCAATATAGTTTCACAAAGAAATTAATGACTGCCTCTTCTATCATATTTATACCAGGTTATTTATAAATACAATAGGTGCCATTTTAAATCATATCTTGTTTATCATTAATTTTAAAGACATATTAAAACACGAATACGTAGAAATTATTAAATTACGTAGTGGTATAATTGTATGGGTGTACACTACATATTCTATTAACCCTTACATTGAATTAAAAGAAAGGCAATACTTTTTGTTTCAGACTGCTGATATAACAGTGATTTGTCGAGTCCAGTGCACAGGAATAATCCGCAGATTTTAACTGTAACAAAAAAAAAATTATTGCAACAATATTTACAAGATTTCGAATTTGATTTTCGACATACAATGCCTCTCCCAAAGCCCCAAAAATTTGTTTGCCCGTTACATTTTATACTTTCATGTTTTTTAAAATATCTCTTATTTTCAGGCTTCGAAATTTATAATGAGATGCTAAAAGTAAAATTAAAGGGAGAAGAGAATATAAATTATTTTCCATATGTTTATAACAACTTTCTTGTGTGAACTTTCCTGTGTAAATAGTGTTTTGACGATTACGCACATCTCAGGAATCTCAGTGAACAAATGTTTTAGAAAGAAGAAATTTCCTCAGAACATTAAAATTAATAACTTCTGTTGCCAGTTTTTACGTTTGTGCTCACTGAGAGATTTGTATAGAACCAACAAAACGCATGTTTGTAAAGGAGCAAAAAAATATTCATTTGCCCGAACAAAATACTTTGTTGAATAAACAACTCGTGAAAAACAACAAAATTAATTTTTTTGTGTAACAAAATACACGCTTAAACAAACAAACCCTCTGTATTAGGCAACAATAAATAAGACTATCAAGAAATTATTAAATTGGCTCAACTGTGCATTTTTTTTGGCCGCTATTTGACTTCGTTCGATAATACAGGTAGTGTGTTGAAATATTTATATACGCACGTTGTCCAGTTTTTTAAATGTACACATTTAAAAATATTCCCACTACGTTGGTAATTATTGTAGCTAAGGCTGCTAGGGTGTATCGCTGGCTCATAGACGATTTAAATTCTAATCGCGGTCGTGCATCTTTTTTTTAAATAGTAACTGAAACTTTTTCATGTACGTAGAGACAAACAGATCTTTAGTTGCACTAACCAAATTTTTCAGGTTGGGGCAACCAATTGGAAAAGTAAAGGAAATTGTTTTACCAACAATAAAAAACTTTTCTTAGTGCAGAAACATAGCTAAAAGAAAATAGCGAAAATTGGGAAAACAGTGGATATTTAAAACTTGCCTATGCATTTTACCTCGAGAGAAAGAAGAATGACGCAAAATGGCGTTTTCAGTGCACCACTTTGGCTTTTCATCGCATATGATAACATTCCACAATTATAAATCTAATTTTTCCAGGGATTCGACTTCAGTATGCCAAAGCGTCTGAATGTAGTGGAATGCTGATATTTTTTTTATACGAGCTTGCATGGCCTTCTGGCTTTTACGTGTAGATAATGTGTTGTTTTCAAATTTGATGGTAGTGCAATGACTGAAATAATTTTGGAATTAAAATTTAGTGCCTTGGTATGATACTGACTAGGACCTGAATAATAATGATTATGTGATTATTCAAATTTGTCTTTCAATATTTACTTGCTTTGTTGTACGTTTTCCATTGACGAATAGCATCTACGACAGGGTTACTCATGCATGACCACACACCCATTATTTGAAAAAAAAAAAAAAAAAAAAAAAAAAAAACACGCAACACTTCCTGTGTTATTAATATTTGTGCTCTTAGGTATGACATTTTTATTTGATGACGTTTCCTATCTTTTTTTTTTTGTTTCTTTCGTTATTCTTCTGTTTACAATTTCGTAGTAACGCAGACAGTGAACTGTGCTCCAGTAAACTCTGAATACAACGCAAATAATAGCGATCGTGGTCGTGGTCCATCGGCCAATCTGCAATGGAGATTACTTTAAATTGTTATTGGCATATTGTAGTTCGTATTCATTTTTGTGCTTACACGCATGACAAGCAACGCGATAACGCGAACTACGCTAAGAACAAATTGTGCGGTTTTGATTCCGATAAACATTGCACAGGTGCTCGAACAGTGTAGGAAATTATTCGAAAATTTACTGTATGAGTGTATACCTAGAGCCAGAAAGTGCGAATGGAAAAGTTAATTTCCATATATTCATGCAAGCTTACCTACATTTGCTCAAGAAACAGTCAAAAGAGTAGGAAACTTCCCAACATTGTACAGTAGCGATGCTAAACATTCCATATATGTAGCCAGATGTGTGGTATTATTTCCATAGGATATGTGGGTTAACAACTTCCAAATCAGTTTAGGAAGTTTACAACGAATTTTTTTTAGTGCGTAGTGAAAGAAAATTTCGATCAGTGTTAAAATTTATTTTGTCTACCGCCCTGCCAAATACCAAAAGAAGGGAATATTTTATACTTGCCAGAATATAGGTTACTCACTACAAAGAATGATTATTCATAATTAATAAGGAACATGCGAAATAAGTTCCTTGCCACCTCGAAACATCTAGAGGATCCTTAATGTCTGTGTTCGGTCGTGTAGGGGGAAGTCAGCTCAATAGAATGAGCGAGTAAATATATTCGGACGGTTCTCATCAGCGAGGTCTTGAGAGGCGATGAGGATGATTGAGGTGAGAATGGACCAGCGCCACAATGAAAGGGCGGGGGGAAACGGGGGATCCCCGAGAAAACCCGCCGACCAGCGGCATCGTCCGGCATGACTCCCACATGCGAAAATACATGAGTGACCCAGGGGATTGAACCCGGTTCGCTTAGCGGGAGGCGAGCAGGCTAACCGCCCATCCACCGCGGCCCTCAGCTCAGTAGACTCGACCCTATTTCCGAGTAAGACACAAATATTTATCAACACATAACTTCACTATAATCAAGAGGCATCAACATACTCAACCACTGTGTATAACCATGAAAATCACGCCCGAAATGTTACTATTGATTTTGTCAAACCTTTTGCCAGCTGCTATATAAAAAATATTTCGAAGTACACCAATAACAAATAAGTATAGGAGTTCCATAAAAATTGTTTTCCTTTGTTGTAACAAGTCTTTGGTAAAATATTCTTTGTTATGACTAATAAAATCTCATAGGGATAATTAGTAATCCTGCAAGAAGTGGTTTAATGAAAGATAATGTTTAATGTATCAATGACTTAGATTGAAAACCGTGTATTTCACATATTGGGCAAAAATAATTTTTTAATATTTTTGGTTCAAAAACCTCGTATATCACATTTTGCAGACCTACAAATAAATGAAATACGTGCACTTTTTTTATTTGGAGCATTGTAAAATGTGAGATAAGAAGTTTCCAAACAAAAGCATAAAAAAAATAATTTTCGCCCAAAATGTGATACACAAAGTTTTCATTCTAAGCTATCAATAGTCAAAATTAAAAAAAAAAAATGGGTTTGGCTGTGATGAAGAGAAGGCCATTTGTATTGAGTGAATACGTCTACGTTGACGCGCTTGGATGCCTTGATGTATATTTTACGTTCCCGGCACCGCTTCACTAGATCATATGGGGTTTTATGGGTATCACTGGATTGCTGTTGAGATGCTCTTTCCAACCGTACACGATTTCTGTATTTTGACTTGGCTTTTGACGAGTATAGGCCAAAATAATTTTAAGTTATCTTAATTTTTTTACATTAAACTCATTCAGTTTCATCATAACCAAGCCACACAAATGTTTTTACAGACGCAATCGATTGATCTCGACGAGATTTGTCGATTGAAACTCAAACGAGCGTCGCAGCTTCTCATAGTCAAAAGTTATACTACGCGAAAGTTATGAGACGCTGTGAAACGAACTCAAAATTACGCACCCCCCTCCCCCTTCCCTATCTTTTCGACCCGCCGCACGCTATGCTTCGCACTCCTCACTCAACGTAACATATTCTTTGATCCTTTGGCAATCGAGTGATGTAATTTAATTTTGAAAGTAGACGATATATTCGGAGCTGCAATGCCAAACTCTGTCCCCCGATTTTGTTATCATCGGATGTTCTGGATTGCCACCCACTTCGGTTGCAAATTTAAAGACGTATTAAAATTAAAATAAAAAACTTCCTCAATTATATATAAGGAAGTGGAGTCTTGACCTCGGTGAGCTCTGTGCTTGTTGCCCGCGTGTTCTCAGCGCAGACGGAGTGACGCGATAAAAGCCGACTAGGGATTCCTGGCAGGCACTCAGCTGCGACAGGACGACATAAAAACTGCTCACGTACAACAATAAACCTCGGCCACCAACTCCCGCTGTTCCTTAAACTTTCTCCTTTTTTTTTTTTTTTTTTTTTTTCTGCTCGTATCCTCCCTTTCTTGCGGGTAACGGAATTGTCTAGGACACGCTGTTGCCCCGGGCAATGCGGAAAATTTCTGAGAAAACACCGTTTAATATTAAGACATGGTTCAGCTCGGGGAGCGGCGCTCTGCCGGATAAACAATAACGAAGGAGGGAATTTTGTGTTTATTATAATTTTTTTGTTGGAGGTAATTCATTTCCCCACTTGTATATGCCAGAAGGCTACAAGTAGAGCGACTTATAAATTAAATTAACCTAAAAGACAAACTTGTCCGTCGCTACACGGGGTTTGAACATGGAACCTGTGATCTGAGGCCACTTAAACGACGTCATTAAAAAGTAGTCATTAAAATTGCTTGCTAATTTTTACTCGCATATCAGTTGGCATAATATTTTGTGCAGGAATAATACGACTGTGTTGAGTTAGTAAAGAGTAAAATGTAATAATACATATTTTTCTTTTACTTTATCAAGTACGCCATTAAGAAACGAACGCTATCAAATTATGAATGTGTGTTGAATTTCGCAAAAATTGTTCCCCAAAAGACACCCGTTATTGCGCGGTTTTCTTTGTGTGTGACATTAATTACGATTATTTCATCTCAAAGATCGTGATTTTTATAAAGTGCAAGAAACGGCATAAAATACCCTGTGAACTAGTTAAATAATTTGCAATGATCGAAAAGGTGTAGGGACACAGACATTTTTACCATATCATATTTGAATTCCCTGTACACGAATATCTTAAATTGCCTTTCACACTAAACAAAGGCCAAAAGAAAGGGCAGCGAGTATTAGTTAATAGGCTGTGAAATTTGAATTAAAATATTGCAGACCGAAAGATTCCCTGCATTTTTTTTTACTTTATAGAAATCCTTAATTTTTATTAATTTTATTAGTTACGTAAGTTTCGGACACGTTGTATAGCACTGCAATACTTCGTCTGTGAACTGTATTATCATGCTTCTGGTATGAACATAGAAACATATTAAAAGAGATTGTAGAAAAAAAATGCCTAACAAGCCTGAAAGTTGTTTGCAAAACTGGATAACGGTAAAAAATACGAGGTTTAAACGCGGACCAGTGGATAATAATTAACGTAAATTTATCTAAAGGTTGTTCACGATAAACTGAACACTTTTGAAATCAACCTTAGGAAAAAAAACCACTTGATGAATGGAAATTACTCCCAAATCTTAACGTCGAATAAAAAGTGTTAGGTTACCAATTTTGATACCTTAAATTATTTCTTTCGCTTTATGTTTTCTTTCAATGCATCGAAGAGTAGAAATGACTAGATTTGTACAAGATTTACTTTTCTAATAATTCTAAAGTTTCACTTGACCGGCGCATGACTAAATTGATGAAGCCATTGGCAGTGTTATTTAACATGATGCGGAAGAAGACACAACTTGCGTAAAAGTAGATTATGAGCAGGGAATTCAGAAGTGCTCAGTTTAGCGTGAACCACCGTTACCAGAAACGACTTGAGTTGACCGGTTTCAATTGGCGCTAAGTAGCGAGGTCCTCGGCGACGGCGAGGGTGAAATGAGGCGACTGTGGATCAACGGTGGAATGCAATAGTACGAGAAATCGCAGTACCCCGAGGAAACCCGGTGATGGCTAACGGTAACTTCCGCCACGTCTCCCCACATAAGAAAATCTGCCTGACACCGCCGGTAATCAAACCCGGTTTCCCTTGGTAGGATGCGGGTGTGGTCTATTCGCGGTTTCTTCACACTTTTTATATCAAAATTTTGAAAAATTACGCTATGTATAACGCGTTTATTTATTTCTTATGTAAGTCATGTATAACAAACGTTTTATACCTTTGTTAGAAAAAAAGGCTCAAGTTTTACGTATATTTAATTAAAAATAATTATATTTCATTTATAATAAATAATAATAAAATCAGTGAGAAAACATCTGTGTTGGTAGCACCTAGTAAGAAATAGTTCTCATACAAAACATCATTATGGGCTGTTCACGGTAAAATGAGCACTTTTGAAAGCCCTGATTAAAATCTACTTGTATACACGTTGTGTATTCTTCCGCCTTGTGTAAAATTAACATTACCATGGGCCTCATCGCTTTATTCATGCGTCGGTCAAATGAAATAGTGAAATTATTAAGAAAGTAAATACTTTACAAATCAGCGAATTTTTACACTTCGATAAATTGAGGGGGAAAAAAAAAACAGAAGACGAAAGAAATAACTTTAAGTTATCACACAAGGTTACGTAACACTTTTTATTCGACCTTAAGATATGGAACTAATGTATATTCATCGTTATCAACTTTACTGGACGAATGTCACGCAGTGCGCCTGTTAAAATATATGCATGCGGGTGACTTTTTTCTAAGGTTCATTTATAAAGTGCTCACTTTACTGTGAACAGCCTTTACAACTGAATGAGCACGAATTCGGCGTGTTGTCCTTTCGTGTATTTTTCTAGACTTGCTTAAGCTTGGTTTGCACGAGGCGGAGTAATATCCTGCAAGTAGAACTTTAGCAGGGCTTCAAAACAAGTGTGAACCGTTAATGGATTAGAGTATAGCTGCTAGCAGGGAACCGCTGATGTGTAGCGGGCAGACAACCTACCTCTTACCCCGTGAACCGGGCCCGACACTCGGTGGCGTCAGTTATCGGAATTTTGCATGTGGGAAACGTCGCAGACGTTGCAGTTGACTTATGAGTTTTCTCGGTGTACTGCCGTTTCCCCCAACATACCTCGATTTTGTTCCTTCAGTTTTCCATTTTCCATCCAGTTTTGAAAACCTCAACTTCCAAATGTTATAATCACTGTCACGTTTATTTCATCGCTAGTATAATATCTGCCATATATTCAACGAGAAACATTCCATAATTATTCAGAAAATTTGAAAAAAAAAAAATAATAATAATATTAACGATTTGATAGACGTCAATTCACAAAATTAAGAGAGTGAAGAGATTTGGACGGCTCTTAACATCGAGGTCTTGAGAGCCGATGAAGGTGCTTGAGGTGAGTATGAAGCAGCACCGGAAGGCAAGGGTGGGGGAGACGGGAGATCTCTGAGAAAACCCGCCGACCAACAGCATCGTCCGGCACGATTCCCACAAGCGAAAATTCGGAGTGACCCGGCCGGGGATTAAATCCGTATCGCCTTGGTGAGACATAAAATTAAGTTACAGAACTTGCTGTAGGGACCCAGTATGATAATTACGTCGGATTTCTTCAAACGCGCCACTTTGAACAAATTATCATCTCTTTCTTAAACGCCCTCCGTAAATGGCTTAAAAATTAAAATATGTTGTCTAACTTTTTAACACACCCATAGCCACTTGACTACATTTGTCTTAATGTTACCATGTTTTCGGATATTTCTTGGACAAAATGAATTTTAATGAAGCGTGTTCTGAACGATGAATACAAATGTCCCATAATAGGATCTCACCTTTTCTTTTATTTGTTTTATTTAGGGATTAAAAATGAAGTCTCAAAATGAAAGCAATTTCTCCTGTAACTGCGTTATTCTTTATAGGATATAAACCATTCCTAAAATAGATTGTTAGCAAGTATTTAATTTCCTAATTTATTCAAATATCATACATTCATTTTAAAGGAGTGTGATAGCAAAATTAGTAAAGATAAAATATTGTTTTGTAAAAAATTCTTAATCCGATACCATCAACTGATTTAGTACACACTACTGTTAGTGCTATTTCTCTTTAGTTCTTCTAATGATATTTATTTTATTTTTCGACTTTTATTTTTCCATTTACAGCTTTCCGCAGCTTTTAGGCGCACTAAACAATCTTATCTAATATTAG
The DNA here is from genome assembly GCA_029891345.1 of Dryococelus australis. Classification (NCBI taxonomy): domain Eukaryota; kingdom Metazoa; phylum Arthropoda; class Insecta; order Phasmatodea; family Phasmatidae; genus Dryococelus; species Dryococelus australis. Next base: position 296,528,399 of record CM056993.1, on the reverse strand, counting down.
TTATATCAGTTACCTTTTCTGCATAAATATGCGTGCAAAATAGTTGTCGGTAATGTGGACCAAATTAAATCCATGGTATGAATACTGCGCAACAGACGAAGTAAGTGACGACTAGACCAGTTTGTCACATGTACAAAATTCGCCACCAACTCCACAATCATGTTATCCCTGATGAACATACATCGAAGGCGAATAAGAATGATAGCAAAGAGATAGCGAGGTTGGCATTCCAAATTGTTTTATTTTTGTAATAACCTAGTTAAATTTGTTATGGTTCTGTTTATTTTATTTCGAAGGAAAAAGGAAACAGTGTTGGCGAGGGGGGGGGGGGGAGGATTGGTGCTATAGTTTAATGTCTTCCGTGAGACGACATTATTTTGATGTTCTTACGAGTGTATGGCATTTTGATTTGCGTATTGTTTTGATGGAGCAGTGGAAAATTTTGCTCGTATGGAAATGACATTCAAATTATTTTATTTCGAAAATTTTAACTTTGATGAAAAAACAAAACGCGTTACATATACATCGTTGTTCGTATTCGTACAGATGCAGCGATATACACACCCTCAGACTGAAGTTAACCTTACACTCGTTGAATTTACGATATATATATATATATATATATATATAAACAAATTTTAATCACTCACTACAAAAATATGGAAAGTGCGGTTTTTTCAGGCCACGTGCATTTCAATAATTATATTAACTGCTTACAAATACATTTACAAAACACGCAAACTTACTGTTAGTAAAATCCTCAACCACTTGACCACGTGTTTTTCCATGTCTCTACAGTGCACTTCGGCGGACACCAAGGTTAGGAATATTAATATCAACGATTTAAGATGTGTACATTTCTTTGTTATTAAGGACAGTTTTACATGACATCTATAATAAACATCTGCTTACATTCTTCCACTTAGACGTGGCCAAATATTTTCTTTCCCGTAAACATAAATAGTTTGCTAAACACCCAGGCATCGACCTCAACACGTAAACATTTATATCTCACAAAAGCTGTTCAACATGGCTACCAACCACAGTTTCACAAATTCCCCACAAAATTAACGAAAACTGTACACTATTATTTTCTAATAAAACACATGTTTGTAATCATATACTATTTTCTACGATCTAAGAAATATAAAGTTTACTATTCTTGTATTTAAATAATGTTTTTTTCAACAGATTTGTGAAATTTTGAAACGAGCAATTCTAGTAATATTTTTTTGGTACGTTGTCGACAGTGCGCAGAGACACAAACGCTGGTCTAGCTTGGAGTGGGGAAAGTCAGTGAGCCGAATATACCCGATTGCTCCCCCGTGCTAAACGACTGATAACTCTGAATGCCGTTTTGGATCCGACGAATATTTTGGTCTACTGCGAGACAGTAGGTTCGTGACGGTATCGGGAGTTACCGACGAAACTTAGAATAAGCACTCGGGTATTTGGAACTTCCAGGCCACTAAATGCAACGCCTATAGCACACACCTTAGTAAAGAGCGTAATCATCCCGAATGGCAACACATGCAGTAATTCTGGCGTGTAACCTGTCGTACAAATACCGAATGTATCTCTGAGGTACGCTATACCACGCTCGCTCTACTCCTTGGCGTAACTGGCCGATGGGCCAGAGTTGCAAGTATACACTGTGTTGTGCATGATGTGTCGCCCAAAAGACATGGGGACACTCGTTATCGTGCTGTGAGATTGGTTTCTTCACTGTGTCGAAATGTTGTCGTAGGACAGATTGACGTCACTCATTTACGATACTCTTCATGCTCCTTTGAATGAATACTAGGGGTGAGTAGTAGGACCGGGGGGATCCTACTTCAGTTTTGATTAATCGGACTAATCATTTGATATCAAATTAAAAGGTTCAATCTTTAATCCGCTCTAAAAAAATTTAATCCTGTTTTAATCCGATGGAATTTTTTTCGTTAATACTTAATCCTATCTTAATACGATCAATTTTTTCGTAATCTTAATCGGATAAAATGGTATGAAAATTAGATTGATTCATCCAATTATTTTAATTGAATGAATTTGTAAATTTGTTGTTATAAGTGAATAGTTTGGTGTAAAGAGTGTACTAAGGGTCTTATCTTCTTATTTTTGGGTGGGGAGCGGCTCTGGTGCATCCTCACTCTTGGAACTCTGACATGTACTGAGGTGTGGTGTGTTAGGTAAGGGGTATATATGTGTTGAGTTCTGTGCAAGAGTGACATAAGTGTCTTTTTGGGTTTGGAGGAATATTGCTCATAGACAGTGGTGGGAGATAGGCGACTCTGAAATATACGATTTACGTCTTGTATGTTAGTAATGACAAACAGAAGAACTTAAGTGTAAACGATTAAATAGACGACTGTTTTCGAATGCAATTAAACTGGTGGCATTATAAATGAAAGAAATTAATGGAAATACAAATTTCAAACAAACACAACTACATGAGTCTCCTGGTCTCATAAAGAAAAAAGTGCTAACTCACTAAACAATCACAACTACGTGAGTCTCCAAGTGTCATAAAGGAAATTAAGTAACAAGTTCTACCTACAACAAAGCAAAAATGTCCCTATCAATATATAAATTTCATTACTTTAATTAAACAGCACAATAACAACAGATTTTACAACACATATAAATTACGCTACTTGATACACATATCTTACATGATTTTAAAACACATCCGTTTGGTCGAGATATGCCTGAAGCAATTATGTCAGTATAGGATTTTAAGATACTTAAAAGCTGTGTCGAGAGTATGACTATAGATGTGGAGTATGGCCGCTAGGCGACTGAGGTTATAGCGACTCAGAAAGAGATGTGAATTCGATTTACGAGAAAAAATAAATGAACCCAACCGCAGAGCGCTGTTACTGAGTTAGTGCTGTTGACATGGGGAGAGTAATTGTAATTTTTTTCTTAAATGGGAAAATTACATTCATATCTCTATGGCGTTATTCCTATATCAGCAACATTAACAACACTATTTTGCTTGCAGCGCTTTGTGGGTACTGCATGACCTAAATTAGTCAATAAGGGGGTCATTTCGCTAACATTGTTAGATAGGCAGGGATAGGAAAATATCGCGGATTCATTTCGGGACAAGATATACGTGAAACACATATACAGTGAAGTCACCTTCATAATTGGATCAAAGTAAAATAAATGAAAACATGTACAAATATATAAATTACACTACTTGAATTAAAAAACATGTAATTAAATCGTACAAGCAGGAGAAAAACGTCTGGTAGGCTGCGAGGTCAGTGAAGGAATGACTTATAAACATGGAGCTTGTGGCCGATAGGCTAATGAACGAAAAGAGAGTTGAATACATAATGACTGTTTGTAAATAGATAATGTTACCCACAGTAGAAATTTTAATATGCCAAAGGTATGAGGAATGGACCAGAAAATGAATAACTATATATATTTCACACAACAGAATTAAGTGATATAAAATAACTAAACATTTTGTCAATAAAAATTTCCTGTTTACCGATTTATATTTCCCAACCAAGCAAGTTATTATACACAAAAAATTTAATCATGTATTCCTCCGACCCACAGCCCAGAACGTGTTTTCGGCTGGCTGGAGCACTGCCTGCCTCGGGTAGGCACCCCCTCCCCTTCCTTCCCGCCACTGGAAGGAGCCTTTGTCCCCTTCCAGGGCCTCTCCACCTGCCAGACACCCCTCAAGACACTAAGTTTGGACTCACCCGAAGGAATTAACCTGTTTGCAAAATCTGCATCTACCCATGAATTGTGGACTCTCCCGAAACTGTGCCCTGTCCTGTTCTGTAAGAGGAATAGTTAGTCCACCTGCCTGCTCCTTCCCCTGACTCGCCATACCTGGAGCAGGTCAGCAGCCTTCAAACATTTGTGTCAGGGTGATGTTTCAAAAATTCTTGCATTTCGAGTCTCAAGTGTCTAAACATTTATTTCCATTGAATAAATATTTTACAACTTTTTCTGAAAAATTATTCCTTTAACATTAATAACTAGATTGAAAATAATAGCTGTATATATGTAACTGTATTTATGGAATTACAATTTATTGTTTTCGAATAACTTTTGCTAATGTAATAAATTATTATTACACCTCTTTTATCGAAATCTACCAAATCCTATCATAGCAAAATGAAAACTTTTATAAATCTTTGGTGAAATTTTCCGAAAAGTAATTTAACTTCTTCCGTTGTTATTATTAGTGGATTTAATGCAATGAAGGAAATAAATAGAACATTTCTTTTCTTACACCGGAACCCAACCTGCGTTGGGTTTCGGTGTGATTGTCTAAACCCATTCCAGATCTTAAAGAGAAACTAAATGAAAGTGATGTTACGAACACGCAATGCACATCGACCCAGATTTAGTCCTATCTCACTTGTTCTTTTATCCTCTCTCCCTCTCTCTCTCTCTCTCTCTCTCTCTCTAGCCTTGAATCCAATCATTAATGTGGGATCAATATCCCATTTACTTTGTCATAGGCAGCAGCTATGGAAAACATTAGTCTACCTGCAAATAGTACTTTTTAGAAAAAAACTAACTTAATAAATAAATAACGTGGGAATATTTTTAATGAATTTTAAAGAAATATTAGATTAAATGATTTAAGCACACTGGATTACCGCTCAAAAGTTAATCCAATGAAACAGTAATCGTATCAACAAGCAGATTGATTGCACAATAATTGTTCATCCAATATGTATCCAGATGTTTATGAAATGAAAAAAAAACATAAAGTATGATTTAAAATATTTTATTTAGTATCATAATTTTACAAACATCTTTTAAGATCTTGATTTTTAATGCACGAATCATGTGCTTTTTAGAAACCCCTCCATCGAACCAAGGACATATATTTTTTCCTATTTGATTTTATCAATCAAAAATTCATTAGGAAAACTAACCTTTTGTAGTTTGCATTTGAAAAAACCACCTTTTATAAGCTGTCCATCATAGGTTTGTAGGTAATACACTGAGGGATATGATTGTTTAATTGAAATAATTTTTTAATATTTCATACAACCAATTAAGTGTAAATTTATTCTCAAAGATTCCTTTCTGCTTTGAAATTCGTATTTATTCACCAACTTTGAACTTGTCGATTACTTTAACATTATTATACACCAGTTTTCGTCAAAATTCTGTCCGTGTTTTTTTCGGGTGCTATCTTGATAGTTCTATGATATCTGGAATTATAAAATTTAAATATTTCAGGCAAAAAGTCCAAAAATATATAAGTCCTCTTTGGTGCGAATTGCTTGTATATTAACTGCTTAATCGGTTTGTTGCATCATTCCAAAAAAACTGGCTTTAAGATCTGAATATGTTGTGTAGTGATTGCTACTGTATTCGGTCATTAGTTTCTGGAATGGTGCCAAAAAAAATTCGTATCTTCTGTTAGCTTGTAGAGAATTTGGTTTTCTCTCTTTCAAAACGATCTTCATTGAATTGGTAACCGGTTTACCAGTTTTGTTTTTCAAAGGTATACCCCAACCATGTTTCGAATAAACACCTATTACAATTAAAATATACTTGTTTCCCTTATTGTATTTGGAAAGCAATGTCATTTCGCACAAATCGGATTGAAAATGATCTATTAAACCATGAGATATAACACTTATTCTAGGATATATTTTCCTTGCAGGAGCATGAAGTTCTTGAGCAATCTTACCGAACTTGATTCCCAATATAACCATCTTCTGATAACTCTTCTATAATAGAAACAATTTCATTCGTGTGTGACTTATTCCCAGATGCCCTCAAAGAGATGAGAAGTTTTAATCTATCAACTAATTCATTAGGATTGTTCCAACATACAGGAGAAAATACATCACCAACTTCATCTTTATATATTCCACTTCCGACAATATCGCTTAATAAATGTAGTTTCAGGTGGTTTTCATCTCCTGAACGAATATTCACATTTGTACAACAAACAATTTCTTTATAATTCTGCAAATTGGTGTCGGAATACCCATTTGGAAAGTTTCTAAACAACAATTCAAACAACCCTTGACTCACATCAGTTATGTAATCACCTATTTTAATTTTATTCTCAGGCAAGAACATAATTACTGAATCTCCAAGGAACCAGATGTTTTCATGTCAATAAACACCAAATGTCGTATTGCGCATAGGTGAAGTATGTTTTAAAACTAAATAGCGACATGTTAAATGAGAAAGAGTTTGCTTTTTGTTATTCTTTGTTAAAGGTTCTTCTTCCATTTTAATTTTCAAAGCTGTTTCATTAGGTATATTCAACACAGAATGCAATGTATCCAATATACTCATAACAGGTCTTAATATTTCTTCGTTTAAAACACCCCATTCCATCTGGGCTCGTTTAGCTTGCAAATATTTATCCTTCACAGCAGATATAATGTTATGTAATTCCATTGTAGAGGCAGACATGTTTGATTACATTACATTAACTTTCATCTATTTATATATGAATTAAGTAGTTTCTTTTCTAACTGCTGTTGTAGATCGACTAACTACCACACTAGATCGATTAGTTTGTACTTTTAAAATCTTATCAACTTTACTGAAAACAGCATCTAATTTAGCTATAGTCTTAACTCTCAAATCCAGCAGATGTAAATTTAGTTTTATAACCTTCATTTATACAGTAATGCATAATGTAACATACTAACATACAAACTATAAATACATGTCTATATATAGGTTCACAATCAGTTGAAAATAATGGCTTGTACTAAACATATCAAAAAAGGATGTGGTGTATTGAATACTTTTATTAATAAATTACCATCTTAATTGCATTAACCAAAATACAATTATTGCGGACCCAGAACTAAGCTTGCAAAATGTTTGGAACAGAATGACCAAGGTATATAATCTTTGGCTAACGCTTGTAAAGAACATAATATAGTTTATGACTGAATTAACAATTTGGAAAAAATAAATATAGAAGATAAAATTCTTGCCGATAAAGCAGCAAATATAAGGAAGAATTCATCTGTATATACAAGTGAAAAGCATTGAGCTTGGGTTGCGGATAAAGTTATTCACGCAAAGGTGAAGAGAGGTATGGGCGTAACATGCAAAACCAATTCAAATACAAAGAAAGGGGGGTTCTTGCCTGCAGCATTAAGTGCGCTAGATTAGATCTTTGCAGGAGTTTCATCAATTAGTAGAGCAGTTAAATTAAAAGGTAAAGGAATGTATTTGAAACCATTTAAAGTCAGGTAAGGACAAAAAACTCCAAATGTAGGGGAAAAAAATTGCAGAAAGTCCGAAATAGTCTTTCAAAATGTGCACTTACAAACAAAGACATTCTTGTATTTGTAATGAAACTGGATATTCTCTATATCTGAGGTGTGTATATGAGAGATGATTTACCAAAAAAAACCAAATTTTCATTAGTGTATGATTGCTAATTTTGATTCGATACAAAATGAAGGAACACATTAGGTAGCATTAATTAAAAATGTAAATCAATAATTGTATTACAACAATTTTGGTGATTTATGTTATCTGATTGAAATATGTAATTATTTATAAAACACACAATTAAGATACAATTACAAAATTGAACAATTACCAAATGCAATCAATTCTGGACATTTATGTTTACATTTTTTGACTATTAATAGGATATATAAGTTAGTATAATAGTAAAACATATTAGTAATATGTCAATTATGTTGATATTAAGAGGCATTTGTCGTAATTGTGTGCTGTATATTTCCCAGCTTTGGAGTTACATGGAGAATGGTAAATAAGTCTAATCGAATTCATTACTTACAACAGCATACCAAACAATGATATGCACAATCAATAATTTACGGTTAACATTGGTAGACAAACCTACAAGATTGTAATACTAGTAGGATGTTATGAGTTGGATGATTTAAAAATGTTTATTAAAGCAGCATTACCTGAAAATGTACAGTTCTGATTACGTGCAAATTCAAATATGTTAACTAGTGCGATGTATGGTAATGTTGATATCGATTTTACAGAAGACAATTAAACATGTTACATTATAAATTGTGAGTGTATCCTGCTAATAAATTGCATAAATCATTAAAACAGGTTAATATATTGTTGGTAAATGTATGTTGTATAAATGTTAATATTGTAGGAGGTACATACTTGAATGGGAAACTGACAAATACAATACATGTATTCACATTTGCAGTGGCTCCATGATATAAAATAGTTGAAAAACCAAATACTTTTATATATCTTCCAGTAATAGCGAATCATATTGATGAAATAGTTGTTAAAATTGTCGATCAAGATAGTAAACTTATCAATTTTAGAAATAAATAAATACTATTAATTCATATTGAAAAAAGCTATATAGACAATTCCATTCTATGCACATTGCAAACATAAGAGGTATTGTGTATAATAGTAAATACGGATATAAAGTAGTTGGTTATTTTAAGAACTGTCTCTCTAAGGGATGTATTTCGAGGAAAGTAAGTATAAAAAGGCATAAACATCAGCATAAAATGCTACTTCAAATAAATTACCTGTGAAGTTAACACAGGGCAACAAATTACTTTTAAATAATAAGAATCTATGTTTAATAGAATTGGAAGACATACTTAATGTTGAAGAATCAATCAGTTATGAAGATGCAATCACCAATACAGAAATACATGTATGTGGAACTTTCCAAGTAGTTCCGTATACGTTTCCTTCGGAAATATGGATTCCTATAGAAAATCATGATAGTAACATATTACCATCGAAATGGAGTTTAAGGTTTAGAGGAACAATTAAAAAGATAGCAAATGCAAGTAATCCAGTAACTACAAAAATAGTAAGAAATGGAATACTACATTTAATCGACAGAATTACATATCTGGACAATGGTGTGGAAATTGATCAAACACAAAATGTTGAAATCACCTCCATGATTAAGACATATATCTCACAGACTGTAAATGATCTTTATACAGGTCTTATGGTTGGGTGGTGCAATATTAGTGATTATTGACTATGATCAAATCCAGGTGGAAAATACAAAGTTGTTATACCATTAAGTATGGTACTTGGCTTTGCTGAAGACTACAAACACGTCATATTAAATGCTAAAAAAATATACATTTAAGCTAATAATGATTAAGTTGAACATTTGAACTAAGCAGTGTCAAATACTTGATGCCACATATTGAAATTAACACTAATGAATATGTAAAGTTTTTAAAATATATCGAAAAATGGAAGAATCTAAATAGAGCTTTCCGATTTTTGGTTTAGAGATTTTTCCAACCCTACCAACAGCTCAAAAATAGTGTGGAGTGTGAAATCAAGTTTTTCATCCAAAGAGCTGAGATGTTGTCATTTGCTTTAAAAAAACTAACAAAACAATTTAAAATCAATCTGATCACTATTCGATAATTGTGATATTAAAAATATTAAACTACATGTATACAGTAAAGCCTATCCCTATGTGGATTTAAACATTAACTTTGGAACTGGCACATTCCTTACTTGCTATGATATGTATACAAAGTTTCAGGAAACATATTATAACAAAACCAGTTCACCAATACTAGAACCCAAAACATTTAAAAGTAGAGCGTTATTTGTATTTGATGTAAGCAAACAAAATGATACAATTTCCAATAGCATTATTGATTCACAAATTGCAAATACACCCATTCCAGAGAATACCCTGGCTTTTGCTTTGATAATTTATGATAGATTAACACGTTACAATGTAAGAGATAATCTGGTGAAAATAATGACTTGAGTCAGTAGATAAAGAACCATGGGTCTGACAAGATGTATTGCAAAGTACAAGGATTTCATTCTCTAGAAAATTTATCATTGTAGAATTAGCTATTATTGATATATAAGAACATACAACTGTATTCAATTTCAAATCACAGTTCATCTGGAAATATCTAACTCCCAGATAGAAGAAAACTAATAGATGGTTTACCAACCAGCACCACAGTTTAAAATGGGAGAGTGGGTGTATGGAGTATGAGATTATTGAAGGAATTCGCAAGCAATACTTACTTAATTGTGAAACATATGTAGGTGGAGTCGAGAAAAATCACATTTTAAAAAGTGCGAGGAATGGGAAAGTAAAAGATATTGAAAAAGAATACAATTGCCCATTCTTCCAACAATTATGTAAAACATACAGATGTTATTCAACATTCTTCTCTGCAGAGGAAAACTCTAAATAAATGTTAACTTAGGCAATGATGTCTGACTGGGGTAAAACAGATTATGATGATTCTCCTCCTGAATCACCTGTGGAAATTATACAAGTGATATGGATCTGTTTAGGCTTACAGAACACTGTGAACTAATGAGTGAACTTAAGTATAAAAAGTATTTGGTTGTATGTAGTCCAGTAGCTCCTAAAAATGAAACAAGAGAAAAAACCACCTGTTCGTACAAAGAGAAATCGAAGTGTGAATTGAATATCAGTATGTTATTAGCACATTGGAGTAAACCATTTCGACTTTGTTTCAGGAAGAATTAATTTTTAACATTTTAAAACATCCTATAGCAAAGAAAATGCACATAAATTTGTGAGACAGATTGTATTTCGATACATATTTATATCAATAAATACATTTTAAAATGAATTACTTTCATGTTTATTTAACCTGTCCCTTTTTAAAAGTGAACTTGTTTTCCTAAGAAAAGAATTATACAGTGATAAAAGAAATTATCTCAACAGAGAGAGATTAAAAAAACAAAGATGCTTGCTTTCTACCAAACAAGTGTTGTAAAGAAATAGGCAGATATGCTGTATTCTAAATGAATAGTGAGGAATATTTCCCATGAAACATGGTTAGTTAAATAATTTATACTCATTTCGAATTGGTAAACTTATAGTGTTTCAAAATGTCTCCTCATGTTTAAAAACCCTTATGTTTAAAAACCCTTACATTTAAAAACCCTTAAGTTTAGAGCTGTGATGCCTTATTTTATATGTAACATTTTAACACTGCTTTTAATATTATTGTTAATAATCAACCAGAATTAATTTCGTTATATATTTATTTATAATGAAACATAAATTATTTATCTATATTTGAAATCGATTCATTTTCATTTATTCGGGGAGGAAACTTAGTAAAGAGGTTTTGGGAGAGGTGTTGAAGTTATTTGAAATTCGAGGGTGTGCGGGGGGAAGGGAAGGGAAGGGGTTGTTTGGCTTTCTGATGTTCTTGTTGGAGGGGAGAAGTGTAGTTTCTTCACTGTCTATCTGGGAATTTGAAAATATTTATAAATAGGTGTTTATCATCTATGCTCCTTCCACTGTTTCCAGTTTTTTTGTCAGTGTGCTTCGCATTGCCATGTCGCGTTCCTACAAAATTTACTTGCTTGGTTTATCGAACCAAGACTTTGATATTGAACTTGAAAATTTTAATTGGGACTATTTTTATGAAATAAAGAACAGTTCAGATCTTTAGTTAGAAGTTTGACAGATTATTTGGGTGATGACATTGACCAAAGTGGTCCTACACTACAGCCATTGCTCTTGTTAATGTGCTCCTTAGGGATAGCACAATCGCCTCTGGCATCGAGACTAACTACAGCACCACCTCCAGCATCGAGACTACCTACAGCATCGCTTTCAATGTAGAGAGGAACTGAAATGCTGCCTCCAGCATCGAGACTACCTACAGCACTGCCTCCAGTGTTGAGACTACCTACAGCTATGCCTTCAACATCGAGAGCACCTGCAATGATGCCTTCGACATCGAGAGCATTTACAACATTGCCTGCGGTGTCAAGGAGAGCTACAGCGTTGCCTGTGCTATCGAGACTTACAGCGGCGCCTCTGGCATCGAGAGCAACTGTAGTGCCGCCTCTGGCATCGAGACTACCGACAGCGTCACCTTCGACATTGAGAGCATATACAGCGACGTCTTCGGCGTCGAGACTACCTTCAGTGCCGCCTCCGGCGTCGAGCTTGGAAGCTCTAGCTTATAACAACAACCATCAAATCAAGTGAGTGACGTGTACGAAAACCAAAAATGTGTTCTTTTTGCACTCCATTAGACTTAACAGTTATACCCTAAAATAATGTGTGGGAAGAGGTGTATAACAACTATTTATTCCAAGAGCTAGAAGAATTTTTAAATCTCAATTTTGTGTCTTCACCTGCTCCAAGTCTGCCGTTTCCTGATTTATTATGACTTGAATTACTGCAATGTAAATTAATTTCCAAACCTCCTCCTTTGTTCATGCCTTCACCACAAGAAATAATATATATACCTATATTATCACCAATATCACCCCCTTCAACTGCTTCACCACCACCACCTGTTGTAACTGAAAAGAGATGCAAAAGGAGTTTATCTCTTAACTCTAAATGGAAATTAATGTGAACAGTTAAATTAACATGGTTTATTGATATTGCAGTCATATGATGAAGTAATGATATATTTTTTTAATGTTTTGTGACATAACATAGTTTTATAATTTATCAGCTTCAAAGTTTTTGAGTCATAAGATGATGTGGTGAATTTAACGAACTTAATGATTTTCACTTGTAATGTGGTGAGAAGTTTTTTATGATTTTAGTGACTGAATTTATAAATTTGTCTCATAATTTGAAAGTTTTTCAGTCGTAGCATGATTAAAAGTTCTATAATTTGAATGGTTGAAAGTATGAAGTCTCATGATTCTAAAGTTTTTAATGATATTAAGGAATTTTATGATTTCTGATTTAAAATTATGGAAGTTTGTAATGACTTTAATGAATTTTATGATTTTACATGTAAATGTTATCGAAATATTTAAAAGTTTTTTCAGTCATAAGATGATTTGTTGTGATTATTTTACATTTTAAAGACGTAGGATGAAGTATTGGTTTTTAAGCTTGTAAGGCTTTTACATGTAAATGTTAAAGAAATAAGTTTTTTCAGTCGTAACATGATTTGTTGTGATTATTTTACAGTTTTAAGGCATAGGATGAAGTATTGGTTTTTCAGCTTGTAAGCCTTTCAGTGGTCTCATGTTGAAAAATTTGCAATAGATATTCCAAATTTAATTAATTGTGTGATTTTAATGAATTTTATGATTTCTGATGTAATGTTTTTTTCAGGTTTTAAAGTTTGTAGTGCTTCAAGTCATAAATGGTAAAAACTTGTTTAAAGTTTTCCAGTTATAACATCATTGATGTGAATATTTGAATGATTTTGAGGTGTAATATGATTTGACTTAACCTGAAGTAACAATTTTTAAGCTTGTAGTGTTTTCAGGCATAAATGGTAAAAAATAGTAAAATTTTTCATCTTGTAACATGATTGATGTTAGTATTTTAATGCTTTCAAGTTCTAATATGATTTGTATTGTAACATAGAGTACCAATTTTTAAGCTTGTAGTACTTTCAGATGTAATTGGGAAAAATATGTTTAAACTTTTTCAGTTGTAACATGATTCATGTGAATATTTTAATGATTTTGAGGTTTTATGTGTTGAGTCCTTGTTTGGAAGTGTTAACAAAGATGTGTTTTATGAATTTTTGAAATAAAGTTTTAATGATAAAAAGGGGTAATGTGTTTTGTTAATTATTAGTTTTGGATTCCTATTGTCACTAATTTTTTTAATACCTGGTTTTGTGAATGATGAGTGGAAAAAATGTTATATTACTAAAGGGAAGTTTAAAAAAAATATTGGTAAACATAAAATGATTGGCCAGTGATCATAAGCTTTTCAGGTTTGGAGCTTAAAATGAATTTAAACTCACATATCTGGATGCTTGCTCACTTTCATAAGAAATGCAAGTTTCTTGCTTCAGTCTTCATGAGTGAGAAAAAAAATATTTGGCTGTTATTTGAACCAACAATTACTTTAGGGAAATTTAATAAAAACATCCTTTGAAGGGCTGAGGGAAAATATAATTACAAAAGTGTTTGAGAAAATAGAATGTCTTAATTAATGCATTTGAAACAAAACAAGAGAACTCATTGCATCTTGAGGAAACCTCCTTCGGCCAACGCTTAACACAATGGGGACACAAGAAAAGGAAAGTGGTTTGACAAAAATACCTTTCCAGAGCCAGGCATAAGAGCTCTTAGCACAATACCTAGAAGAGTCCTCCCAGCTGACCTTCATCTCTACAGTAGCAAGTGACGTACTGCCTCAACTTTTACTTTTAACAAAAATATTTCATCATACAAAACATATTACAGCTATTGCTGGGAATCAGCATGTTGCTAAAACACACACATATATTACACAATCTCAGAAAACATATTTAAATGTTTTTTAAAAACTAAAATTGTGGTAAATTAATTGCTGCCATTTTCTTTTAAATTTGCTTAAATTTGAACTTTTTAGAAAATAATCTGACATCAAACATATTCCAGTTTCGATAGCAGTCTTTTCAGACTGAATTCGTGGTATTTCATTAATATTACATCGAAAGAGTTGTAATTGTAAATAAGTTATATTTGTTCAAATATACACATTTTATGGTTGATGGTGTATCTAAAAATCTCGATTAGGAAGTTTTGAGAGAAATCTACACGTGAAATACGCACAAATATTTAAAACAGATTGAATATTTATGTGTTCCATCCCCCCTGGATTTAAAGACATTTATTTTAAACGTGAGTTTGTATAAACCCAAATATGCATGTTTGAAAAAGTGGTGTTCATTTAATACTTAAATTATATAAGAAGTCTTAAACTCTCCTAAAATTTATTTCGTGAAAATAACTCTTGTAGTTAGTTGTAGTTTCCTGGGCTACTTTAAACTTAAAATTAATAAGTGTGCTGGAAAACAGGATATACTTAAAGTTTATAGGATTCAAAATTAATTTATCAGATTAAAATTAATTTCTCGGAATTTTATCTGGGGATTGAAATATCTGGTAAGATTTAATTCCTGGTGATGGGAAATGTGATTTTATCAGTGGGACTTGGGTAGCAAATTTTATTTCGCTGGAAGTAAGTCATTCCCTTGCATCTCGAAAATAGGAGAAACCTCTCGTTCTGAACAAGTCAATGGCCAGGTGAAAGTGGAAACTTGGCGAGCAGAAGGGAAGGGGAACTCTGTTCCCAGCCTTGGGAACAGTCCAAACTTCACTGCTCGAGGGTAGGTAAGCAGTTGGACAGTCCCCGACGAGTTGGACAAAATACTTGTTCTGGCGTAGTGTTGGAGTGAGGAGGGGTTGGGGGCACATAGCGGTGCAAGGCAGCTCTCATGTCGGGAAAATACGTGCTCTGTGCTAGCGCCTGGAGGGGGATGTGGACAGAGGGGCGTAGTGCTAAACAGGTCTAATGGACCACGGCGTTGGATTGCTAGCGAGGGAGGGGGTGCATAGAGCTCTCCAAGGACAGGACAGAGGTCTTTCAGCCGCAGCTCAGAATCGCCATTTTAGTTCATTGTAAACCCTTGTTCTGGATACATGAACCACTGCTCAACACTATTTCCCACTTCACTGGATGGTTGCCGGCCTCCTGTGGCACGACCGGACGCTATGAGCTCTGCGATGCCGGAGTTTCGATCCAGCATATAGCAGACTTCAACTCTTGTTAAGAGATATTTTACATGCGTTTTAATATATTAATGTTTTTCTTTTTACTATCGGAAAAAATTTTTGTGTGTTTACAAAATAATTTATTTTTACATGATAGTCGATTAAAGTTTCTGTACTAGTGTTAACTTCGGGAGTCGCTGAACTTTTATTGCGATAAGTTATAGTGTGCACATAGTTTCTGTCATTTTGAAGTTTGCATATGTCTGTTTTTCTTTTATAATCCATGTGTCATTCGGCTAGGATTCGTAAGTGTAGATTTCCGAAACTGGTCTCGCGAGAGTTTAATGAAATGTGTGTTAAAAATCGTTTCGGACCAATCTAGTGCGTCCGTTATTTAAAATAATTTTTCTTTGGGGAAGTTTGTGGATTTATTCAATTATATACTATGTTTCTATAAAGTGTTGCAGAACTAAGCTTTGCGGGATTAAGCCATTCTTCACGCCATCCGAGTCTCCCTACGCTTCGACAGAAATTGTGTCAATATTACATGGTATTGTAGTAAGATTTTTCTCTGCATTTACGTAATTCTTTTCCTTTTTATGTTGAGGAAGATGTGATAAAATTTTTCGTGGATAATAACTTGCTTGATTGGGAAATATAAACCGGTAAACAGGACATTTTTATTGACTAAATGTTTAGTTACTTTATATCACTTCATTCTGCTGTTTGAAATATATTTAATTGTTCATTTTCTTGTCCATTCCTTATACTTTTGGTCTTTTTACAATTTATATTGTGGGTAATGTTACCTATTTGGAAACAGTCGTTGTGCATTCAACTCTCTTTTTGTTCATTAGACTATCGGCGCAAGTTCAACTTCTCTAAGTCATTCCTTCACAGACCTCGCAGCCAACCAGGCGTGTTTCTCCTGCTTGTACGACTTCATTGCGAGTTTTTAAATTAATTGTTAATTCTAAGTAGTGTAATTTATATATTTGTACGTGTTTTCATTTATTTTTTCTCGTAAATCGTATTCACATCTCTTTCCGAGTATCTATAACCTCAGTCGCCTAGAGGCCACGCTTCACGTCTATAGTAATGCTCTCGACACACAACTTACAAGTCATTACTTCAGCCATCTCCCGACCAAACAGACGTATTTTAAAATCATGTAAGGTCCGTGTAGAAGTCAGACACACATGCGTCAAGTAGTGTAATTTATACGTGTTTTCAAATTCGTTGTTATTGTGCCATTTAGTTAAAGTAATACAATTTATATATTGATAGGGACATTTTTGCTTCGTTGTAGGTAGAACTCGTTACTTAATTTTCTTTATGACACCTGGAGACTCACGTAGTTGTGATCGTTTAGTGAGTTAGCACTGTTCTTCTTTATGAGACCAGGGGACTCACGTAATTGTGTTCGTTTGAAATTTGTATTTTTATTAATTTCTCTCGTATGTAACATCAGAGGTTTAATTGCATTCGGAAACAGTCGTCGTCTGTTTAATCATTTCACTTAAGCTCTTCTGTCGCCTATCTCCCACCACAGTCTACCAGAGCCGCTTCCCACCCAAAAATAAAATAATAAGACACTTAGTACACTCTTATACAAAACTATTCACTTATCACAACTAATTTTATTAATTCATTCGATTAAATTAATTGGATTAATCAATCAAATTTTATACCATTTTATCCGATTAAGATTATCCGAAAAAATTTATCGGAATAAGATCGGATTAAGAATTAATCCTATTAATTTGATATCAAAGGGTTAGTCCGATTAATGAAAAGTGAAGTAGGATCCCCCCGGACCTTCTACTGAGGTGGTCTGGATATGTAGCGTATGGCCCCCATAACACAATCACAGGCGTGGGTCCTTTATGGCGAGTGCAGTTACGCGATGGATTGTCGAGCTCACCGGCACGTTTACGAACGTGAACACGGCCATCACTTTGTCTAAGGCAGAAACGACTCTTTTCACTGAACACCACTGCTCTTCATTCCTCTCTCCAACACTCGCTCTCCCAACACCACCAGAGACGTCCATGGCGATGGACCGGTGTGAGGGGTAAACGTTCCAGAAGAACTCGAGAACATAAACCTACCTCCAACAATCGGTTGTTTATTATTTGTGAGACACATAGGAGCCACAGTGGTTCTTATTACGTGTGCGCTTGCTGTTATGTCAGTCAGTGCGGCCCGAACGATCCTTCTGTACGCGCACTCATGAGTGTAAGGGCTGTTCACGATAAAATGAGCACTTTAGAAATTAACCTTTAAAAAAGTCACTGCCCCTGCATGCATATATTTTAATGGGCGCACTGAGTGACATTCGCCCAGTAAAGTTGGTAACTATGGATGGAAAGTAGTTCCATATCCAAACGTTGAACAAAAAAAATATTAGGTAACAATTTGTGATAACTTAATATTAAATCTTTCACTTTCTGTTTCTTTAATGCATCGAAGTGTAAAAATGAGCATATTTGTAAAGTATTTATTTTCTTTATAATTTCGTAGTTTCATTTGGCCACCACATGAATCAAGTGATGATGCTCATAGCAATGTTAATTTTACATAAGGCGGAGGAATACACAATGTGTGCTCATTTTACAGTGAAAAGCCTATAGTAAGGTGGCACTGGTAGGGCTAGGCGGCTGTAGAATCTCTCTATCATCCGTATTCTCTTCCACTGATGGACCACTGCCACTCACGCCCCGAGAAATTATTCTGCGAAACGTCCAGCCACCTGTTCGTAGTCCCACTATACGGCCACGTTCAAAATCACTTAACTGTTCAATCGGTAATCGCCGTCATCTTCCATGCTCTGCAGACACACTCTGATAACTCTGATAGAGACGTGATGTAATTCCTCAGCCAACTGCACTTGTCGTGTTTCTAGGTGGCTTTTGACTATGCTTACTAGGTGTACTTCAATGCATTTCCACTGGTGTATTAATTAGTTATGTATTTTTTATTTGTATGCGAGCTTGCGCCTTGCAGGATCTTTCCGTGTAGGTTCGATACCCAATATCGTTTAAGCGAAAGTTTGGTAGGCATTTTCTTCTTATTACAAATATTTGCCTTAGCGTTGTTTACGTGGGACAAGGAGGTCTCAACCCCAAATAATTTGCCTTTTTTCATCTTGTGTTGTACGGACTGTAGTTAGATTTTGGCTATTTTTACTGCCAGTGGCCATATCAAAATTTAAGTGTTTAGACGAAACCCAATTATGTGTAGATTTTTTATAATATTGTGTTTACAATAACGTCCATGGACTCGGTTGATATAAGATATACTGCTACAATATCTGTCCCTACGTTCAAATATATATATATATATATATATATATATATATATATATATATATATATATATATAGTTTTATTTGCTGTAAAACTTAATACTTCGTGTGATAATTCTTACTTTGAAAGTTTTGAAGCAATTACTACAAATTACATGAAATAGCTAGTCATCAAATCGGAAGGTATGTTTAACAGTGTGCGAGGTAATAGTAAGTATTCTGTTTCAAGATTTATGTAGACCTCCCTCCAAAAAAATTCACAGCTTATGACGGCATTTGCCTTGTGTGTTTTCCGTTACCTATATTTCGAATTCGTTTCTAACCATTTCCAAAAATAACACCGATGATACGAATTATCGGACACGGGGGCAAAAAAAATGGCAGATATGCTGTTATAAACTCATGCGTGAAATCCTTACGTGTTGTTAATGTGGGCAAGTACCTTGTAAACGGTTGGATTTATACACCATAATCGGCTCATGATAGCCACATACTGAATCACGATTAAAACATAAAATTATGTAACCTCGTTTCATTTATATTCCAAAGATTCGTATCAAAACACAAAACAGTTAGATCAGATAGGGCTAAAGGCAGGAGGTTTACACCTGCCATATTACTTATTGTTAACAGCAGCCTACTGGGCAGGCGCATTAAAAAATACTGTTCTGGGTGGTCGTGTTGATATCGACAAGTGTATGGACCACGTATTTGATGAATTTGCTCTCCCTGACGTGGCTTACACAAGCAGTAAACCAGATGATTTAAGATTGAATAATACTAGTGTGCCCGAGTCTTGCAGATACACAAAATTTGTCTGCTGGGTTATCATTTTCGCGGCGTGAGTTAGGATAAAATATTTGGCTGTTACACCTGCGAAACGTGCTCGTTCAAGGGGAACTAGTCTGCAGACTCGATAAATTAATGGCCACCGCATCGATAAATAACTCTTAAGTTGGGAAGGTGGCAGTTTGTGGAGTGTAATTACGAAGATATATGCCAGCTAGTGGACTATCTCCCTATCGCGCTTTTATTCCCTTCATTGCATACGGAATTTCCTAGTCTCTACTCTATCGTTAGCTGTAAAGCGTGGCGATGAACGTATGACGAGGCAGTTAGATGCTTGATAATGACTGCAAGCCATTTTAATATTCTGGAGCACTACCAAAACACATGCAATGAAAATTTCTGACAATCTACTAAATTGTCGAGCGGTTTTTTTTTTTTAAATTGATAGTCTCTTAAGCTATAAATCGTTGTTTAATCTTTTAGGCATGCAATAAATGCAGCAAGGGTTTGCTTCAACAACAAAGTAGTACAGAATATTCGTTAAAACTTTATTTCATTACATCACCGGCGAAAGAAATTATGTGTAAACCATTCTGGGTTGTCATTGCTCGACGTGACATCACTCGCACCGGTTCACGATAGTATTTCCTGTTCTGCGATTTTCTAGAAATAATAATGAACCGAGGGATTTCTTGTATAGAGCCCTACAGAACGAGGGTCAATTTCTAGGTATATGTAGAATTTATGTGGAGCCATGTGATTTATTAGGCAAATCTGTATGCAATCAAAAAATTAAACATTCTTTAACGTGAATTTTCCTGTAATATTGTAAATTGTCTGAGGATTAACTGACATTATCAAATGTCTAATTAAAGTGGCAGTGTTTGTAATCAACAGTAATTAAAATTCATTTGATAGACAATGCTGTAAAACTATTGTGTAAGAGTTACAAAAATACTAAGGATAAGTTGTTAAATGGTGTGGCCTATATGCCTCTTATTAAAACTGATTTTTTTTAAACAGTTAATAAATGTTATTAATTCACTCAACGTAATTATAACCTTGCATTTATCATATTTGGGTGGGTCCGTTACATATACAGAGTTCCACTGTATGCTGACCAACAACACTAGGCCAGATAAATCAGCTTCTTCTATTAGTTAGGAAAATGGCTGCGTAAATACCTAGCATCTGCGCCAACATTTGCCTGTAACCAGTACGGAAAATCATCTGGAAAATGCCAATTCTAGTGTAGTCAGCTGATATCAAACACGTGATTACCCTAGCATTAAAAAAAAAATACCACCGCTTAGAGCCTGACAATAGAATGAAGATGAGGTAGTCTGATTTTCATCTAATGCGTATGTCCTCAGGATTGACTCGTCTATCTCCAATAAAACTGTGAAAACAACATTTTCAACCGTTTTAAACGTGTGCGTTTACTTTTTTCAGCTGACCTATTCTTTTTTTTTTTAATGGAATACGCTTGAACAAGAAGGGAGGAAGCGTGCAATTATCTTAAAGCACTTACGTATTTAATTAGTGTTCAAACCTCAAAAACTATGTATAGACTGTTGACGGTAAAGTGAGCACTTTGGAAGTCAACCTTTGAAAAACGCCACTGCTGCTATGCATACATGCATTTAAACGGGCATACTGAGTGGCGTACGCCCTGTAAAGTTGGTAGCGACAGAAATTAAGTAGTTCCACAACATAACGTTGAATTAAAAGTGTAAACGTCAACATTTTTGAATACTATAGCAAATTATTTTACTTTCTGTTTTTAAACATATGTATGTACTATAAGAAGTAGGAAATTTGTAAAAGATCTACTTCTCCAATAATTTTCACCGTTTCACTTGGCCGATGCATGAATAAAGTGATCAGGTCCATGTCAATCTTATTTTACATGTGGTGAAATGATACGCAATATAATACAGTTAGATCTTAAGCAGGGCTTTTAAAAGTGCTCAGTTTACCGTGAAGAGTTTTTGCGTTAACTTTGACAGATAATGCTACTGGTAGAAAAGCAGTCGAATGTTGTAACATAGCGAGTGGGTACTTGGCAGCACGCATGCGCACTCTACCCCATTTTACACTCCGCGGACATAACACGCTCGAAGTATCTGCCCGTAACTGCATGTTGTTATGAACCTGCAAACATTAGTATAAAATCACGACACGAGCCTTGATTGCCAGAATATGTTGCGAGAAACAACGGTAGGAATCCCCTCCTCCAGCCAGTGAGCGAGGCCTATATTTACACGACGTACCCAATATATATATACGAGGACAGTTTAAATCTCGAACGGCGTCTTTTGTCATCGGAGCATAGGACCATTCATTTACAGTTTCAATTGCAGCAAACGAGAAATTTTATGACGCTAGATCTTCTTGAGTTGAGATAACACAAGTTCCGTTGTTACAGCCAATAGGCTATAAGCTTTATTTTCGGGTACAATAATATGGACCATCATAAACTCTACCAGTTACTTATTGTTTACGAATCGGTTCCCCGGAAGGAAGGTTATTTGCCAATGAGCTTCGAAGTGCATAGGACTGGCCAAAATAACGTTCTTGTCCGTTACTTACACGATTGTGCACACTGGGTCTGACTGTGCTAATATTCGCGTGTATAAATTATACTTGGAAAGCATTTCTCTGTTCGGAGCAGAAAGGGGATATTTAATAGAGTAGTAGGCACTGTTGCATATTTTATATATAAAAAAAGCAATTACTTTAATTTCTAGCGATAGATGTTAAGAAATGCTGAAAGGAATCTGATTTTGCACTAACATTATTTTAGAACCTCAACAATGCCGTCGTTGAAGTGAGATACGCTAATTATTTCAACAATAATGTAACCACTAAAACACTGAAACGAATATTAAGTTATTTAAAATTTTCATAAAACTTGTATTCATAGCAGCATTAATCAACATATTTGTATATGACAGAAAAAATTAGCATTACTATACACCTTTCAAAATCTTACATTCATATTTTTTGTATATCAAAAACCACACAGATTTTTAAATAAAAAAAATCATTACATTGTATGTATAGTTCCGTGACTTTATTGCGAATTTTTCTGAGCATCTTGGGAATAGCGATGTAAAAAATGTGCCAAAAGTTCTTTTATACACTGTATACTTTTACAGCTATACCGATTTTTCTTTGTGTAGTTATGAATATATTTAAAAACCTTATGTTACAAAAAAAATTTCTTATTTATTTGCCCCATTCATGCTTGCTTTAGTATTTTAAAAAAAATTGAGGCAATTACCTGTAATTGCCGTAAGAAATAAAAACAAAGATTATTATGATTTGTTTAATATTATTTGACATGACTGTTGGTATTTAAAATGAATAGTTCATTAAATTTTTCACCCTCGCACAATGAGATGTAGTGTTGGAAAACTAGGATTTTCTCTTTTATTATGTAACCAAATTTTGAAGATATTTCACCTTATGCATGTGGTAGTGGAAGATGTGGAAGATAATTCAGTTGACACGCCATTCCTTCAAGGTACTAGTGAGTTACATAATGCAAGGGAAATATCCTAAAATATGTTCCATTTCAAGGCAGTTCATAGGGAGTTCATAATATACGGCGACACATTTGAAATAAAGATAACGTTTGGTGACATTTGTAGAAGAGTTGTGTCAGTTCACACAGTGGACTTCTTCGGCAATCGCTCGCTAACGAGCACTCTACAGCGTCTATCTCTGGACGAAGACACGATAAACTGGATTTATAGTCGGAATGTGGAGTTCCGTTTGCCGGGTTTCGTAACGCGTCATGTTGTGTTTATTCATATTTCATGTTTTCTCACACGACTTAATATCGTATCTAAAGATGGCAGACCAGAGAAAAATAACATTCATCAGTGTTTCGGGTCAAGTAGACACTATATTTAAATAAATTCAGTCTTTCCTATGATAACTGTAACGTTCAGATGGAACGGCGTGATTCTAGAGGAAATACTACAGTTCTCTGTCATACATTCCTCTCACAACAAATGTAGAAAGGGACAAAACATTCTAATGCATAGCATATAACATGTATACATGTTCTAATCCGTATTTCCCAGCAGTTTATGTGGATATATATATATCTTATTTACCATACCACAACTTCTGTGCATGTTGCATGGATGTTAATTACTTTGTTTTATATAGATTTGTACTGCACTTAATAATGAGAGGGTAATTTAGCGTGTATTAGAGCACTAAGTCCCAAGTAGGATAAAACCATGTTCTGTGCTTAGTAGAATTTCGGTCAAAAAGGGCCTGCGAATGATACCAGAATTTCAGTGGGAGAGGAAATAAACGACTTGACGTTCAACGGTCGCGTTAATGAAACGTAAGCCTAATACGAATTGTACTTTTACCTTGAAAAATTACTCAAAAATAACCTTTACCAAAATCGCACGTTTCCGCTCAGTGACAAACATTTCCCCGTACTTTGATTATTGGCTTAGTGTTATGATATCTCCAAATATTTTTTTGGATGTGCACTCGTTACCATAAGAATTCGTATATGCCGTCAAAACCGCATGGTAACTACACTCTAAATCCGAATCAGTGATTTCAATCAGTGAAATAACATTCACTGAAAGTCAGTTGATAAGCTTCTGCTGACCGGGTAATAAAGCAAATTAACTGGGAGCAAGTGATTTATAGATATGGAGTAGTATAAAAAGGGGTTTTTCTGGAATACCCCACGCGTCAGTTGGAGGGTCCGAGGACAGCAATTAGCATATTGCCAGGCGTCGGGCTGAGGACCATTTTTCCCTTTTTCCCGTCCCAAATAATCAATTGCGTGTACAAAAACGCCATTTTCCCCTCAAAATTTACGGAATTTCCCTGCCGCTGTCGGCGGCCATGTTGGCAGCCAGTGCCAGCCGCCACTTTTTTGTCCAAACTAGCATAATCCAGGACCATTCCCACATTGTGGCGTTTTACTCATTGAGGAGGAGAGATTCCATAACCACACAGGACCGCCATCTTGGATCACGAGCGCCACTGACTAGCAACATAGCGGATAATTGGCGACCAGGTGAGGATGTCGATCATTTTGGCGGCCAGCAGCTCGCCGGCGGCGGCGATGAAGCATCAAGGTGTCGCGAACAATCGGATCTAGTGTTACACTGCCTCCTCCTTAAATCTGTGTGTGAGTGCACAACACTTATAAGCATAGTTAGCTATAATTTCCGAACCAGTTAAGTTATCGTTGTCAAATTCATAACGTAGGCATCCACCCCGACTAGGAGAAGGGTGGTGGGGTAAAATATGCCCAATGTCAACTTATAAGCATAGTTGACTGTAGTATCCTAACCGTTTAAGTTATAGTTGTCAAATTCATAACATAGGTATCAACCACGACTAGGAGAAGACCCGCAGGGTCAAGTATGCAAAATGTCAACTTATAAGCATAGTTGACTAAAATTTCCGAACTGTTTTAGTTATAGTTGTCAAATTCGTATCATAAATTCGCCACGACTTGGAAAGGAGTATCAGGGACAAGTATGCACAATGTCAACTGTATAAGGATAGTTGGGTGTAATTTCCGAACCGTTTGAGTTATAGTGGGCAAATTCATAACATAGACGTCTATCACGACGAGGATAGTGGTCGCAGGGACAAGCATGCCCTAAGACAACTCATAAGGGTAGTTGGCTGTAATTTCCGAACCATTGGAGTTATCGTCGCCAAATTCATAAGATAGACATCAACCACGACTATGATAGATAGATGTAAGTTATGCACCTCCGTTCGTCAAAAGCGATTTCCTAGTACCACAATGAGCGCATGCGACGGTGGTGGCGGCCATTTCGGTAGCCAGTTGGTAATCGCATAGGATTGAGATTACCATTTTGGGAGCCAGCGGTGTCCATGAGGCAGGTGACATCGCACGCACACATGCACATACACCACCTCCACTCCTGATGGCGGCCATATTGACAGTCAGTTGGGAGGTCACCCTGACAGCACTTCCAGCTCTTGCATTCTGGTCGGTGTCCTCTGTGTAGCCAGCCGACCGAGGGCGAGAGACGTCACTGGAAGTCCTGCAGCTGCCGCTTGCCAGCTACCTGCCCGCCGGGCCACAGACCCGCCTTCACTTAACCTGCCGATACGAAATAACTGACAGGTAAAAATCCGACCAAAATTTTAGTTTCTACACTGGAGATTATAACGATGCTAAATATTCATGTTTGATGTATGTGGCTGCTGTGCTTTGTATTTTAAAAAAATTGTTATACATAATACAAATTGCAAGTTTATCGTGTTATGCATGATGTTATTAAAATAATATCTTATAGCTAAGACTGTTACTTATAAAACTTGCGGTGTGATTCAAAACTTGCTCAGAACTGTGCACGTCATTTTGCAAAAAAACCGCAGTACGCCATGTGGAATAGTTTTCGTCAGATGATGTGTAATATTTATGAAAGTTGAGAAAGGCACGGAGTTGTGCCTGCCGGCTCGTGCACACACATTATGTTTTGTACAATATTAAAATCGTTAACATCATAAATTAGTATTCATGTCTTACATGTAAATAAATGCAGTGTTCCATTAAAAACAGACAGTACATAATTAAGACCTGCGTTTATTGATTGGGTAGCAAAGATACGCGAGATCATGTTAAAGTTATAACATTTACATAAACCAGACGAAAAAGTTCGCTTGTTAAATTAATATGATGTACATAATCCTACAATCGCTGTTTCCCGGACAGCACTTTTCTATGCGCACAGCTAGCCAAACTTATTAGTGCCGAGTACAGCGTTTTTGTAATTACCGGAATATCTGAGGGTAACGCTACTTACGAGCTTTGTCTGATATGCGAATATACCAAATCGTCAAAGTAATATCTCCGAACAAAAACGGACAAAAATGTAAGAAATTCTATGTTTATGTTGTATGATACATTGTCATCAATGTTACCATCTGAAGTATACAGAAAATAAGGAAATTCAGAACGTATTTACATAACAAGCAACATAATATTTAGCGAAACTCTAAGTAGTTCTAAAAGACAACATTTTTCCTCTATCTCGCCTTGCGTATTTCAGAGCGTTCATTGTTATCACTTGGGCATTCTTTCAGTGGCAGATGTAATTATGTAATTACTTTAATTTTCCAGCACTTATCTCGAGAATAATTCAACATCATATGTTGTTTGCTTCTTGTGTGCAGTGGATGGAGCAAATTCTAGCTGAAAAGGATAGTATTAGGGTATTAAAATTTAAAATTATTTTACAATACCATCAGGAACAATATGTAAAAACGAAATAAAAACTTATCCTCTTACCATTATCAACAGTAATATTATATTTTAGTTTGCAGGTTACCACCCACTTTTTAAACAAATCTTCATTCTTCGGAAACCTGAAATACTTAAATGGCCTGCTAACACAGCTGGCAGCCATGAACTTCAAATGGGGATCAATGTTAAACGAAATTTCTTCTCATCGCGCCAGTTTTAAAGATAACTATTTCAAACAAAAAGTATTCTACGTGAAATTTCTTAAGGAATGATTCAACGTTAAAATATTTTGCCAATTTTTTTGTTTAATATGTTTTTTTATTAAATGTAAATATTGAAATTTATACATAAAAAGATATGAATAAATAATGTTTTTTTCAAAAACAATTTTTATGTAACAATATTCTCTGAGAAAATCGCGTCAACGTATTTTTGTTTGAAATAGTTATCTTTAAAATTGACGCAATGAGAAGTAATTGCGTTTAACATCGATTCCCCATTTGAAGTTCGCGACTGCCGGCTTGGTAGGCAGGCCCATTAATCGCATTTCCTTTAGTTTTTCGCGTGTGATTGTGACAGCCATAAACTGCACAATTTGACATGATAAACACACTAATTCTTCTGTTAAGAAGTATGCTTGCAACGAGACTGAATCCTGCAGAGAGATAAATCTGTAGCAGAGTGCGCCCCTTGAATGAGAGAAAGGTCAAGACGGTGGACTTCACGTGACGTCACCACGCTACCTGCGCAGAGAGATGCGCGGGCGTCTGAGGCAACATACCTTTACTAACCTTTGTGATGTAAAGAGGGGGGGGGGGAGACCCCATTCCAAGACACCCTGCCAGCCGCAGGACAAGTATGAGCTATGCTTGCATATAAGCATAGTTGGATGTAAATTCCCAACCGTTTCCGAACTATTAGAGATACAACAACCAAAAGTGTAACATATGCATAACCCCCGACGACGACGAGAAAGGGCGCTTGGACGATGTCGGCCTGCCTGCCTCCCTTTCGTAATCACCTCTCTCACCCTTTCTCCCGTCCCCAGGGTGCCACGGCAAAGCCAAACACACATCCTCGCGCACCACAGCCAGCCGCACTTCCTCGCACTCTCAAGCTCTTGTCCTCCCCCCCCCCCCCTTTTCAATAGTCACCATCTCCACTGGTCATACTTACTCGCGCGCTCGTCACCGCCTGGCCAAGCTCCAACTACGTCGCCGCGTGCCGACCCCCCGAGCATACCTGTAACAGAGCACACACCCCCTCCAAACCTCGCGCTCAGGGCATAACATAGGCATCCGCCCCGACTAGCGCAAGGGTCGTGGGTCAAGTATGCCCTATGACAACATATAAGCATGGGTGGCTGTCATTTCCCAACCGTTTGAGTTATAGTTATCAAATTCATAACATAAATATCAACCACGACTAGGAGAAGAGGCACAGGGTCAAGTATGTCCTATGCCAACTTAGAAGCATAGGTCGCTGTAATTTCCTAACCGTATAAAATATGCATAAATTGTTGGTGAGGGGGCCACCCTGGTAGCACTTCCTACTCGTCGGCCTACTGGCCACTATGATGGGCACCCACCACAACCGGCCACCGTCATTGTACAAATAGTCATCGTAAGCGCACTGCCCGTCCCACCACCAACCGCAAATGTGTTAGTCTGTGCGACTTCCAGGATTCAGGATTCAGACGTCATCCGTACAAAAAGATGTCAGTCGTCGTCGGTGTACTGAGTCCCCCCCCCCACCCACCGTTCATGTTTGCAAATGGGCGCCGTAGGCGTACTTGTTGCCAGCCGCCATTTTGGTAGACAGTGCGACATCCAACATGGTGGACCGAATTGACAAAGCAGGAAGTTCTGGTCGTCCGAACCGTTTAGTTGTCAAATTCATATCCCAACCATATTGGTAAGGAAACGATACGTCCACCAGCTCAAAAGAAAGCATTATAAATGTAACTGTTTAAACTGGGAGGCACGCACGCGCACGCACACATGCACGCCCGCCCGCACGAAAGAGTTGTCAACCCGCACATGTCAGCGTTTATATCGACTTGTATTACCACTCTTTACGAGAATCAAACGTGCGTTATGTCGAGGTTGGATCGGGGCACAAGCATTGTTTCCTTTCAATAGTATACCGGTAAGTATGTTGACAAGGTGAGGTGGTGGTGGAGATGCAGTACTTGGTTGGTATCTACCGCGTACGGAAAGGCGAGACACGTCACTGCGGTTTCCACTTCTAGTGAGGTCACATTGACGACGAGTTGTGCTCGCGGCCTACGAGTATTCACTGCTACCCCAGGTAAGGTAGGGGATAGTTCGGTTCGTAATAATAATAAACTTATCGTTCTAGCAAGTGTTGATGTCGTATGTGAGGAGATTCGGCTGTCTAGCGATGACTGTGTGCATTAATTGCGAGTGACATCGCATTACATACATTGAAGTCTCGGTACACGACACACGAGTGCAAGGTCGGTCCTCCCTAGTGGGGTGGTACTGTCCGTCTGTCTGGAAGTAGGCACTCGCATTGATGGTGCGGGGGGACTGTCTGGATGTAAGTACTTGCATTGAAGGCTTGAGTATGACTGTGATTATTACTTGCTTCGGTACACGAGTGCAGGTTGGAGATTAAAAAATGGATTTACTAAATTCCTAGATATTACAACCACATTCCTGGTCTACGAATATTCACTGCTACACCAGTTAATGCACGGGATACTTCGTTTCTTGATAAGAAGCATATCATTCTAGCATGTGTTGTACGTGCGTGTTGACAAGTCGTGCATGTATGCGGGCGGGCGTGTGTGTGTGCGCGCGCAGAAGCGCGCGTGTGTGTGCTAGTTTAAACAGTTAGGTTTATAATGATTTCTTTTGATCTGGTGGCGTATTGTTTCCTTACCAATATGATTGGGCTATAAATTTGACAACTAAATGGTTCGGACGACCAGAACTTCCTGCTCTGTAAATTCGGTCCACCATCTTGGGTGTCGCACTGTCTATCAAAATGGCGGCTGGCCACAAGTGCGCCTATGGCGTCCATTTGCACAAATTACAGCGTGTTGGGGGGGGGGGGGGGCTGGGCGTTGCGGCAGGCACTACAACGACGACGACTGACTTTTGTATGGATATCTGATTGCTGAATCTTGGAAGTCGCACTGTCTAACACGTTGCCAGCAGATGGTGGGGCGGGCTGTGCGCCGACGACGGCCATTTTTAGAATGACGGTCGCCGGTGGTGGTGGGTGCCCATGATAGTGGCCAGTAGGCCGACGAGTAGGAAGTGCTTCCAGGGTGGCCCCCCACACACCTACAATTTATCCCTATTTTACATGGTTCCGAAATTACAGCCACCTATGCTTATATGTTGCCATAGGCCACGCTTGACCCACAACCCTTCTCCTAGTCGGGGCGGATACCTATGTTATGTCCTGAGCGCGATTGTTGGAAAGGGTGTCTGCTTTATGTTACACGTATGCTCGGGGAGTCGGCGCGCGGTGACGTAGCTGGAGCTTGGCCAGGTGGTGGCGAGAGTGTGAATAAGTATGACCAGGGGAGATAGTGACTGTTGGAGGGGGAGGGGGAGGACAAGAACTAGAGAGCGCGAGGAAGTGTGGCAGGTGGGCGGATGTGTCGCTGGGGAGAGAGTACGCGAGTAAGTATGTGTCGCCTTGCCATGTCACCGAGGGAAAAGGAGAAAGGGGAGAGAGGTGAGTACGAAAGGCATGCTTACATTTGTCCATACGCCCCTTCAGGTGGTCGTCGGGGGTTATACATATGTTACAAGGTTGATAGTTGTATCTCAAATAGTTCGGAAACAGTTGGGAATTGACAACCAACTATGCTTATATGCAAGCATAGCTCATACTTGACCAGCGGCTGGCAGGGTGTCAAGGAATTGGGTCTCCCTCCCCTCCACACGGAATGCATGAGCAGGATATGCACACTTCGACACGAAGGAAAAAAAAACTAATACCAGTAGGGAGCACCCAGAAAACACCGACCAGAATGCAAGATCTGGAAGTGCTCTCAGGGTGAACGGCCCTCAACTGACTGCCAAGATGACCACTATCGGTGGTGAAGGCAGTGTTTGTGAACGTGTGCGTGCGATGTCGTCGCCCACCTCGCGGCCATCACTTGCTCCCAAAATGACCGTCGAATTTCTTCCTTGCAATTGTCGACTGGCTACCTAAATGGCCACCGCCATCATCGTATGCTCTCTCTGTGCTACTAGGAAATCGCTTTTGACGAATGGTGTTGCATAACTTACAGCCATCTATCATAGTCGTGGTTGATGTCAATGTTATGAATTTGGCGACGATAACTCAAATGGTTCGGAAATTACAGCCAACTTCGCTTATGAGTTGGCGTAGGGCATAATTGTCCCTGCGACCCTTCTCCTCGTGGTGATGGATGTCTATGTTATGAATTTGCCAACTATAACTCAAACAGTTCGGAAATTCCACCCAACTATGCTTATAGACTGACATAGTGCATACTTGTCCCTGCGACCTCTCTCCTAGTCGTGGCGGATGTCTATGATATGAATTTATCAACTATAACTGAAACGGTTCAGAAATTATAGCCACCTATGTTTATAAGTTGACATCATGCATACTTGACCCTGCGTCCCTTCTTCTAGTCGTTGTTGATGCCTATGTTATGAATTTGACAATTATAACTTAAATGTTTCGGAAATTACAGCTAACTATGCTTATAAGTTAACATGGTGCATATTTGACTGCACGACCCTTCTCCTAGTCAGGGTTAATGCCTGTTTTATGAATTTGACAACTATAACTTAAACAGTTCGGAAATTATAGCCAACTATGCTTGTAAGTGTCATGCGCACACACACACACAGACTTAAGGAGGAGGAAGTATTACACGAGATCCGATTGTTCGAGATACCTTGATTCCCCACCGTTGCCTCCGGCGAGGCGCTGACCGCCAAAATGGTCGACATCCTCAGCTGGTTACTAATTTTCTGCCATATTGCTGGTCAGTGATGCTCGTGATCCAAGATGGGGATCCTGTATGGTGTCGTGGAATCTCTCCTCCTCCTCCTCCTCCTCCTCATCCTCATCCTCAATGTGTCAAACGCCACAATGTATGGTCGGCCCTGGATTATGCTAATTAGGACAAAATGTTGGTGGTTGGCACTGGCTGCCAACATGGTCGCCGGTGGCGGGAGGGAAATTTGGGAAATTTTGAGAGAAGAAGGGGGGGAAATGCGTTTTTGTACACGAAATTGTCCATTTTGGACGGGAAAAAAGGGAAAAAAAGGAAAATCTCGCTCCTCGGGTCCTCAGATCGACGCCTGGTAATATGCTAATTGCTCTCCTCGGGTCATCCAACTGACGCCTGGTGTTACAGAATTCCTCTTTTTGTACTAATATGTGTAATTCTTGACATTCAGTGTGGATTACAAATAAATCAGTGAAATTCAGCCACTTTAGTAGTTAGTTATCTGATACTGATTATCAGTTGCTCAGTTTTCACTGTCTTCACAGTTTTGGCTCAATTCTTACTGTTTCAATTTTAGAGTGTATAAACGTTTTTCAACATACACATCGATCGATGGTGTAAAACTTATTGGAGTTTCGTGTAATGGGGCATCCGCATATGTCGTAAGAAGGCGCTGTCAACGCTCTTCTTCTGACGTATGTAAACAGTTCTCAAGACAGCACATGTTAGGAGGCAAGTACGATACCTATAGGCTTTTCACGTTAAAATGAGCACTTTTGAAAGGCCCGCCAAAAATATACTTGTGTGCACGTTTTAAGGAAAGTAATATATTAAAGTTAAATATATACTTTGTCATTCGTATCACTTAAACAGGTACTGTAGACCAACGCCCAATTATTATATGCTTTAATTACCGTGATTCGCAAAGTCCTGGGTTCGATCTCAGCAGACTGCATCACGGTTAGTTTATCCCGAAATGGTATTCCATATTATTTTCCCATTAAATCCGGTTAATTTTCTTTAACAGCAGCATTCCTAATCTCCGACCTGCGATGGTATCATTCGGGCTATCCTTCGTGCATACAGTGGGCGCGGTGGTGTAATGGCCAGACTTCTCACGTCCCGCCCAGGCGAACCGGGCTCGATTCCCGGTGAAGTTACTTCTGGATTTTCACACGTGGAAATCGTGCCGGACAATGCCGCTGGTCGGGCGGCCTTTCTCCAGGATCTCCAATTCCCCCAGCCTTTGCATTCCGGGCGCTGATCCATACTCACCTCACTTCATCCTCATCGGCTGTCAAAACCTCTCCATTGTACTACACTCCACTCTAATTCGTGGATAAAGAATTAACAATTTTTGCTATAGCCTATTCACGGTTTCTTTGCACTTTTTGTAAACCAGAACATTGAAAACTAAATGATTGTTTCTTTCCTTAATAAGCCATGAAACACAATCCTTTTATTATTGTATTAACTTTAAAGTACCATACTTTTGGTTAAATTGAAATTGTACTTATATTTTATGCGTAAACTATATTTCATTTATAAATAATATGAATAGAAACCGAGAGGAAATGGGTATGTTGGTAACGCCTAGAAGGAAATAGTTCTTTTCGGAAATTGTATTAACTGGGTGCCCACGCAGTGCGTTTGCCCTTTGGTGTAATTTTATAGATTTAGTCAAGTTTTGTTTGCATGAAGCGGGGTAATTTCCTGGAAGTAGAACTTAAAAGCAGGGCTCCAGAAAGGTTGGAATAACCGTGAAAAGACTATATTTTAAATTTATGAGGTTACACATTATTTTGTATATGTTCGCCCACGTGTTTAATTCGTTGTCGCGGAGGTTTATTTATTCATTTTTTTTACTGGATAGCAGCGAGGACACCCAGCCACAACTTCCCGTAGCGCTAATTCTCCTACTTGGATGTGTTCGCCGCGTTGTTGGACACGGCCAACTCTCTTTGGACCTGCTGGCATGCTAATCGCGCTGCACATCCTCAATCCCCCCTTCCCCCCAAATTTCCCCCCCCCCCCCTCCCACTTGCTCCGCCAAGGCTATACAGGAAATTATGTAGCGAGCATAATAACCCGCGCGACAGGTCGCTTTAATGGACCACTTACCAACACGGAGTTTAGACTGCGGACGAACCATCAATTTCTTTCCGTTGTGACGACTGGCGAGATTGCAGTTGAACGACCGGCGGGGAATAATTTGTCGTGGAGAGGGGACCCACGAAGCGGGATAATTATAATTCGTCCTTGGAGCTCTAGGGATTGTAATCCAGTGGTGCGCGTGTAAAGTCAGGTATGACACAAACTGGTCGCGAGTGGCACCCAAGTTCCGCTAGTCTGAAGAGGGAACATGGAAACTGGAACACTGTGTCTTTGTAGACCTGCCGGCGCTAATCGCTGCCTTTATGACCAGGGTAGAGTGATCGATCACTTCACTTAAAGTTGAAGTAAAGCAACTGCCTATGGAGCACTGCACCCAACTATAAAACACGACGAACTCATAAAAATGTAGTACAGACACCATAAAAATTGTCAGAAAAGTGCGATTTATGCTGTATATGAAAGAGGAGTGTAATTATATATATATATATATATATATATATATATATATATATATATATATATATATATATATATATATATATAGAGAGAGATAGAGAGAGCAAAATTATAAAATATTTTACGAAATTTTATATATATATATATATATATATATATATATATATATATATATATATATATATATATATATATATATATATATATATATATATATAGTAATATTATAAAATATTTTACGAAATTATTTTTTAATGGAAAAATTTAATTGATCGATAGAGTCCGCATTTTAAAGAAAATTGAAGTTACGTTTTGGATGCTTCGGAAAGGAGAATATACAAGAAAATATTCTTCAAGAAAGTTTTCATAATGGTTGTAAGAAAATCATAGTAATAATGTATCATATCAATTTTATAATGAACGTTATTTACCTCAGTTTTAGACATAAATGTTTGTGACAAATGGAAGCACATAAAATCGATTATAAAAATTGTTTCCTAAATTATTAATACAAATTTCTTACATCCAATCATAGGAAATATTATGACGATATTCCATAATGAAGATTTACTTGCAAATTCTTTCTGCAGCATCCAGAATGGAAATATGCTTAAATTTGGATAAAAATACAAACACTTTAAATCGATTCATTTTTTAAATTTAAAAAGAATATTTTAATAAAATATTTTATTATGTTGCAAAATATATACATCCCTCTTTTATATACAGCATAAATCGCACATTTATGAAAACTGTTGGGGTGTGTACTACTTTTTTATGAGTTCTTCACGTTGTATAGTCGGATGCAGTACTCCATAGACAGTTGTTTTACTTCAACCTTAAGTGAAACGTTTTATCTAGGTTGTGTATACTTCAAACATTCACACCACCTCGAAATATTTTTTTAAAAATGTAAAAATAACGAATATTAAGTTGTCTTTACTTTTGCAGAGAAGTTAAGAACTATCGACTTCGCTTACATGAAACCACATTAAGAAAAAATTAAAATCAACATCACCAAAGTTAAAATCAAAACGTATAAATACAGACTTACTTAGGTTATTCTTAAGATCTATAATCTGGATTACCATTCGACACTTAAACTATATTAAAGTCCAAAAGGGCAATAAAGAATATTAAGTATCTTTACAAAACACGCGGAAGTTGAATTATCATTACTGGACAAGTGATATGACATATAGAACGACGTGTTATAAACAAAATCGTCTTTTCGCCAGACTAAATATTTATACCCATCAAGAGTTAGGAAATAATGTACGTGAAAAAATCAATTGCGTGGCGCTTATATAACCGGCCGAATTAGGGCATGTTATCCAAACATTTTGCTCGGCCACATGTCACCTTAGGCGGTAGGTGAGCGGCGCCAAGTTACCGCTACACTACCCCTCTCCCCCGTCATAAGAACAGCCGTCCCGGCTGTGGAAAGCGTAGTTGAAGTATAAAAGTGAGTTCTGGAGGTGAGTGAGACAAGCACTAGTATTCCGGGGCGTTGTCATGGGAGTGATGGGGCCGAGGATTTCAAGGTAGCGACGAATGTAGGCGTAAGGTGGCATACACGGGAGTACTTAAATGCGGTGTCGAAGACATAACACTATGTACGAGTCGCCGTCTTCACAGACATCTCTAATATATTTATAATACTGTGGAAAGTTTTAAGGTAAGTTATTTTGTCAAATGGCAAGGTAAGGGAAGACAATTATAGCATTAAATTACACGTAAGAAAACAATCACTTAACTAGCCACAAGGCTGAAAATGCAAAACCCTTAACACGTCGGAAGCGACAACTGTGGTTAGGGAAGGGGAGTGTCCAAAGCCACATTTAAAAATTAATGAAGGAAAAAAAACCCCAAGGCTAGGCGGTGGACACAGGAGAAATGGAGTTTGAAATGCGCGCGCTTCAGTGGACGCTTCACAACGTGCCAGAAAGATTATTGTTAAAAGTTATGTTACGTGAAAGGCAGTGGCCTGCTGGCTGAAACACAAGAGTTGCTGTATCTTTGCTATGTCTCACATATGAGTATTTCGATATTAAACATAACTTTGAAAAGGAACACAAACAGAACACAAGTTGGTAATGCAGGCGCTAGAGCGACAGAAAACAATGTGTAGCAGTTGGCAGCGCCGGACGGCGTGTGCTCAACTGTCAGCAAATACCAGTTGTGCCTGGAACAAGCCTCGTTAGGTGTGCTCCGTGTAGTTACGACTTTTAAGTTACTTAAACGTTAAAATACGGGAATATAACATCGCTAATATACACAGATAAGTATTCCTAACAACTTATACTATACATTGACTGAACATATTAAAGGAAAATATATAAAGGCTATAGTTATAGAATGCACCGTTATGGTGACTATTAACTTATTCATTGCTTGTTTTGTGAAATTATTTGAAATAATAATCTTAATATTAGATAATGCAATACATTCAATTAAAGTGATTAATATACATCGAGAAAAACGCCTGTGGCGGTAAAAGTGGAGAGGGTCCATTACGTGTATTTGGTAGCACTTTGCACTAGTTCTCTCATTATTGTGAAAGTTCACTAATGTGTAGCACTCGAGAATGATTGCGAAAATGTCTGTCTATTCACACTGAGATGCTCAAAGAGTGTATTTAGTAGAACACTTGTCTTGTGTGATACAGTTTTGTCACTTAAACTACGAATTTTAATTGTTTTTTCACTTTCTATTCGTTGAATATTGAGAGTTAAGTGCACGCTACAAGCAAACTGTTTTGCTTGATTTTCTCAGTGGCAACAGAACAATATATCTATGCCTGAAATTATGCGTTATAAAAGTAACAAGATTGTAGTATACAAACCCATGATTGTTGTGGACAACAACAAAAAAATCATACAAAATTTTTACTGTTATTAATAACAACAGAACATCATAGAAAAATCTGGAGATTAAAGGCAGGGAAAATAAAAAGGAGTGCTCCTCTTACAGCTAACTTAAATATTAATAATATTATTACATACTTATAAATGTTTGTTATTGAAGAAACCATGACGTTTCTTGTTAGGAGACTATAATTCAGTAAAAAAAATCTTGCTGTACACATGAACATTGCTGTTCTTAAGGCAGGAAGTAAATTGCAAAAATAGCAGTCATAAAAGAGATATATATATATATATATATATATATATATATATATATATATATATATATATATATATATATATATATATATATATATAGCAAGAGTATTTGTGATTGTAAGATAGTAATCTGTTTACTTTGACTGCTAATGCCGGGAGGCACGTTATCTCAAGTGATAATATAATATAGATTGAATAGTAAATAAAGACCCCTTGGTATAATTAGAAATGAACTTCATTTCGATACAAGTAGGTAGATCGATACATAACTGCAACTTCATTCTGTGTGGAGTGAAAATAATTAAATTAACATTGTAATTAAGAGGGTTTACTCTTGTAAACTCATGATAAAATATAGTGTGGGCCCTAAATTCATATTATATTTGCAATGATAGATTGAATTGTAAGACTTCTGACTATAGATTACATGTAATTGCTTCTTGTGCAAGAGCATTTCAATGAGGTGTGTTAATGCATTGAAGTAGTGCTTAAGTCGTTATCAACTTAACATAAAAGGTTGTGATAGCACACACGAGCAAAAGCAAGACCCCCATTGTCAAATAGTCAAAATGGGCGGGATCCAGTATGGAAAACAATTTCGGCGACTTGAACTTGCCAACTGTAGTGACTGGACCTAGGTCTCGAAGAACAGGAAACTCCATGTGGATGATGTGCCAGATTGTGTTGAGGGCTGCGGATATATTATAAAAATGGATTCATTCTTGGAGAGAGAGTGTTCGGGTAAGTGAAATGATTGCTCGGAGAGCCAATGTACGGGTATGATGGTTTCATGAAGGGAGATGATGGGGGCACGCACATCGCATATATGAGTGGTTTGAACAAGTACAGTAGTGGGTGTGGCGACCTTGCAACTACATGGTACATGCAATTCGGTAACCCCTAAGTTGTGGGTGGGGATGGTTATGTCGAGGGATTTGTATGCACATAGAGCCACTGTATTTGCAGGGGGGTTGGTAGCACATATTGATGGGGAAAAATATTAGTGGTAGAAAAAGGAGTGGCATGAGTGCCGTGATATTTGCATGATGCAAACAAGGACGTAACATCTGACAACAATATGGCGGATTTCACACATCTTGCATGTTCACAAGTGAAGGATTCGGGAGGGATGAATATAACATCCTGAGATGGGTGTGATGAAGGGAAGATTGCATTAACAGTGTCTGTCGTGAGGTAAATCGCAACGGTGGGGAATGGTGTTTGCAAGGTACATGATTGGTTGCAAAATTGGTAGGGGACTGATTTTATATTGTAGATTTTCCATTTGGCATTAGCACTGACAACTGGCACTTGTAACTTAATAACTAATTGTTGTTGTGAAAAAGAACAATCAGCATCTTCAAGGGAATAATACTTTACGAGTTCTTTAATTCCGATACTCAGTGTCAAATTGAGTTTTAAGAGTTGGACGTTTAAGGTATGCAAGTCACTGGTCAGTTGGAACTTGATTAGTTGCGTTAAGGGGGAATTTTTGTAACTGGCATGACTGGATGAAGGACTCAATGGAATGCTCAGTAATTAATTTATTAATGAGTTGCAAAACACTCGTGATTAGCAAGTTGAATTGTGTTTCAAACATATTAAAATTACTCATAGCAGTTTGTTGTGATTGGAAGACACTAGTAATTCCGTTGGTCGCCTTGGCCAATGAATTAATCTTATTCTCAACCTTGTATTTGATGTCTGTGATTACATTGAATGTGACATTGAGAGCGTCATTGGTGTGGTGTATATTATTAGTGAGGTCCTGGTGATCAAGACTGGCGTCGTTTTCAAGGAGGGTGTGTAAATGTTTGTTGATGAGGAAATTAAAGCACCAACTGACAATGTCGCCAATGTAGCGCGTGCTACATTGTTGTGGTATTTTTCTAGAACTCCGGTCTCAATCACCTGCAAGTAATTATATAGTATCTTTCCGTTGACACAAGACGTAGCATTACGGTCGGCACAGGCCACATGGAGACACTGGTCAATGGCTTCGGGCATGGAAAAGAATTGCAGTTTAACATTACAGATTAAGGGAATACTGTTTGTAGATCGCGTCGGGCTCTGCCGACATGTAATACAATCCGGCGTGAGTCCAGAAGGTCGCTGGTGAGGAGTGAAAAGCTACAAAATTAAAACAAAACACTAGTAAGGCCTCTTGGGTGGCACGGGCTGGGAGCTCGAGCCACCACTTGTCTGTGGAGCTGCTCGTGACTCGTGTCGCCATTGTGATGACTGGCGCATGTGCAGAACGACTTCGGGTCTGCGTACCACTGCTAACCTTGGCGGGTGGCGAGAAGAGCACCTCAGAGCCTCTGCGCGGGCGGCGGGAGGCAAGAAACGCAGTTGGTAGCCCTGTATTACCACCACAAGGCCTGTGGTCATGTAGCAGTAGCTTGTGGAGTGACGAGGGGCCAGTATGCGGTGCGAAACCCACACTCCGGCTGCTGTCTGTCGCGTCTTGCACATACTGATTCGAAGCGCTGTCAGCATGGCCCAGTTGCAGCACGAACGGCTCCTTGGTGGCGATGTACGCGGCACACACAGCTTAGCATGGAACATCAGATAGGGAACAATGCGTTTTAAAACAGAGATTAAAAATTACACAGAGAATACATTACTTAGATTCGACATAACAACACGATATTAGAATGTAAACGCTAGTTTGGTGTATCATCTACACACAGTGTCATACTTTGGAATGCTAGTTTTGTTCGTTGAATACGAATAGTCGATTCATCGAGAATGTCAGTGACCCGGCAGGTGCCGCGGTAGCGGTATGTAAGCGCCTCCTGCCTACATCTGTTACGAACCCATACATAGTCATTGTTGCGTAAGGTGTTCTTTCTATGGGAACGGTCAAATTGAGTATTTTGATGGCCTTGGGCCTGAAGTAAATGAAGTTTAGCTGTTTAACGGACTTCTAAGAGTTTCTGACACCAATCATGATCCCGTTGTGAATATTGGCTGGCAACATCTTGTGCTGGAAGCACAGCTTCTACCCCATGGAACAAATAAAAGGGGGTAAATATCGTCACTTAATTAACGCTTGTATTGTGATTAAATGAAATAAATTCTATGTAGAGGTGCCAGTTTGTTTGATCGGCATTAGTACAAGCAGCAATTTGCTCCCAATGATATGGTTAGAGGCTTCTACAAGGCTGTTGCATCGAGGGTTGTAGGTGGTAGTAGTGAGTTTCTTTACACCTAAGGATTTCAAGAAGTTAGTAATTAGCTCATTTTGAAAGCTTGTGCCCCTATCAGTTAAAATTTTTCTGGGCAACCAAACTGTAACACTAGTTGTTTAATAAATTCCGCACAAGTGGTGGCATCAATGGAAGGAACTGCTTTGGCAACAACATTGCAGGTGGCATACTCGGTCATAACTAAAATGTATTTGTTCTTACAAGTGGTGGAAGGGAGGACCACTTTTGCATCTAACACCCAAGTCTTTAATAGAGGCTGGGGCTGGAAAGAAGTTAATTGGCCCATCGGTTTGGAATTGATAGCCTTGTTTTTTTTGGCAAATTGGACAAGACTTCACTTTTTTTTTTACATCAGCATTCATGTTTTCCCAATAATAGGACTGCTTAATTTTTTCCAAAGTTTTAAGAATTCCAAAATGACCTCCACCAAATATCGCATCATGATGGGTTTGTATAATCTCATTAATATAAACCTGGAGAACAAGAGTTCATTTAGAAGGGCCTTGAGAGGTGTTGATCTTTAGAATTATATCGCCATTAGCAGCTAGTTCATATCGACGGCTCAATCTATGGTATTTGTTGTCAGCTTGGTCTGGATTTAATAAGACTAATTTTAGTTAGCGAATGTGGGGTCATGGTTATATTCACCTAAAAAAGGGGAATGTGGTGACAGTGTCAGGACATAAATAAAAAAAAAGAATCGTCATCGATTTTGATATATTCCTGTTCATGTGTGTAGACATGTAGAAAATGCATCTTATTGGAAATGAAATAATAAGAATTTCACACTTCAGTACAGGATTAATGCATGTTGTTTTGAGTGTGGAGGTATGCATTTGCTTAACTATTTTAATATTTACTTGATAGAGAGCTATGATTATTTTACAGATTATGTGCATAGGAAAAATGTCCCTGTTGGATATTGCTGTGGCGATTCTATCTCTAGCATTGGCGTATTTACCCAATAGGAAATTATGCTTAACATCTTCCCAATGACTTTTGATATATTTAGCAACAGAATCCCTAATCTCGTATGCCTTGTTAGGGTCTTGTAGGATGGCTTCTGCAAATGCCCTATAGAGTGATGTGGTGTCATCATGTGTTATTTGACTGGGTATTGGATATTGTTGACAGTAACAGTCTGTTTAGTTACATGTGGAACAATGGGAATCCTACTTAATGCATTTGGGAGGGTATTTAATTTGCCCTTAACGATATGTGCTTCAAAGTCGAATTCACTGAGCGCTATTGCCATTTTCTGGATACGTACATTGTGCTCTGCCATGAAATGCAAATATTGCAAACTAACATTATCTGTATCGATAGTGAACTTCTGCCATATAAATATTGGCAGAAATGATTACACAAGTATCTAATTGCACCAAGTTCTCGTTCGGCAGTACTTCAACGCAATTCCTGGACTGACAGTTTCTTAGATGCAAATGCGATTATATATCTTTGCTTGGATTGTGGGTCTACATGTACGAGCGTTCCGCTCATAGCATCATTGCTGGCATCGCTGGCTGAAATTATGTTTCAGTTCATAATCGAACTTTTGTAATACTGGAGCTTGTAAAATGGCTCTCTTTAAATTGATGAAGGCTTGTTGATGGTCCTCATTCCACTTAAAGGGTGTATTCTCTTTAGTTAGGTTAATTAGGGACTGTGCGATTGATGCATAATGCATAATATAACATCTCAGGCATGATGTCATGCCAAGGAAAGTGCGAAGTTGTTTTAATATTACTGGGGGTGCTATTTTATCAACTGCAGA
Organism: Dryococelus australis; assembly: GCA_029891345.1. NCBI lineage: Eukaryota > Metazoa > Arthropoda > Insecta > Phasmatodea > Phasmatidae > Dryococelus > Dryococelus australis. The sequence continues at coordinate 296,485,914 of CM056993.1, read as the reverse complement.
GACTTTGTCAGGGTCTGTTGACATATCTTGGGGGGTGATGATATGGCCTAGTACCTTGACGGTTTATTTAGCAAACGTGCACTTTTTGTGTTGACTTTTACATTGAACATGCATAACTGCTCAAAAACTTTTTGAATGTTGGAAATGTGTTCATCAAAGGTATCACCCAAAATGAAAATATCATCTATATAGGCTACTGCTGCTGCTCATCTCAGATGACTGAATAGTTGGTTACTAAACATCTGAAAGTACTGGTAAGGTGGGTAGAGAGGCCCATAGGCATTCTTTTGTATTCAGTTAAACCTACTCCATCTATTGTGGAGGCTAATTTAAAGCGATCTTGTGGCCTGACGGGGATGCTATAAAAACCCAAGAATAGATCCAAACCAATTATGTAAGAGGAATTATGGAGTGCATTCAGGATGTCCTCTGTTCTCGGCAATGGGTACTGTACCCTAGTAAGATATTGATTTCACTTCCTAAAATCTGTTAAAAATCTAAGAAACACCCCTCTTCTTTGAAATGACCAAACTAAGGGCAAAATAGAGTGAGTCTTCTTCTTGGATAATCCCTGCATCAATCATGTCTTTAATTTGCTTCAAAAGCTCAGCACCTTTGGACTAATTCTTTAAGGACGGGTTACTATGGGCTTGTCAGTAGTTAGGTCCAGTTTAATTTCAAAACCTTTTGCCTTGGTTAATGCTAAGATTGAATTAGCAAATCGGTTGCTGTATTTATTTATAATGTCTGCAATGACTTGTGTTTCAGCGGTAGAAATTTTGCTATTAATGTGAGGTTGTTGTGGTGATTCACCTTGAAAAGCACCAATAACATTGCAATAATGTTCGAGGGATGGGTCATTTTCAAACTGTGAGGCGTGAAAGACAAATGGTATTTCTGTTATTTTCTTTTTGTCATGGGAATGGATGAAGAAAATGTTGTATTTCAAAACAGGTATAACATCGTATCACTTAATGATATCGCAACCTAGGGTGAGATCTTGTTTGAAGTTGTCGACGACTAAAAAACATCGGCGGTAAGTATTGCCCTATATATTAAAAATAATGATGGTTTCAAATTAGGAGGTGTTAATATGGATGTTGCATCAACAAAGATTATTTCATCCTTGATGGGGTAAAGGTGTTGATTAGATATTACCGTGCTGGTCACACTGCTACATGAATATTCAGTATCTAATAAGGTGTGATATTGTTTACATTTAATGGTAACAAGGATATGTGGTGTTGCAGAGCAGAAACCTACTTGCTGACAATGAAAATGTGGCAAAGCAAAAGCTTTTTTATGTGGACTACATTGAGGCTTAGTCCCACTCAGCTTGTTGTTCAACAAATACTCATCATTGCTGGCCTTGATCCTTGTGTTATAAAAAAATTCTGCTCGCCCCATTCCGGTAATGTGTGTGGGTTGCGTTATGATAATGGTATCTGGTGTCACCCCCAATTTATTTTTGAATTGTTAATTGGGAAACAGGCTGGGATTGCAGCTTTTATGTCCACCATAGAGGCACAGCACACAAGTATCTTGGGCGAGACTGTGTGTGCCAATCTATGACTGTTTGCTGCGGGGCGGTAAGTTGCTGTGGCTTGGCAACACTGCAGTCTGTCATGTGCAGCTGTGAAGGTGTGGCAACAGCAGCCTGATTAACGTGGGGATGGGGAACGCTGCACTTGCGATTGTCGCTGTGGGTAGACTTCTTAAGTGCTGTTTTGGGTGTTTTGGCATTGTATGTGACTGAGATATGCTCGGCGGCATGTATGATTGGTTACTAATGGCTCACTGAATGGGAAATTTGTTTAACCCGGCAGAGTTATGTGGCATGTTGTGTGTCACAAAGTGTATCGCGGACTTGATTTCTTGCACCATGTCGATTTCAACAAAATTGTTTATCGTAATTATTGAGTGTGGGGTGGGGTTTAACTGAAAATTATTCCCCTTAGCATTGAATCTGGCAATTTTTGCATAAAACCTGTTGGGTACCACCTTACTAAAGAGTGCCCTACACACAGCCCGAACCCGGGCGCTTTTGTCGTCAGGGGCAGTGTGATTTACCCCCTCGTGGGGAAGTTTTTTGACAGGTAGCAGTAGCAGCTGGATTGCACCCTGGTGTACACACTGTATCTTTCTGTTATAATGTGGGGTGTTGTTTGCATGTAGGTATTGGAAATGAGTGGTGGTGTTAACGCTGCCACGATAATCACTCATATTTTGTGGCATTTGGCGAAAATCCCTGTATCCTGTGTTGCGAAAGGGATTTGGATGGGGGGCGGGAGTGGTGTGGTTGTTGTGTTGGTACGGACGTCTAGGGTGATATGAGTTGTACTGTACATGGAGATGTGGTTCATTATGACGTGGTTGATAATTGCGATCATGGCGTGCAGTGTTCCTGTTCTGTTGGCCAAGAGAAAGCTGTGCGATTTTTTGTTTGAGTATACTTATTTCAGCCTCGAAGCATTCGGATTCTGGGTTTGGGTGGGTGTGGGTTAAGGTTTGTTGATAGCAAATAAATCCAATGGCAATTCTCTGAATGTTCTCCGACATCTGTGGTAACATGTCATTCGGCAATCCGGTCAATTTATCTGCGACAGAGGGTAGAATACTTTCCCAGATTACATTCATAAAATCTTGATCCGTTATGTTGGGGTTATACATAGCGCTGTAATACTTTAACATCTATATATGACATAGTGTGTCCTCATTGATGCCCTGCCGTTTGGAATAAATAAGGTATTTGAAATGCTCGACCTCGGCTGCACTGGTAAATGTGTGTGTGAGTCCTGCTTTCAACTCTGACCACGTGAGTGGTTATGGGTGGTTGTATGTGAGGTTTTCGAGAGTGTGTTTTGCATTGTCATGGAGATAAAATCTTATATGCTTACACTTGTCCCCATCTGACCAGCCATTGTCAGCAACTTCTTCGAACATCTCCAGGAATTCGATCACGTTTTCACCCTGGCTGCCAGAAAACGAAGGTGGTTTTTCAGATTGTATAAAAACAACAATTAAAGGTTGTGGATTGGCCATATTGAGGTGTGTGTGATTATCTGTGGTGTTAATGTAGACGTGGATGATGGGTGGGGTGGAAATGTGCGTAAGGGTGTCTAAAGATTGGTTTTGAATTTGGCTGTTGGTGGCAGTGTGTGTGTGTGTCTTGTAAGAGAGCGAGTTGTCTATCTTGCTCGTCTAGTGCGTGTTCAAGGTCAGAAGTGTCAATTAAAACCAGTTTAATGATTTGAGATACTTTGGATGCTTTCTTATGGCTACGAGTTTCCATGTACTGTGTAGTGTGTGAGTATATGGTGTCGCGCACTTTATGTAACTAATAATTAGAGCAAACTACAAGAAGAGAAGAAGTGGAAAGCACTCCAAAGCACAGAAAAACAAATTGAGTGTTTCACGCCAATGAAAGGAACAGATTGTTCCACGTGCATTACAAGCAATTGACATGCATTATACTAGTCTACAGGAAAATGCAAGCAGCTGAAGTGAGTGGGCAGGCGGGGAGCGCAACGTGACGTCAGTGCTGGCCTGGCTAGGCTACCTACGCTTAATACTGATGCGCACGTGGCGGACTGACCTGCCACACACTGACGCTTATTGCGCATGCCATGGGCTCGTAATGACTGATAGCTGTTACGTTAGTAGACTTGAATAGAAACAATGGGCAAGTACTATGTATAGCAGAACATTTAGTATAACCCCCTTTTGAATGAAATGGTAATGGTATATAAGGAAGAGAGATTGCATTGGACGTTTAAATATACTTTAAAGAGTAACAAGTAATTACGCCTACGCGATGTGGCGACTTGACTCGCAGCCACGTGTCTTTCTCGCTGCGAACAGTATTCTACGTACTGCACAAGGGGAACTATCAAGGAAAGTAGTAAGCCTTCTCGCCTAAACGCGAGGTGGGATGTTAGGCGCTCCACCAGTGTAACACTCGTGCTTCCTCCTCTTTCCTATCCACACTAATTCCTACTATTTATCTGCTTGGTCTGAGTCAACTTTATGCAATACTGCTATAGAAGGAAGGGAGTGCTACGGGGGTAAGCTCATGATGGTTACTAATAAGGAAGATTATTATATGAAATATATATATTACAATGCTCTATAATTGGACAATTCATACATCTACTCGTACAGAACAGTAATTAGATCTTAGATATTTTACGTTACTTCAATAACCCAATACACTTATAAAAAACTGAGTTTTGCCCTAATCTTGCCAGAATTATTCATTATGAAGGGAAATGACGGGGACTCGTAAATATTGTGACGTCCTACCACTACGCGATTATGCTCACCAGTAGATCTCTGCTGATAGGACTCAGAGCTCCTCTGACCAAATATTACAGTTGCCATCTGCTTCAGCTCTGCCACGCACCCACTGTCTTGTCTTGTGCCTCGAAGCCGTCTGGGGTGAATTATGAAGGGGGGGGGGGTGGGCGATGCCGCTACGGGAGGTGTTTATATAGCCGAGCGAATTAGAGCATGCTAACCAAACATTTTGCCCGGCCACAAGCTATACCCCATGTCACCTTAGGCGGTAGGTGAGCGGCTCCAGGTTGCCGGTACAGAAAATTGCGTTAAACAGCTCTTGTGTTGGACAAGACGCAGTGACAAACAAATAACTTTGTCGTAAACATATAACTAAATAACATAATTCATGGAAACATTAATCTAAATTAGAACTATAAACACCGTCAGTAACGCTCTTTCACCAAATAGAAGCGGGAGAATGAAACACTTTATGCAATTGGTTATTTTATGTGTATTTATTCTCGGCCCACTTTCAAAACCTTACGAAACAGTAACATGAATTTGAAAACTCCCTATATGTCTTCCTCATTTGAAGGTAAGGCCGTTGCAGCTTGATCTAAAAAAATTGGTGGTTATATTTTTATTCCCACGTTCACTTTTCCGATTTTTGATTTTATAGAGCCATTTAACATCTACTTATTTTTTTCTCACTTTCAAATACGATTCGGTAAATTTTGAATTATACTCACGTAATTATTTTCAATCTTGGTATTTTCATTGAGGAAATCTTACAATAATTTGAAATTTTGTGATGGCACACTACGTATAAATAGTTATGAATTTTTTAGCTGGCAGGAACTACGATTTAACATTTACGAAGGAACTACCGTCCACAAAAACTTTCACCTCAAATATTTATAACTATCCCTTAATGCATAAAACGTCATTCACAGGGTATATTTATGCCGATGTGTTAAAACTATGCAGGTAAAAAACACAGAACTTAAACAGCGTCGGAACATCACGTAATTCTGTTCAATTACTCAAGGTTTACCTTGTCAATGTTCACGAGAGGATTGTACTACGTAACGTATTACTGCAGTCTGTTCACGGTAAAATGAGCACTTTTGAAAGTTCTATTTAAGATATACTTGTATGCACGTTGTGTATTCTTCCGCCTTATGTAAGATTAACATTGTCATGGACCTTATCACTTTATTCATGCGTCAGTCAAGTGAAAATGTGAAACTATTAGAAAAGTAAATATTTTACAAATCTGCTTATTTTTACACTTCGATGTATTAAAAAAATAAGACATAAAGCGAAAGAAATAATTTAAATGATCATAAATGTTTACCTACCACTTTTTATTCGACGTTAGGATACGGAACTACTTCCCATCCATAGATATCAATTTTACTGGGCGCATGTATCTATGGGCACCCATTAAAATATATGCAGATATGGGGCAGTGAGATTTTTCTAAGGCTGATTTCAAAAGTTCTCACTTTATCGTGAACAGCCTTTAATAGAATTAATATACATATAGTAGATGATACGAAAACCTAAGGCAGGTAACAGAGGTACTGGCAAACGCATGTATCAGCTGTTCACAGTTAACTGAGTACTTTTGAAATCAACATTTGAATAATATCACTGCCCATACCTGCATCTATTTTAACGCGCATACAGTCTGGCATGTGGGCAGCAAAGTTGGCAACGACTTCAACGGAGGAACAGTAGTCGCATGTCTTTTCGTTGAATTACAATGTCTTACGTAATAATTTGTGAATTCTGAAATGAACTCTTTTAATTTCTGTTTTTTTTTGTTAATGCGTGAAAATGCAAGAATTAATACATTTGTGCAATATTTAAGTTTATATTAATTACTATACATTTTCACTTCCACAGTTTTAATCGACCGACGCGACGCTTGGATAAAGGGATTACGCCCGTAGGAATGTAAATTTATATACAGTGTAAGAATACAGGATAGATGTCTGCAACGATGTAGGGCCTATACGGCCAGCACTTAGCAAGCAAATATGATTAAATCAGCTGTCCGCATATGATCTAAACTATTTATCAGCTGTTCATATTTTTCTCATGGTTTGTAAACATTATTCAATGTGCAACCTTTATACATTCTGTATCCTGGGCCATCGGCTGTAGAAAACCATTAGATACCACGGAATTGGACGACCAGTTGGCCTCACAAGAGGTTCTTTCTGACGACCGACAACTTTGAGGTTGGAGTTTTAGCAGTTGATGAAAATCAGCGCACCGGAAGGTGTAAATTTTCTGTGGTGGTACAGTGCCACGGACTCCCTGGGTTCCTGGGGGGAGGGAGGCATCTGGGCGTTTGAGGTGTCGTGGTAGTACTGTCTCCTGCTATCCGAACCTGCCAACCCGCCCGGCGAAACTAGGTGGGTGGTGAAGCGACGTATCTTGAGTGTCACCTAGCTTCTACCACCAAGGCCCAAGACTCCAAGAGTGGAGTCTTGACACCCGGCACCCCTGGGTTTAAGCAAGTTAGGCTCCACGGTGAACGTCCGTGGCCATCCCGTTCCTCACATGCGAGGAATGGGGGAATCTGGCCTGAAGTCACCTAGACTCGTCCACTAACCGGGGCGTTGGACTTTAGAGCTCATATCGTTGGGCCGCGTGGTTCACAAACCTGAACTTCAGCGTGAAGAAATTCTTGCCAGTGGCAAAGACCTGCGGGGCCGCCCACAAGAGCCAAGATAGCACCACAGGCTATCGGATTGGTCTCTCCTGTATCCTGAAGAACATCCCCCTCCCCACGAAGGTTGCAGGTAGTGAGGGTAGACAGTACTGCTTAAGCGTTAACAATGACTTAAGTAGGATGAGAATGCTTTCAGCGAATCAGAAGAAAGAATTTTACGCTGTAACATCTAAATCCAAATAAAATGATTAAATCAGTGTCAACCGAATAATACACATCCGCCTAAAAAATGTTTTGCACCACTGGGATTTTCGAAGTAGGTTGCTCACTGCCGAAGAGAAAGTTTGGAATGAAATTCAAACTGTGTGTTTAGAATACCACGCCAGTCCTGACAAATGTCATCTACTGCCCCCAGCGAACGTCCTTCTTGCGCAGCCAATTACAGGTGGTTACGAAATTTTTTTGAAGTGTGTAATTTTTTAACTATTTCATACACGTTATAGAATGAGATAACGTAGTAGTGAGATTCTATAATTCAAAACCATTGGTCGAATCGTGAGTAATAGTCACGTTTAACGGTTTAACGTATTGAGAAAAAAAATTCCTTGAAGATAAACTAATAACGGCTTACAAATGGTTTGTATACACCTAAACTGATCATGTTTAGAACCTCTAATTATTTAAGTGAAAGGAATATCACGACTAGTAAGGAAAGAAACACTTTACATTTAGTCGTGACGACCCAAAGTTGATAGGGCGCGCAACCTCGGGGATTGAATCACAGGTCGAGGAGCAGGACGGATATATTTTCCCGGGTAGAAGCGTGTCTGGTTTGTGAAGGATAGCTACCGGCTCACGTAACAGAGTTCTCCGGCTGCGCCGTGCCAGGAGGACCGCGCGGTTGCAGTGCTTGATGGCTTCCCTTGCATGATTAGCTAGCCCGGTGGCACAACTTCGAGGTCGCTGTCCTCACAAGTCTCTCGTGACCCCCCTTGGTCACTTCCCACCCTGCCCCCGGCGACAGCCATCAAAACCCGCCGTCTTCAGTTGCGCGCCAGTAAACAAAACGTCATAGCGCTTCGAAATGGACGGGAAAGGCATTTTCAGACTGTTAAAGCCCTTTCGGACAGCATGGCGGTTTCAAAATTGCAAAGTTCCAGATGGACCCTGAAGATCAAAAAGAGCCAATTTAGCTTTTGCTTTGTGGGAGTTTAATGTAAATGTTAGAAAGACGTGTTCTACACTGTAAAAAAATTTTCTGGTAAACTTCCTAAACTAGGTGTTTTCAACCTATACACTTTATGGTAATAATATAACACATCAAGCTGCAGATATAGGAATGTTTTGCATCACTACTTTACAAATTTGAGGACTTTCCTACGCATTTGACTGTTTCCTGAGAAAATGCAGGAACGCTACAATGAATGTGCAGGGGAAATCATTACCATTCCTGCTTTCTCACTAAGCTTATACATTGTTATGGTAAATTTCCGAATAATTTCTTAGAGTGTAGATATGACCTTGTAATAGGTATCGGCCACCTGGAGAGTATGTTGGAGAGGCCAGCGCCGGTTCCACCTGGAACTTTGTTAAAACTTAGAAATATTTCGGACGAAATCCTGCGAAACTAATGCAGCACCTTGCTTTAACTATGCTACAGACTCCCCATTAATAAAAGTATACGATTTTCGCTTGAAGTCCCACAGGTGGACATTGCACAACAACACCGCACGCTAGTTACAGAGCCCTAAGTGCTGTAGTGGCGATGGCGCACTTGATGCCCGTGGTATTGTCACCCTTATAGCTGGTGTGCCTAGACTAACTACACAGAAATGATACGCCCTGCATTGAATTGCTGGTGTGAACTAGCGACTAAAACGCCTTCGTGTGCGGATTACGAAGAAAAATTTAAAATTTGCAGAAAGAACTAGTGCGCCATGCAGACATTGACATGACGCCAAAATGATTCAAGATGAACGTCGGGGGCGATTTATTGCTCCTGTGTACTCAGCCAGGAAAGGAAAACGATGGAGCCGAAGAATGGTTTCAACGTACTATTGTAAGTTCATCGACCTTCGGACCACTACCAGTGGTGAACCACGATCATATGTGACGGCTCCCCAGACCACCATGTCACTGTAAATTGAAGCAGGGGTTGTAAAAGTCACCAACTGTGCTCTAAACTCTGGAAGGGCGGTCATCTGTCCACGAGTAAAGCGTGGTTCGTTATACATTTAGTGATACTGTGTGACAGTACCGCGGTAAGCAAAGACGACGATGTATGGGCACCAAAGTTAGAGCATTCGATGGTTTGTGTGGATCGCAGACTTGTCTGTCCTATGAATCAATAAATACTTATGTTACAGATAGCAGCATAACGATGCCTACATATACCTTCTTTCTATAATGTTTTGTATTTACGGCCTGGCAAATTTTTTTAAGAACAATTTTAGACTTCTTTCTAAAGGGATGTTTATGTATTCAGTTCATTGCCTGTGTCTGTGTTTAAGAGGATGAATATCTCTGAATGTGTATCCATTCAATCGAATTTTAACTAACCCGTTGCGGATATAGTACGCAATATAAATATCCGACTTCTGTTTAATCCATTCACAGTTACTTCCTACTTTTCGAAGCCCTAGTAAAGTTCTACATCCAGGATATTCCTCCGCCTCGTGCAAACAGAGCTTAACCGAGTATAGAAAGTTACACCAAAGGGACAATGTAGAAAATTCCTGCGCACTCAGTATAATACTATTTTGATTAACTATTTTATCGTGCTCTATAATAATATCAATTACAAAGGGAATATTATCATTTATAGATCAAACATACGTTAAGATTAATTTAAACAAAATTTATGTATTTTTTATTTTAACTCAATTATATAAATTTTGTGATAGATAACATTTATACGAAATAACCAAACACGTCATAGATGGGGTGATTTTTCAAAGATTTGATTCAAAAAATTCGAAGAAACCGTTAATAAACCTTCGTTGTGTATGCCTATTGCTAGCAACCATTCCAACCGATCAACCGATCCAAAACAAAATTTTGTACGTTAATGGATAATAATGAATACATTAAAATAAGCAGTCTTAAGCCAATTTGCAAAACAGCACTTTCTGAATAATAAGAACTTTATATATCGAAAAGTACTCAGCCAATTTTCAATGAATTTTGAATACAAATTATGAATTACTAGATCGCCTAAATTTGCACGACATTCGAACATCAGGCAGTTTTAAATCGGCGGGCGTATTAATATTTTAGAATAGTATGCCATTTCTACTGAACGATTTGATAAATTTCAACTGAACTTCCTGTACTGGCAGTAAATATTGCGAGCATTCGATGCGCTCATATACAATCCTATGACTCACGTATTTGATTTTTTTTATAGACCTTATGAAATTGGACGGTTTCAAAAGCTTACAGTATTAATTTATTATGGAATTGGATGTCTTATGACATTTATATGTTATTATGCCCGGCTACCTAACCATCATACCTATTTCAACCAAATTTTGTATACTCGTAGTAATTGAGTAGGTGTTGAATTCAGTAATTTGTTGCCTCTTTAGTAAACCATTTAGTAATATGTCGCCACCTAGATGTACAGGCATGATATCCTATTTAAATTAGCAACAGAAAGGAATAATAAAATATATGACTTTCAGATAATGCTGTTACAGACCAGACAGACGGAACACGTATGTCTGTTCTGTAACATCTGAGCACCTTGTGAAGATTTCTTGCTTATATGTGTACAGGAAAGATTATTTCTTGTTTTATACACAATGCTCTGCTGTGTGCGCCTTCGAACACCTCGTAAAATTACACGCATAAATATTTAAAGAAAAAGAAGGTATTTTAGTTATATCGGTAACCTTTCTTTTGTTGTCTGTTTATCATGTCGTCATTCCTATCGTATTTTGGAGCTGACACGTCTGTTTAACTACGAACGTGTTTAAAAAGTTGTAAAGGAATTTTGGTTATACTTTCGAATGTTAATTTATAGGCTGTTCACGGTAAAATGAGCACTTTTTAAGGCCCTCCCAAAAGGTAATGACCCCTAATAAACATATCTTATTGCAGTCTCAGACGTTAAATTTCGGGAGTGATGAAATGTATAAATTATGTTTATTAGTCATATTGGAATGATTACAAAATTCTCACTTTTCTGTGAACAGACTATAGTATGTAGGAACCCTTTTCTCTCCTAGCTTATCGGACGTATCCCAGCAGAGCTGAGCACGACAGTTCAACCACAGAGGCAAAACGGCGGGAACGGGACTCGTATCTGATTGACTTAGAAAGGTTCCCTACTAACTGGGCCATTAGTTGGCGCAGCAGCTTACCAGGCGCTGATTGGCGAACGGCGTTAAGATACGTCCTTACTAGCTGGGCCATTGGTTGGCGCAGCAGGTTACCAGGCGCTGATTGGCGAATGGCGTCCTTAGTGGCCGCGGTGGTGTCAGTGGTTAGACTGCTCGCCCTCCAACCTAGGCGAACCAGGTTCGATTCTCGGCAGGGGTCGCTCCCGAATTTTCGCGTGTGGGACTCGTGCCCGGCGATACCACTGGTCGGCGGAGTTTTCTCGGGGATCTCCCGTTTCCTCTGCACTTTTATATTCCTGCGCTACCCCACACTCACCTCGATGTTTAGGGCCAGGTATGCTATTTTTTTGGCGTATGCGGATGGAGTTAGCGGAATAAGCGCCTGTTTCAATTCTGTACTGTACAACACCCTACACAGACAACATTACACTGACACCGTCACAACACAGACACAAACATAAAACACACGACTAACACCTCACGAAAACGACAACAACCGTCGGCCCCTCTGTCTCCGGAGAGGATAGCGGGGTGAGGGTTCAAGGATGGAGCCAGAGGAATTTTAACTTTTGACATTTTTAAACTATACCGAAATCTTTTTTTTTTCTTTAGACTATAACACAGTATAATTTTAAGCCTCCGTAATTTTAATTGTTTTAAATTTTTACAGAGCGACGAATTTCATGTTTCAACTATTTTCCAAATTGATTTCAAATCCTAGTAACTAAGACCAGTTATGGCCTTCAGCTGGGCACCATTTTAATATGTTCTATACTGTTTCACCTCTGTATCGCTAATGACATCTCCAGCGTCGTCCGACAGTAAACTACGAAAGCGAGCAATGAGATAGTTCATGAGAGATGCTGCGTGCTCGGCCCGCAACACGCGAGTGCACGACAGTGGTGGATAGAGGTGATGCGGATGTAGGGTGGGAGAGGGGGGGATCTGCGGGCAGATAGCGCGCCTGCGCGCTGGTCGGGGAAGATGTGTGTTGGCACGCGAGATCGTAAAACACCGCGAGAGAGGCCGCATAATGGGGCGGCCGAGGAGAGAGCTGCAATTTGTCGAGAAGGAGCGGGGACAATGGTAGACTCGACACACTGGCGTGCGGGATGCATTATATGCCTTCTCCCTCTCTCTCTCTCTCTCTCTCTCTCTCTCTCTCTCTCTCTCTCTCTCTCTCTCTCTCTCTCTCTCTCTCTCTCTCTCTCTCTCTCTCTCTACTTCTTCCCCTTTACACAACCCCCATCCTTGTTATGAGCATTTCACGAATACCGCCGCTTGGGACGTTCTTTTGTCCCGCGCACACGAATAATTAAGTAGGGAGTCGTTTGCTTTGTTTTTTTTCATGACGCGGTGTTTACGTGGTTTTGTAATGCTTGCAAGCCGTTCAACAAGAAACAAGCCCCCCCCCCCCCCCCCCCTCTCCCAGGCAGGCAGACTTTATTCGCAAGTCGCAATCGTTGATCACGCTGAACTCTTTTGGTGGTCCCTTTGCTAACGCGTGATTTTAATGGTTTTAGCCACGAAATTTTTTTTGTTAATTTACATTTGTACCACACACTGTTCCACTCGTGAACATTATCTGTAAAGCCCCTGCCATGCAGTCAAATGTTTACTTCAAACTACTTCCAATAAGTGTGGTCAGATTAAGTTGGACATAGAAACATCGTAGACGTCGCCATATTTTTTTTCTGAAAAAGTTGGATGGCTACAGTTTCGATCAAACATTTTAAGATTGGACCGTTTCTAGAATTTCTTCGTTGTTTGACGATCTTAGCCAATCAGAACCATGCACGACAAAAATGGACGTCAGGAAACATTCAAATAACGAACAATTGCTGGAAATGTAGTAGGTTATGAAGATAATTAATTTTTGTAGAAGCTGTGTGGGTATAAATGCAATTTTAAGGAAATATTGCATTTAGTATTACGAACTGAGAGGCATTAAATCTCACATTCTGCAGGAAACATCTCTGCTTAGTAAAATTTGATTTTACAAAAGAAGCAAAAATAAATTACAATGTTCCTTCCTGTAATGGACTGCATGGAAAAACAAAAGCAATATCTCACTACGAAAATAATGTTTTAATAATAATTAAAATTAGATTTTCCCAGTAAAAAAAATTTGACGGTGTGGCACATTTTCAATCATATTCAAGATTATTTGATAAAATTTGTTGGAACGAAAAATTTGATGGCCATATTTTGTCTTCAAAATTTTGTTGTCATATGTAGTTGAAGGCAAAAATTTTACACTGTCAGCGGATCAACTCTTTCCTCATCTATATATATATATATATATATATATATATATATATATATATATATTTATTTATTTATTTATTTATTTATTTAAATAGCGCGGTTTTTTCACAATAACATCTCACAATGTCAAAATTTTACTGTTGTTGTAATGCACAAATACATTCAAACGAACTATTTTCTGAAAATTTAACAAGCGGACCTGGAAGATCTTGATTTAATTCATTTTAAGCTGAGCTTAGTAAAAGTTATTTTACCAAAATTCAGGGACAGCCGCAAATAATAAATACGCATTCAGCAATTTTTTTAAAATTGTAAAGAAAATTTATATGCACGATTTTAGAGACGTCTTGAAGTGGCTTTTAGCGTATTATATCAGTGTGAAATGAGTAATTTCTACACTCTAGAAATTTTTTTACCTGGAAATAGTAGTGTTGATTATGCAAGTTGAATACAGCTCGTGGTATCTCAGGGCATGCTTTTAAGTAAAAATTAGTTTTTTGATTCAACAGATTCAGTACCTAACATTTATTGAGTGAAAGTTGCCTAATTTTGCAAGGGAGATAGTACTAAACTTCCAATAAGCTTTAAACACTTTTACTATCGTATAGTCTTAATGAAAAATATATGTAATTTTAATCGGAATCCAAAGAACACCATTTACAATTTTACTACCAATAACATTATAACTGTGATTTAAAACTCTTGTTCTATTTCTGCTAATTATATTTTAATGTGGGTAAGCAGTTCTCGATGAGAAAAATAATTCAAATTATATATTTTTAATCATAATTTTTGTTGCTCGTTATTTTTCTGTTCTCTTTTTTTTTTTTGCGGCAAATTACACAACAATTTTTAGCTGCTGCACCTGAAAAATGTTCCTTTGCTTATAATCATTGAGCAAACGTGGCAGAGTAGCGTATTTGAAAACAGCATTTTTCAGAAAAATGAATTCATATATATATATGTGTATATATATATATATATATATATATATATATATATATATATATATATATATATATATATATATATATATATGATGGTCTTTTCAGGACATCGCGCATACCAGACGCACAATTTTGCAGCGCTCGTCGCTGTATTCTTTTACTGTAGTTGTATACTCTACATCGAAAAGACTGTGCCCTATTTCGAGGTCCTGAGAGCCGATAAGGGTGAGGCGAGGTGAGTATGGTGGAACACCGAAATTCAAGGGAGGGGAGAAGGGAGACCCCTGGGAAAACCCGCCGACCAGCACCATCGTCCATCACTATTCCCACATGCGAAAATCCGGGAACTACCCCGTTGGGACTCGAACCCGGTTCGCCCAGTTGGGAAGCGAGCAATATGACCACTAAACCACAGCATCCCCTCCCCTTTCAAGTACAGATAACTGGCACAGATCCGGTGTGTATACAGAAGTGAGGGGTGTCAATTCTTTTGTCGTGGTCGAACGCACTGCCAATAGCGCGAGGTTTTGGAACGTACCTTGTGTCTGATTGGGTACTGCATGCTGCGGAAAGATACAGTTGTGGATGAGCTGTCGGATAGCGAGTAAGTTACCAGGCGAGTAGAGCTAGCGTGCCGGTCCGAACTCCTTTTACCTTTGATCCCGTGACCTCCTCTTGAGATGCGCTTTTGATCTAGTGACATACTTTTGGATGCCATTTTGACATACTTTCTATTTTTAGTACGTGTGGTGATATACTTTCGGGATGCACTGAAGTGCATGTGCAAAAATGCGCTTACAAAAAGTGAAACCAGAAGTTCATCGCGAAAGTAGGTCACCGCCTGTGCTACAATAGAAAGTAGGCCGAAAAATCATTCAAAAGTAGGCCAGATGGTAAAAAGTGGGTCAAAAGTGCTTCTCAAAAGTAGAGCACGTGGTCAAAGTTCAAAGTGAGCTCGGACCGGTACGCTTCCCCTACTCAGGCGATGATTGGCGGAAGGCGTTCCAACTTGTTGCCGACCAGTGACACCATTTTGCTGGCTTACGCGACTGTTTCACTTGCGTATAGGCTGTTCGTGATAAAGTGAGCACTTTTAAAATCAACCTTAGAAAATGTCACTGCTCCTATCTGTATATATTTTAGCGGGCGCACCGAGTGACATGCGCCCAATAAAGTTGGTATCGATGGAGGGGAAAGAAATTCCATATCTTCACGTCGAATAAAGAGTGTTAGGGAACCATTTTATGATAACTTAGATTTATTTCTATCGCTCTCTGTTTCTGTTTTTAATGCGTCGAAGTGAAAAAATTAGTAGATTTTTAAAATACTTACTTTTGTAATAATTTCAGTTGCACTTGACCGACGCATGAAGAGAGCGACGAGGCCTAAGGCAACGATAGTTCTACAAACGGCGGAAAAAACACATAACGTGCATACAAATAGATTTTAAGCGGGACTTTCAAAAGCGCTCATTTTACCGCGAACAGCCTACATTCTAAAGTATAGGCTGTGTCTCGGTTATTTAACCCCTTTTGAAATCAACCTTTGACAAATGTCACTGCCTATGGCAGCACATATTTGAACGGACACTCCGGCTGGAAAGCGTCCAGTGAAGTTGGTAACGACGGAAACAATGTAGTTCCATATCTTCACGTTGAATTATACTTGTCAGGCAAACGTTTGTGAATATAGATTTTTTTTTTTTTTTTTTTTTTTTTTTACTTTCTATTTTTTTTGGTGCATACTAGTTTTAGAATTAATACGTCTGTAAAATATTAGCTTTTCTGATAATTTCACATTTTCATATGGCCGACGCACGAACACAGTGATGACACCCACGGCTATGAAAATTGTACACATGGCAGAAGAATTCACAATGTGCATAACAGTAGATTTTAAGTAGGGCTTTGAAAAGTGCTCAGTTTATCGCGAAGATCCTATATTCTGTGGCATTGTTAAGCTCAAAATTTGCACCGCGATTTCCAGTTATGTTTATTTTACTATTTGTCACGCAAACAAAAAAAATAAATAATTGCAAGGGTTTTGTTCTACTGTAAATGGTGTAGAAATTTTGGGTGTATATTGATGTTGAAGTGAGACGCTGACATGATATAAACATCGTTATTTTTCCCCATTTCGGAGGACGGGGCTCTTGATTCGAATCGCATGTAATAGTAGATGTGTGTGTGCGGATTTAGGTTTAAATAATGTTTGTCCAATACAAAAGTAGTTTCTCGATTGAACATTTGGCACAAAAGGCGCTGTTTATTAATCAGTAATTTAAAATATAGGTAAGTGAAATAACTCTAAAATATTACATTTTAAGACTTAATTAAGAAAACACAATGTTTATTTTGACAATATAATTTACTGATGCAGACATATTTTCACATATCTGTTTGGTTAGATATATTAAGATTTCGAATCTATTCAGGGTGAATTTTCACTTTTTTAAATAAGATCTTTAATTAATCACTCCCATGTGTAACATGGTTTACCAAATCAATCAAATATCCCAAGCGTTTTACACTTTCGATAGCCCTAAAATATACACTTATTAAGTTAAAGGAAAATTTCTCAAGTAATTTGTTTATAAATATTAATATATATTTCAGTATCACTACGAAATAAACAAATAGAAAGGGGTATATTGGTAGTGGCTAGCAATAAATATTACTTACGCAGAGTATAATTTTAATAAGTTTTATGAGTTATTTTAATGTGTGCATTTCTTACTGACTCAGGTAAATATTAAAACACATTTCAGTGTTATGCATTTAAAAAAAATACAAATTTTTGTTGTATGTCCAATGCACAAATATAGTGTTATTTTTTTATAGTGTTTTTATTCTTGTTTGTGTACGCGAGACGGAAGGATACGTAGCACGTAGCCTGATATTTTAACTTGTAGATAGAGACCTGAAGAAGAATTTGCGGATTCATTTCGGGGCACGCTGTAATTCAAAACACGTGCGTTTATATAACTTCAGCCATTGGTCCACGCGGTGTTGGACACCTCCTGGAGAACGGTGTCCAATTATCGCCTTCCACTGTGACAGCAGACAACCAATGCCCATTGTTGACATCGACATATTTGTACATATGACTGTAGAGTGTAACCTGCAGGTCACTGAGCTCGCGAATTTTTCAGGTCTCTACATGTAGGGCTTCAGAAATGTTGGAAATAATCTCGAATTGACTGTATGAACTTGTCCGTGCATAGCTACGTCGCATGTTGCAATTAAATCACATATTTATTAATAAGGTTTGTTAATAAATTGTTAAGCCGACAGTGTATTTTCATGCGGTGGCTGTTTTTTAATGTCAAAAGAGGTTGTTTGTAGATATATATTTTGTAATCTAACTACTGTTTTTAAGCGGTAGGCATAATAAATAGCCTTATCGTCACCCTAAAAATTTTTTTTATTATTTTTATTACATTAAAACGTAATCTTTGTTGGAGTGGCAAAACGTTGTATGTAAAAGCAGTGTGTCGGCGGAATTAAAACATAAAAACCAAGCACGTGTCGTGAGAAATCTTTAATGTAAGAACCCACTTTATGCGTCACGTACAGAGTTTTGTGCCAGTGAAGTATCTGCTGCTCTTCACTTTACGAGCGCTCTATGACACTCGTAAATTTTAACTGGCGTTAGCTTCGTATGTATTCAAAAGACGTTTCACTGCTTTTCATGAAAATAATGTTAATGGTTCATTTAATTTTAGCAACACCTAGGGAAATTATAAAGTTTCTAAAGCACGAACTTCATCAAAGGGACGTCGTTCAGTAATTAGGAACACAGGCAATTTTTTTTAACTTTAACGCATGCGTTAATTGGCCGTAGTTAGGCATGATAAGAATGCATTCCCTTCATCTGAACACTGGCTCTGGCACTCGCAGAAAATGCGTTTCAAATTTCATGCTGAATTCCTTCGGTCATTGTTTTCTAATGTTTCCCGTTGTTAACTACGAAAGCTGTAGCTCAAGTTGAAAATTGCGAATGGGATTTAAATAAACGACTTGACCAAGTCTATCCCAACAATCTATTTCTTATATGTTTTGTTCGCACTGAGTCTTCTTGAGTGTTAATAGATTTTACGTACGTAATAATTGTTGAATGAAATCCAGTTATTGTAATGACGGTTGATGCTATTGTATCAATCATGTTTCAGGCTCACTTTCTGGATCCAACGTTTTTTAATTATGGGTAGTTATTATAGTGTTCAAATGAAATTATTTTTTGAAAAACTAAACTTTTCGATCCGACTTTTGACCAATTGCTTTTAATATTTCAAACTTGTACAAAATAATTGCTTTCGCCAACTTTGGGCGAAATATGTTTATTTAGTATTATCGAATCTCAATAATCTTTATCCACTTAAAAATATGAACAATGGATACTGGAATATAAAACGGAAACTACAATTGGGACATGAATATTGCGTAGATTCTGCTCAAAAAAATAGAAGAATTTTTAAATGAAAACTACACGACTGGAGAACATTGCAGGGTTTGATAGAAACCACATTAAGTGATAATGGATGAATGCTCTGTGGTGGCGTCTTCAACACGAGAAGCTTTTTTAAAACTTTCCTTGCCAGATGACAAGTTTCAAGTATCATTTAAACTGTAAGGTTGATATATTTTAAGTGCGACAGTGGCCTAAAGGGGTGTTTCTCAGAATAAGTTAAAATGGTAAGATTTCTTTAAACAGAAACTTCTGAGTCGTCTTTACACACGCATCATACTTGAAACTTAATTAGCGTGCTATTAATATACAGGGTCATAGCTTAAAGTCACGCTGAGACGAGTCACTGGCGGAAACACAGCACACCGTGTGAAAGGCCTTGAGCGTAGAGGCGAATGATGAGTGAGCCAGAGTCGACCCTAGAGTGAGTGAAGAGATTTGGGCGGCTCTTAACATCGAGGTCTTGAGAGCCGATGAGGGCGTTGTAAGGCGAGTGTGGAGCAGCGCCGGAATGAAAGGGAGGGAAACGGAAGAACCGCGAGAAAATCCGTCCAACCGACGGCATCGTCCGGCACGATTCCTACATGCGAAAATCAGGTGTGAACCGGCCGGGGATGGAACCAGGTTGGCCGGGGATTGAACCAGTTTCGCCTGGGTGGGAGGCGAGCAGTCTAACCTCTCGGACTAAGTCTTCAGCATGCCTTCGTCCGAGCAGGAGGTGGAAAGTGTCGCTCCCGCGAATCGCTCCGAAAAATGGTATAAACGTGAGTGAAACAACCGATTGCGTGTAGGACCTGTCTCCCGGCGCCGGTCTACAGTAGTATCGAGTGTTAATGAAATCGGACTTACGGTTTGGTCAGAAATAATCTTGGAAAAGTGAAGAAAAACAATACTTGAAGATACCGGTAGGCGTAAAAAAAAAATTCTATTCAAAATACAGTTTTATGTCTGCTTTCTAGAGAAAAAAAGACCGTGGAACAAAAAAAAAATTTAAAAAACTAAAAATTTCAAGTTTTCATAAATTACAGAAATTAATAAAAGGAGGGAAAAAATAAAAATTAAGAATTGGAATTGAAAAATATAAAACTGAAACATAAGAAGAAATAGTGGCTGAAATTTGGTGCTAATCGCTTCAGTAGAAATAGAAATAATTAACATTCTGGAAGAGTAGCATAGATCCCATTTCCAAGAGTACTGCATGGAGATTGTTTATAATGCTTGGCTCTCGACATTCCTACCTTTTCGATAACACTCCAGTGGAAAAGTACTGGCCTATTCCCGTAACCGTGTACAGGACCACAAAAGCATTTGTACAGGACTTCCCGAAACCATGTACAGAATAACAGTTTAACTGTTTTTTCTTTTCTCTCTCTTTTCTAAAGTTGAAAGGATTGAACATACAAAAATTTTAAAGTCAAATAACTCAAAACCGTGCAAACTAGAATAAAACGGAGAAAATTTTCCGTCTTTATGAAAGCCAAGAAAGCTACTATAAAGAACATATTGGTAAAATAAAAATAAAAAATTATGCTATATTTTCAAAAACGCAAAATAAACGAAAAAATAAAAGCTAAATTACTCGAGAACCAATAGACACAGAACGAAAAGAAAAATATATCCGTAATCAGGAAGGAAAACCGTATATAATAACACAAAAATTTAACACCTAAAAATGCGAGATAAGCAGAATTAAAAACTGTCAATATTCCGGTTAAAAAAGGACGTACAGGGAAAATAAAAACAACGTGATAGTCAGCAAGAGTAGATGAATCTATTAATAAGAATTCCAGCACCTAAAATATGCAAGATCAGCAGAATTAAAGAAAACTGTGGGGGGGGGGGGGCGACCAGGTCATAAAGGATAAATAATATAATTAGGACTGTAGGGTGGCTCTGGGAGGACTGGGACACAGAATTAATAAAGAAGAACAGAAAAAGAGAACGGAGCGAGGAGTGGAGGCGGCAGAAACCTCAACAGTAGTTGTGCAGTGTTAATATGACTAGTAAAATATCACCATTTTCTAAATCAGCAAAAACACTAAGAATAGCACCGAACAGTAGAGAACCAACAGTAGATATAGACAGGATATACAAGAAAACCAAGGAAAAAAACCAAGAAGAGAACCATGAAAAAAAAATCGCAATAGAAATAGAAGAAGAAAATGTGCATTGCAAAAGATTAAAATAAATTTTATAAGAGCTGGAAACGATACTAAGAACAAAAAAGTGGCATACGTGGAAATCATTACAAAATTATCAGAAGTACATGATGTAGTTTGGCAGCAGAACTTATAAATAGCGGAATTAAAAGCTGAAATGAAGGGAATTAAACAAGAAAGAAGAGAGCAAGAGAAGAATAAAAAAATCGTAGAAAAACAAGCAGAAGAAGAAAACAATTATTGGATTAGGAAAAAGAAAATGGAACCAGTCAAAATTATAATAAAGCCAGAACAAATGCATAAGGACAGTAGCAGCGAAGAAACCAAAATAGAATTAACCCATCAATAATGGTATATGGAGTAAGAGCGGAATCAGGTAAAAAAAGAATTTTTGGAAAAAAATATATAATCAAAATTTGAGTGAAGATTTCGACTTAAACGAACCATAAAAAGAAACAAATATCTGCTTTGAAACAAGGGAGGTAAATAGAACAAAGAACATAGTAATAGAGACAATCCCGAAAATTTATAAACGGACAATGAATAAGAAAAACATATACTCCGGATGGGAAGCATACAATGTTAAAGAATTTGTGTCGCCTATGAGATGTAACAAATGCCAAAGATATGGACACACCGAAAAACGATGCCGGCAAAAAGAAGACATTTGTGGGAAATGCGGAGGAGAGGTACATGTAACAAGAACATGTAAAGAAGAACATAATAAATATACAAACTGCATACGGGGACAAAAGAAAGGAGTAAAAAGAAACCACGCGGTATTCGATAAGGACTGCCCATTTTACAATTTCGCAAGAGAAAGACTAAAAAAGGAAACAGATTATGGGGATTAGAGTGGTACAATTAATTTTTGCAAAAGGCCCGTACAGTAACATTAGACTTAAATAATAAATTAATAGAAGATAAATACGAAATTGCATTTATACAAGAGCCATACTTATTTAATAATAACTATACAAATTTAAACAACTATTACAAAATTATAAAAAACTACACAGGGCAATCATTAGCAGCAATAATAATAATAGCTAATAAATATAAAATACTAAATTTACAACATCTGATAACAAATGAAATAGCAGTAGCAAAAATTATGATTAATAATGAAGAACTGATATAAATTTCAATATATTTGCCACCACAACGGGAAATAAAGTATACATTAAAACAATTGAGTGAAATAATAGTAGAACTAGGTAATAATAAACTAATAATTGCAGGTGACTTTAACGCAAAATCTGGACTATGATATTCAAAAATATCATACACAAGAGGAGAAGAGGTAATTGAAATAATAAACAAAAACAATTGGATAGTTTGTAATGAAGACATAGTTTGTAATGAAGACGGTAATTTATATACATTTGACAGCCTCAACGGACAAGAGAATATTGATTAACTACAACTACAAAAGATATGGAAGGAAAAATTATAGAATGGATAGTAAACCATACTATAAGCGATCATAACAAAATAAATGTTGAGATATAAATTGGAATCCAACAGGAAATCAAGATAGAGAAAATATTACTTTTAAAAGTTACTAACTGGGAATAGGTTAATGAAAAATTAAAAAACGTTGTTAATATGATAGATGACAGAATGTAAGATGATACAATTGAAGAAAAAATAGATAAATTCCTGGAAGCCATAGTTAACATATGTGATAAACAAGAAGCAACAAATAAAATTACAAATAGAAACATAAATTGGTGGTGGAATAACGAACTAATGAGAAATAAAGTAACAAATAAACACAGGAAATATAGGAGCTGTTGTGAATGTAATGTTGAATTGATTTATAAGGAAGTTTACAAAAAAATTAGACGAGAATATAAAAAGTTAATCAGGATAAACGTGAATAATAAATTGATTGAACTTGTTAAAGAAGAAACGAGAAAGGAACCATGGAATTTAGTAGATAAACTGGTAAGGAAGAAGTTGAGGAAAAAAGAAACCATCAGTAGCATAGAAATTGGGGAAAAATACACAACAATAATTAAGGAAACATATAAAGTTATGATGGATAAACTACTGCCTAATCTTGAAGGAACAGAAGAAGAAATAGAAATACACATTTTGGAAGAAGAAGAGAAAAATGAATCTAAAGAATTTAAAGAAGCAGATATTGAAGATGCAATAAAAAGATGCAGCGTTATAAAAGCACCGTGAATCGATAGGATAAAAATCGAAGGAATAAATAAAAGCTGGGAAACAATCAAATCAATACTAACAAAAATTATAAATAAATGTTTTACATTAAGCAGATATCCGGAAATATGGAAAACAGGAAAGATAGTATTTTTATACAAAAGTAAGAATAAATTAAACACAGAGGTTTCATACTACAGACCACTATGTCTCTTATCAACATTGGGCAAAATATACGAAAAGATAATATATAGTAAAATTAAATCAGAAATTAAAAAAAAAACCCTTCACGATAACCAATTTGGATTTAGAGAAAAAAATCAAACGAACAGACAATAAATAAGGTATCAGATCCAATAGAAACAAGTACTAAAAATATTTCATTGGCATTTCAATAGACGTAAGCAACGCATTTTTAACAGTGACATGGAAAGACATTAAAGAACAGATTAATAAAATACCAATAGGGAAAAAATAGGAAGAAATTTTATGGGACTATTTGAATAACCTGAACATAATAGTACAAGATAGTCAGATAACGTTAAAAAGGGAAATAAATCGCGGCTATCCACAAGGATCAGTAATAGAGCCAAGTCTATTGAATTTAATGATAAATGATTACATAGTACATAAAAATAATGAGGATTCTAAAGTTGTGGTATTCACGGACGATTGTATAATTTTGATAGAATGTAATACAAGAAAGTAAATAGAAGAACGGACACAAAAAACAATTGATAAAACTTTCATATAGATGAAAGAGAAAAAACTTAAATTATCAGTAGAGAAAACAGTTGCCATAATTTTAAAGGGAAAATTAGATTAAATAAACGGCAAACAAATAATAAAAGTTAAAACGGAAATAGCATACTTGGGCATTATTTTGGATAATAGATTAAGATAAAAATAATTAATTTAAAACCAGCAACATCATATGTATCCACGATAGCTGTTAGTAAATAAATCCCAATAGACTATAGTATAAAAAAGAGAAATATGATATATTAAATAAAAAATGAAGTAGACGAAATAGACTACAACAGAAATACATATAATAAGATAGTGGAGCACAATAATATTTGGATCGAAAAAAAATTGAAATAATAAACCTATTAGTTTAAAAGAATTAAAGAAAGAAATCTATAAACTAAGTGCTATAAATTAGCAAACAATACGATGCAACACAAACCGGCCTGAATACTAAAAATTATATTAAAAATATTCAACAATTCTACGAAAGTAAAAGCAATATAAATAATAGTGTGTTGAAAGTAACGGGACACGGCCAAATTATAGAATATTTAGCTAAAATAAATAAAATAGAAGACGACAGTTGTCAATGTGAAAAGGGAGCTCAGGCGGTATATGCCCTACCATATCTTGTACTTGTGTGACATGTTTAAAGAAGAAAGGAAAGAATTAGAACATAAATTAAAACCTTTTAATTACAAATGGCCATAACAAAAATATAATATATATATGAAAAAATTATTGTCGAAATAATAAATATAAGTATTAGTAAAATATATCATGTGGTAAAAACTATTAATGATGATTTATCTGAGTAGTCTATGGTGCTAATGAGAGTGTGCTGGAACTAAGGGAATTATTGAGTGAGTGTTTGTATAAAAATTATAAATAAGTCTCTCTTTTAGATAATAAACAGAATTTTCAGTAAATATTGAAGTTTTGAAGAATAACAGTGGGGAAGAAAAATTGAAAAGCTCCACACACGAAAAAGTCATAAAGAAGAACACAAGATCTGAAATGAATGCAAGAAGAATTGAAGGAAATATGGAGAAAAATAGAAGAACAAGAAGGAGGAAGTGAAGAAAAAGAAAAGAAAAAAGAAGAGGAAAGAAAATGGGGAGGATAACAGAGAAGGAAAGTAGAAGAACAACAGAAGAGAGAAAAAGAGGAGGAGAAGCAGCAAGAAAGAGAAGAAAAAAGACAAGATCTGAAACGGATGAAAGAAGAACGGAAAGAACTGCGGAGAAGAAAATCTAAATGAAGGAAAGATGCGATTTGTGATAATATGTTGGTTGATGTCTGTGTATGTGTCTGTGTAAAAAAGGGGTGGGGGGCGGCACCCGTAGGAGCGGAGCTCCATTACCTCGTCCGCCGGGAACGAAGGCCTGGGTGTCCAGAAGGGGTACTTCGATGTCTGGACGATGCTTAGGTTGCAGGGGAACGGTGGGAAAGGGAAAAAATAAAAAATAACAAAATAGAATAGTACCTTTATGGGGAATGGGGGCCTTCGGGTTCATGGGTGGGGCCATTCGACCGTTGGGTGCCATGACGGACCGGCCGAAAGGCTAGTTAGCTGTGTGCGGGCCCGACGGCGTCTGGTCGCGCGGGCGGATTCGTGGAAAACCCGGTTCCTGGTCTGTTCCGGTGCACAGGAGTAACCCGGGGGGAGGGGGAGCGAAAGGATACCCGTAGGGGAGCTGTCTCGGTCGTGGCAAAATAACTCACCATCTCCCTAGGCAGTGTGAATGATGCTTTCGAATAGAAATAGAATTCGTAGCTTAAATTACGGGCGCCCAGACAACAGCTGCCCTCCCACTAATATACTGTTTGTTAAATTGTAGCAGTCATGATAGCATTGAACACTCCGGATGGCTGTACTGATAAGTAGGGTCAATGAAATAAATATAAAAAGAAAATCTAACCGCTCATACACCGTGGCGCCTCGAGCTCACGCGTTCTGCGACCTTGAACGCGCCTGGCAGTTGCAGACAAGGCGGGACCCGTAGTGAGCTGCGCTGCGTATGATTCACAATCGGGCGGAGCGCTCTATTTCGAAGCCACTCTAGTCGTACCTTACGTACTGGTAGGTATACGAGACCGCAGTGAAGTTGTGGTCAGGCTGCTCGCCTCCCACACGGCCGGTTTGGTCCCGGATGTTCGCACTCTGAAATCGTGGCGGACGATGCCGCTGTTCGGCGGGTTCCCTCGGGGATCTCCCGTTTCCCCCTACCCTTGCATTCCGGCGCTGCTCCACACTCATTTCAAATAACAAAACCCGGTGTAGGTGCACGAAGTTGTTTTAGTGATCGTCCACAGTGGCGGAGGACCAGTAAGTGTTAACGCTTTTCCAGCTTAAAGTGTCTGTGTTGGGATTATTATTGTCAGAATATGTCATAGGAATTTGAATTATTAGTGCCTAAATCCCAGCAAGTTTGTTTTTGTAACGAATTAGTGTTCTATTTTAGCATTTCATTTGCAGGAATCTAGTATTACGTGTGTGTGTATGTTGGCTAGTTGTACATTTAAGCGTTTGTGCTAATTTACTATAGTCTTGCGTGTATATGGTGCACATTTTGCCCTAACACCAGCGAGTTCGCCATCAGTGTTTTACGGACTAGTTTAAACTTAATAATCACCACTTAAATTGATACGCCTTCCAGTACTTAAATATGCATGTCTCTATTTAGTATTAATTAACAGTTCCATCAATTTCTAGGAATGACTTTTGATTTTCTACAGTGTTCAATAATTTGTAAGAACTATTATTTTTTTCCTTCTAAACTGTAATAAGCAACTGTAAACTGTAAAAATGTTTCAGTGCAAGAGAAGGCAGATATGCCTTAAATGTGGCAAGTAAATACTATTTATGATTATTATTTTGTCGTACGGGCGAGGAGAAATTGACGACAGACAACAGGCGAAATCGCAAGACACGTGCATCGCACTGCTGGGAGCCTCATATTGCGTCCTACCAAGACCCGGAGACAGCAAACGCGTGGTTTGCTAGCTCGGCGACCAGCACACTAAACGCTAAAAAAAATTTAGGGGGCACGCTCCCCTAACAAATTTAACTCGGGGTTTTACGGGTCATTGCGCTTAGGCCTTCAGGCCTGTGCACTTGCCAGGGAATAATGAGAACGCGACAAATGTTGAGCATAGTCAAAAATAAAGATATGGTGTGTTAAAGGGGAATTGTAATGTTCCGG
Source organism: Dryococelus australis (assembly GCA_029891345.1). Taxonomy (NCBI): domain Eukaryota; kingdom Metazoa; phylum Arthropoda; class Insecta; order Phasmatodea; family Phasmatidae; genus Dryococelus; species Dryococelus australis. The sequence continues at coordinate 296,458,638 of CM056993.1, read as the reverse complement.
GATGAATTTTGCGAAATAAAATTAAAACCTAAAAATTATTATTAATGATGGCATTCGGTATTTTTCCTGCAGTCATGGCAGCCACATAAGCAGCCACAATAGCCCCTCCCCCCTCCCCCCGTAGCCATAGCCTCACCCAGCCGGCATCCACGAATAAAGGCCGCGAAAATATCGCGACCGAGTGGAGGTGATGTTGGTGAATGTTGGGGGGGGGGGGGGGGTAGGAGAATTTTGTCGCACGGAAAATTTTCCTCTGAAGGCAGCGTGTACATCAGCGGTGAACTCGTCCATCTACCATCTGGTGTATGTCATCATATAACACATTTTTTATTTGTTTATCGCTTGGTTTTATAATTTTTAGTGATTTTTAATTGTTATAGTTTTTATCGTGTTTTTTGTTAGTGATTCTTCCTAATTCTCTAGTTACCCTATCTCTATTGGTTAGCAGGGGCCGCGGTGGCCGAGCGATTAGCCCGCTCGCCTCCCACCAAGGCGAACCGAGTTCAATCACAGTCCGAGTCACCAGATTTTCGCATGTGGGAATCGTGTCGGACGATGCCGCTGGTCGGCAAGTCTTCTCGGGGATACCCGTTCAGCGCTGCTCCATACTCACCTCAAACACCCGCATCGGCTCTCAAGACCTCGCTGTTAAGAGCCGCTCAAATCTCTCCACTCTACTCCACTATTATAGTTTATTCGCGGTTTGTTCACACTTTTTTGAATCCAACCTTTGGACAATCACCCCGTGTATGGCGTGTTTGGTTGTTTACTAAATATGTCATGTGCCACAAGCGTTTTATATCTCTGTTAACATAAACGGATCTTTATATTTCGTTAAATTGAAGTTTTGCGAATACTTTATTTATAAATTATAAATTTTAATGTATAATGAATATGAATAACAACGGTGAGAAAACATGTGTGTTGGTAGCATCTAGGAAGAACTAGTTCTCATACTGAATATTATTACAACCGAGTGCGCACGAATTCGGTACGTTGTCCTTTGGTGTAATTTTCTAGACGTATTTTAGTTTAGTTTGCACGAGGCGGAGGAACATCCTGGAAGTATAACTTCAGCAGGGATTCAGAAAAGTGTGATGTAACTGTGAGTGGAGTATAGGTGCAGTTGCGTGTTTCTTCGCCGCCGCTGCCCAGCGAAGACGGTGCGGCGGCCGGCGTCTTCGCGCCGCGGGGCACAGAGTTAGATGAGCGCACAGAGGCGAAATGGCGCGTCGCTTCCTTTCTTATGTGGGCGTGCCCATTCTCCGATTGGCTACGCGAAGGCTCTGGGGAATTGCCTTGTGTCTGGTCGGCTACTGTGCGTACATTGTCTCGACAGCCGTTCGGCAAATAAGTTACCAGGGGCCGACTGGCGAAAGGCCCATGGAGGTAATAGATGATGGAGTGGCAACAGTCTATCATCTCCACGTTTATCAAGTGGCGCCGGTTTCTTGCCCGACTTCTTTCAACTGCGCATGCGCACACCCATTGTTTAAGTCAGCCGCCATATTATGAGTGGCAAAAGTTACATTTACATCGGTATTACCAGTGATGCAATTATTGCGTTTTGCGCGATGTTTTCAAATGTGCGTGGCCTAAATAAGCTTGTGCATCAAAATGTTGTACAATATTTTGCCACTATCCGGAATTAATTAAATTAAAAACACGCCCATCTAACTACATTTAAACATGCACCTTTTTGCCACAACTAGCACTGCCCTTGTCTTTCATTATCGTCTGTTGCCCGGCTTCACTTTCGTGTCTCTGATACCACTCCATAGACTAATACCTCCATGGAACGGCCGCGTTGCCGCCGTTTTGGTAAAGGCTGTTCACAATAAAGTGAGCACTGTTGAAATCAACCTTAGAAAAAAGTAACTGCCCCTACCTACATATGTTTTAACGGGCGCAATGAGTGACATGCGGCCAGTAAAGTCGGTAACGATGGAGAGAAAGTAGTTCCATATTTATACGTCGACTAAAGGGTGATAGGTATCGCTTTCTGTATTTTTTAGTGCATCGAGGTGTAAAATGGAGCCGTTTTTTTACAAATTTACTTTTCTAATAACTACACAGTTCCACTTGACCAACGCATGAATAAATTGATGAGGCTCATGGTAATGCTAATCTTGCATAAGGCGGAAGAACACATGACATCTAAACAAGTAGATATTAAGCAAGGCTATCAAAAGTGCTCATTTTACCGTGAACAGCCTATAGCGTGTTAGAGCTGGAGTTCGCGGCTGGTTCGCCTCTGTACATTTGAGTAATCTGCAGCCAGGTCTGCGAGCGAAGCGAACGAGGAAGATGGCGCGTGAGCCCGGCTAGTCCCGACTTCCGCGGCTGCTCTGTGGGGGCCTAGAGACATGCCCTCGACCTCACGTAATGACCGGGTGTCAGGGTCGTGTTTCACGCTTCCCGCCGTCACGGCTCCTCCTCCTCCTCCCCCCCTCCTCAACCAAGACAAAAAAAAAAATAATTCAGTTTCCTCAGGCCCGAGGCATGGCACGCACATGTCGAGATCGAGGTGCTTAATCCCAGCCCACGATTCCGAGACTCCTCGTTGCCCGCGATCGCTTTAAGCGTGGGGCGAATATGGTTTAGAGTGCGTATGTCAGCTGCTCTAAATGTTCCGAAAGTGGACCGCTTTTCTTCCTGCACAACACCGTTTTGGTCACCGAATGAACAAACCACGTGTCTACAAGATCCTGGTCACTGTAACACGCAATATCAGACGTCCAGTAGAGCACTGTATGTATCTTGTGATTTGACCCGCTGTCTGCTGTCGAGTTATCTTCGCTTGTAGGACAACATACTGGCCCCCCGTCACTATGGACGATCATAACCACGCTTTCGTACATCTGTTCCTTTTATTTGAAATGCCTTCCGAGCTCGTGACAACAGCCTGTGTGCAATCCCTATCTCTTCGGCCTCACCAGCCACATTTCGAACGTATTCCAATTTTTCTGTGATTCCGCCCTGGTTAAATCCACCCTGGCATTGTCTTGGGAACTGTCTTCTTGGAAAATCCGATGTCAGACAGGAACTATGCGTCTTTCGACCCCATGTATACTGTGCAATAGCTTCCACTGCAATGCAGAACTTATACCGCGCTCCTGTTTTTATCCTTCGCACATGCCCACGGTACATCATGCTGTGTAGATGCGCGTTGTTTTGAAGTGATCAGGCCTTGGCTGGACGGCCTGTCTGATCACACCTTCGAAAATATTAAACAACGGGCCCGAAGAAGACGTGGATATGGGTATGTCCGGCCGTCGTTAACCGCCTCCTATAATAAGCCTGTGGCAACAGGAACAAGGTAGGGACTTTCCAATTACATTGTTATAGTAGTGGCGTGTGGTAATAAAACTTATTATAATTAATTAGCATCTTGGTATTTCATTTAAACTCCCCGATCAATAGTCAGTAGAAAGTTATTGTATTATTTTATGTTCAATAAACGTCATCTTATACTGTTGAGCTCTACCTAATCACGAATCATTATTTAGCTACACTTATAGCCCCTTTCAGGTATGAACTGACTTAGAAGCATGCCGTACAGTACCGGACTCACGGCTATCTTCTAAAGTCGTTCAGTCAGTTCTGCAGGTTCGTTTCGCTGTTATGTTCATTTCTCCACTTTGTCCTTAAATTCTGCACACCAGTGTGTAATATACTCAAGTTTTGACAGTAGTCGAGCGACTGAATTATCTCAGTGCTCTAAGTCACAATTAGAATTTTTTAATGTAAATGGGCGTCACACTGAAACTTAACTGGCCAATCGTAGAAAATTGTGATTTGTTAATGACATGTTTGATAACTGCGGCTACTCGCCGGATACCTGAACGTCTAAAAGAAAATTCGCTCTCACGGCCAAACAATATTGAAGTAATTAAAATATTTCTACTGCGTAAAACAAGAAAAAAAAACTAACTAAGAAACATTATCGAGGAACGCGAGATTTCAAGGCTGATGCCGACATAGCCTAGTAAGATAAAGTTGCTGTTTGACACAAGGAAATAATATAAATTCAAATCGGTTTGTGCCCGACTAGACACGAACGCTAGCTGCCATACAGGCTTACAGATAAATGAATATAGTAAGACTAACGCGGAAGGCTATGAGTGACTGCACACCACTTACTGGGCCTGAGTCTTCTCATCTAGCAGAATTTAGCTTTGAATTTAGCTTAGAATTTATGCCTGAAATACGTCGGGCTACTATCCTGCTGGCTGGCAGCAATTTGCATCACGTGTATTCAGCTTAAAGGTGTTATGTGTGAGTTTTTGACTTTCTGATTTTATGACATTGACCCGGTAACTTATGAATTCACCAAAGGTGAAACCAGGATTGGTTTGGAAAAGTTGCTTGTCTGTAAATTACCAAGTGTGGCGATCTTCCAGTTAACCCAATGCAATATACGTCATCACATTAAAAAATACCGCTAAGATAATTTGGAAGAGTAGCACAGATTCGTAGTTTCGCGATATGCCATTTTCTTAGTAATTACGGTATCGTTAAATTATACTTTCAACGCGAGTTTTTTTTTCAGTGGGTTCATTTAAATGGAGTTAGCCGTGTCATCGCAGACTCATGATTTTACCAGTTGATGAATAATTTTAATACCCGCCACGAAATTATGCTTGATGTTCGAGTCCTCTGCGAAAGGCGCTTTTAATGTCCTTGTCGTGTTTTTAGGTAGCATTACTCACACATGAGCTGGGCTGAGGCCAGAGGCTCACGACAGGTCTGCAACTTGTCACCGAGCCAAATATCATCCATAACAGAAGAATAATAATCAGCTACCATGGCCCTGCATGTAAATACAAAATGTAAATTAGTTTATTCCCCTTACTCACGAAATCAACACGAAATAATAGTTGTGAAAAATACCTTCCAGGAAAAAAAAAACCGCATGAAGTAATGTTACTTTAACTTTGGGTTTAACACTTCTGCTTGCCGGAATTCACATTTTAAAATCTTTGTTTTTAAAATAAATAAATAAAGTAGAGGAACGTTGACACAATGAAAAGAAGCATTATATGAAATTATTCTTCACTAAGTTTTCTATTCCCTTGCAAGCATGTTCGGACATGCATTGCAAATTTTAATACAGAAATTAATATTTGAAAACAACTTAATAAATTAATGCTCGCGTGTCGTCAAAATGTGATAGGTATATATTTTCGGGCGTGAACATACACATATGCGTAACTATATCTGCTGATAATGCACTCTAAAAAATGATTTGTGAATTTACCATATCAGTGTACTATGCGTACACTGACAAAGCACAAAAAGGTAAGATATTTTTCGATAGATCCACGGTAACCTTCCTACAGTTGCTCAGGAAAGAGTCAAATGGGTAGAGAAGTTCTCAAATTAGTATAGTAGCTATGTTAAACATTCCCATATGTTCAGCCTGATACGTAGTACTTTTTCCATACACTGTATAGGTTAACAATTTTCATTACAGTTTAGGAAGTTTACCAGATTTTTTTTACAGTGTGCGCTTGATTGCATGGGTTTAACCATTAATGAAAATTATCATATTATTTTGTAACAAAGGTAGTTTTTGGCTGTACCTCAAAATACTGTAAACCTTTCTGCGTGGACCGAGACTAAATAATTTTGTCAAGAAAAAATTTTACTCCAAGAAAAAATTTAGCGCCATAAGATTTGGCCTTGAAGAGAGTGTGAAAGAACAAGAATTTGAAATTCTAGACTTGGAAAAAAAAATCGTTACTGCTCCTACCTGCATATGTTTTAACGTGTGCACTGGGTGACATGCGCTTAGAAAAGTTGGCAAGGTGCTTCTATGTTTGCATAATATCAAGCAGTGTGCTTGTACGTGTCGTGTGAGAAAAAAATATGAGGCTGGAGGTCGTTTTGAAAGCTGCGGTAAAGACGGTTATACCGTTTAATCCAGTGACGCAGACTTTGAACCACGCAAAATTAAGAAGAAGGCACTGTATGTGAAGAACGCACGCGTCATGGTAGTGACAGTATGACAGTTAGTACATACGTTGGTCTTCGTATTTCAAATATGAGACTTTCTACGTATAAGACCGGAGTATGTACGACATCACTTAAACGATTTTTATCATGCCTTTTAGTGAGAACGTAATATTATCTCTTTCACCTATATAATATATACAGTTTGTTTCGTAATTATAAATACAAACAGTGCGTACGTATTCGTCACTAAAACTAAGGCGAGAACATATAGAGGTACGTGGTCTAAAATTTTGCTTTGGGGTGGTACACGCCCTTGAGAGAAGAGCAAAAATACAAGGTCATTATACCTACTTTCTACAAAAATATTATTTACGACGGTATAATGAAATCTCGGATAATGTGCAAGTGGAGAAGAATCAGCAACCAATGTAACATCTCTGTCTGGTAAAAGATTATTTAGTGGATAAAATAAGGTTGCAAAACTGAATTTGTATGAAAATACGTGACGCCGAAAACTTATTGTTATTCCCAATGAAAAATTATTAATTAACACTTTCCCACTAACAAAAAAAAATATATTTTACGTGTTTTTAGCCGTTTTCGAGGTATTAATGTATATGTTTCAAAATCAATGTATATATTATATGTTATATATATTATATATAAATACATATAATTGCAAGGGTTATAAAATGTATTCATTAATTCCTCGCAAACAACTGGGCACAGGCCAGGGGAATCACATGCACGATACAATCGTTGATTTTGACGTGTTAATTAATAATTCGTGATTGGAAATTCAGTAAACTTTCGACACCTTGACACTTTATGCGAATTTGGAGTCGCGACCTCTATTTTTCCACTAAATAATTGACAAACGTTACACTGGTTATTGCAGATATTTGTGGATTAACTCATCATCCAGAAGTTCATTGTTCCATTGTACATACTTTCGTAAAATGTTCAATAACCTCGTATTTAGGCCCATGCTCCATCTTTAAGGACACGTACATGTCTTAGGAATAATTTCAGGAAATGGATCGCCTTGTCTTATTTTTTTTCCTTGGAAACGAAGGCGGGTTATTTTCATACACTTACGATTTACGCTATATATTTATGCGTGTGTATAAGTGTATGTTAACACTCGAATGCCCATTCACCATCATAAGTTAAAACACTTAAATTAAAACTTTGGAAATTACATGACATTTTATTACATGATGGTAGAGGCAAAATTAATAAGTGACTTTATCGCATCAGGTCAACGTTCCGCCCACAAGCAGAGCAGAAAAAGGCCAACTTTATTGTCCTCGGAGCTATTTTCCCGCAGTTGTTGCAAATTAAGTCCTGAATCACGAATACTTCGATGTGGAGGAAGCTGGTATCATATCCGTTACCACATATTTCCGACGAGCGACAAATCTGGCGAAAGGGCACGACACGGTATTGTTCGAACACTACTTAAATACTTCCGGGTAACCAAAGTTGTGTTCAGTGGAAAGCCAGTTTGCAGGAAACTTGCCCCTGGACCCTTCAGCCAGAAAAGTTATCATAGGAGGCCGTAGCATGCATTCGACATACCGCCGTTCATTTAAGTTGATGTCTCCTCAGACCATCACGCTGTTCTGTCACGTCCTGGCTGCAGGATCGGGCAGACAATATAAATATTCTGTTTCAAGCACAGGCGACTCCGCCTGTGCAATATTAGCCTGTTAAGACTGGGTTGCGTACTCAAGGCAAATGGTCTTTGTATAACTCACAAGAGTACAACACTTTACAATCATCACGTTATATTAAACGGGAGAGTAATTATGTTTACTGCTATTCATTTATGGAAAAGCCACTTTGTTAAATGTCAATGTAATGTCTCTCCGACGTTAAACCTTTGGAACCAGTTCACCTTAATCATTGTTGCCGAAGGCTGCGCCTCTTCGCGTATCGGCAGGGGCGGTCCCTGGTACACCCCTCTCGTGACCCTTCTTGAGAGGTCGGCCACTGGCTCACGTCTCGATGGCGTCCCTCTGGCATCTGGCCTCGCGACGAACCTCGCGCTGGCCTATATCGGCGCGTTGTTTGATGTATCGCCGTACTGTTTACTGTCCGCCGTTTGTCGCAATCGCTGGCGTCCTGATTCCCCGCTGAGTGTGTTGCTATGTTCACGCGAGCGTCAATTAAAGGCTCGCTCACACTGCAACGACGCCAGTAGTATTGGACATGCGTCAGTGTTAAGTGATGTAGGTATCATAGCATTCCTCTGCGGACATACAAACTCTATCACTGTAGTAATCTGCCTCCAAACAAATGTGTGTGTGATTCGTCGCTACAGACAATAACGTCACCAATCTATACAGTGGCGTGTAGTGAGTTTTTTTACGGGGTAAGTAATTTCTACTAACAAACGCAAGTTCCAACTTTGCTTACCCTTCACGTGAATTTAAAATTTTATAATACCTAACATTAGCTATAAAAACGAAAACGAAATGAATGTAATAATAATCAAACTGAATATTATTTAGGGAGCATATTACAAATTATAAGAAAACTCCCGTTTTCCCCAAACGCTTTCATCCACTTTCCAAGGAAAATTGTAGGACTGGAGGACGCAAACAGAACGACTGCTTACCCTGCCGAAGTAACGCGGTCGCGTGTACAGTACATGAGTCACGAAAACTATTTCTCGAATCGGAAACGGGAAACTCAGAATTAAATGTGCTTAATGCTAAGACGTAGACTATAAAGGGCCAAACATTTACAATACGTATAACGTATAATGTAAGCATTGCTTACCTTGCCTCTATAGAATAAACGCCACTGTTTTATAGCACTCCATATTTCTGTCTTCTGACACCACTGCAAAATAAGGCGAAGATGTTTCGGCGTTGATCGCAGAATAAATTAAGGCCATCGTGATCACACATGTGCCTGTGATAGGCATCTGTAAATGCTTCTGGTAAATATATGCTGCTGTAGAGAAGCTGACACATGTAGCTGTTTGGTGGAATTAGAAGTTATTGGTTGTGTCAATGTATGTCCGACAATCAGACGATTCTCATTTCTGGTGGTCTTTCGGGAATTTCCAGAACCGGTCCCTTATTGTATGAGTATCTTAATTTGGCCATTACCACCAACACACTTGGACTGATAAGCTCAAACGGCCGAAATGATATTAAATACTGAGCGTCGTCATCTGTACCTCACACTGTACATTTATCGAGTTCTCTCAAACTCGCGTGAGCTGTTCATCTTCTAGAAACACCAGTCGCTTGTTTTTCGCCCGTGGGCATCTTGCCGAACATTGCCACTGGTCGACGGGTTTCCTCGGAGACCTCCCGTTTCCCCCGTCCTAGTATTCTGGCGCTGCTCCATATCCACCTCACTTCACCCTCGTCGGCTCTCAAGACCTTGGTGTTACGAGTCACCCAAATCTCACCACTCCACCAGTAGCTTGTTTACGCTAACTGAGAAATAATGCGTGCTTCACAAACCATGTACTGTTCTGAGGAATAGCCTATACGAAGAGCAGCTGCAGCGCACTTGTACAGTGTTATTTTAATGCGCCATGACACAAAGCTGAAATCGCTTACTAATAATTCATGTATGCGCCTAATTAAAACATTTCACGATTGCGGAATACAACTTACAATATTCGTAATTTTTTTTTTTTGTGGATTTGCAACTCTCAAAGCAACAAGCTTCAACCGCCTGAAAAAAAATGTTGGTTTAGGAAATGAGTGATAATAAATTTTGTAAGCGGTAATTATATATATATATATAACAATATACTTCACAGTGTTTAAGTTAATGTTGAAACCTAGGTACATCGCAACAGTTATTTAGAGTATCGAAACGAGAAACGTTTCTTTTTGTCCTCCTTTACTATTGTTGATTTTAAAACTTTTCATCCGTTTGTCGTACACTAGTTCAAGTGGACGAACAATTTTTTATTAAATTCTACCCGCATACAAATTTCGTATCTTTTTACCTGACTGCGAAATATTAGCGTCATCATAGAAACATAAATCGTAGGCGTTAATAATTTTTTTATATTTTTTTGCGATAGAAAATATCAGATTGAAACATTTTTAGCCTTCTGAATTAAGACTCTCTTTTAAGGTGTTATTCAAAAAATTTGTTAAAATTGCAATTATGTCATTAAAAAAAGAGATCCACGTAACAGATCAGATTGAAAAGTTCAGAGCTGCGTATTTGATAGGCGGGTTGGATGAAGCTCAATGTTTTTGAAATAGGTGATTAGAGAACACCACGCACGCGGAGTGAGTGAAGAGATTTTGGTGGCTCTTAACAGCGAGGCCTTGAGAGCCAATGAGGGTGATTGATGTGAGTATGGAGCAGCGCCGGAATGAGGGGCGGGGAAACGGGAGATCCCCGAGAAAACCTGCTGACCAGCGGCATCGTCCGGTACGATTCCTACATGCGAAAATACGAAGTGACCCAGCCGGGGATTGAACCCGCTTCGCCTTGGTGGGAGGTGAGCGGGCTAACCGCTCGGTCGCCGCTTCCCCTAACGCACGCAGAGATGAAGCTTACTTAGATAGGCCATACTGGTTTGCAAACAGTTTGTATGTTTTTTTTTTCAAGGGAAAGTCAGTCCATGAAACGTGAATTTAATTATTGTTATATTAAGGCATAGTGTCTGACACCACATCATTACCCGATAAAATTATCCTAATCGAGTTTTATGTTTACAGTGCAACTTACGTTGCGAATATGCCAAAATTTTATATGATGCAGGAAGCTACATGCAATAACATATTTTGCGTATTACAATTTGTCTGCGAGAGCTTGCAATTTTTAACTGTTCACTGGTACACAAAAGGAACATACTTCTAGTTATAGTTTTATTTTTTCATCGAGGTTTATTTTATTACTGTATTAAGTACGTGCAGGTTCAGTTGTACGTTGTTCTTTCCTTATTGTAAGCAGAGTGTTATTATTAACGGATGCAATAATGATACTTGTGAATCAATTAGTCAAGGATCCTTTTTGTGGGCAGTTCCGTGTCTATAGTTATTACTCATGCAAATAAACATCAAATCAAATTAATTAGTGGAAACTAGATTGGCCTCTATCCCCTACATAGTATGTTTAAACGGAGTCGTTCGTGGATGCTATATAATTTAATTATCCTCATCTGTCCACAACGTTTTTTTGTCATTATTTCCGTATTAATTTCATCTACGGCTCCTTGGGGCGTGAGATTCCCGTCAACTACCTGTTTGGTAATGCGAGAATATGACGCGGCAAGGAGTGGCCGCTGTAATGGTTTAATAATGCAAATTTTATAATTTTTTGTGCGAGGTCAATGACGCCGCGGAAGCTGGGAAACGGCAGGAAGGCAGATAGCATCGCCCGACAAGTCGACTCCGTGTATTTCTTCCGTTCACAAGATGTTGCGCTGGCGGTTGTAACAAAGAGCGTGGGTGTTCCTGCTAAGGTTACCGAGCAGCTCGCCATTTGCATATTTCACCGCCATTATGCACGTCTTCGTACCGTCCCCGGGGAGCATCTTGAAAGTGTAATTAGAATTCTCGACATTCCCCCCCCCCCCCTCCCTCGCACCATCTGGTTTTAAAGCCCTGTTTTCTTTCTTTTTGTAAATTAATTTTTATAAAAGAAATATACAATATCCTTTTCTGTTTCAGACGATTCACCACGGGTGCTAAAATTGTGCACTGTGGACTCTTGCAAATTGAGCAGTAGTGTATAGTAATACTTAATGCAAGAAATTTCCCTAGTAGCCGATCAGCATAAAACATTTTAACCTGCGGTATAATCACCAAATTAAAAAAAATCTTATATATTTTTTTAAATTTAGTTTATCAGGATCCTTGGTACAATCATTAAAAAATACTTCTCTATTTATCCTGTAATTTTCATCGCTCTAAATGTTTAGAAAAACGATTATTAATTAGGCATTTCTCAACTTACTGGAGTGTAATGAAAAGGGTGCGAAGTTCAAGAGCAATGTGGTACTTGTTGCAGAAGTAGTGAGGTAGAACTCGATGACTACTGTAGTGTTATTGTTCCTGATCTTGAGATCCTCACGAGGGTGACGAGCCGTATACAAAATCCGCCGCCAAGCCCAAGCAGAAATTTTCCGTATAGGATTAATCATATTCTCTTGACTGTACAATATGATTTCACGTGCAGTTTAATTTGCCTACTGTAGAAATGAAATGTGTCTCGCGATTCAGTATATTTGTTTTAGAGCGCGACCTGCTAAAATTCTGGAAACTACTTCTGGACAACAACGTCAGTGTAAGCCTGAACTTAAAACTTTACGAACATTTCTTCGATGATTTCACCTTTTATAGGCAGCTTATTGCAGCAAGGTTGTGGCTTTCAACTAATAAAGTTTTTGTTCCTCAAATAATGAAGTACATGCGAATAGTTCTGGGGACGTTTGAAGATGACAAAATGAAATTTAAAACATGATGCGTGTTGGTAAATCTAAATTAAAATTTTCATGAAGTAGTGCGGTCTGAGTAATACCCAAGTTTAATAATTTTTAGTTATATATTAATTTTTATTTTTTTTTTTGTAATCTATCAACATTTTCAGTGTCAATTATTATTAGCTCATATCCCTAATAGCAGAAGCTACCAACATTATTCGAAACTTTTACTGTAAATAATGTGCAATAATTATTTTAATTCACGGTATAACTACTTAATATTTCAACACTTTGTAACAGGTAGATTTTCCGAAATGGTGGTTGACGTGATGTAATCGGCTCTTCAATGAATCTTTAAAACCGCACAAGCTTACTATTATTAATCTCACAGATGCAGTTTTTCCAAGTGAACAAATAATTAAATTGGGGAGGGGTAAATATGCGAACCAAAAAAAATTCTGTAATTTCCCAGGGATATGTTATTCCAACCAGCCAATAATTTTTGGAGCAGTGCAGTTGGGGAGACTGGGGCTAGTTGTTACAGAGACACGTTGATACATTGTAGTTTACGCTGTAAGTTAGCTACGTAGTTTCTATCTATATTCTTAATTATATGTAAGTAATTATTTCATATGTCGAATTTGTAACAATATGCCCCAGTCTCCCCTATGCAGTTTAACTTACAGATTATAATCGTTTGATTTCATGCCCAAAAATTACATATGCTACACCTATTCTACTTGTTATTATTTTACAAAACTTAAAAAATATTCACTGGCCGCTACACTCAGTAAAACCATGGGATTTCAATACGGATTGACAAAGCTGATATCAATATATTATCCGGAGTCTCCAGCTAGCGTGTAACGTAAATTATTGGCTTGACATTCCCGTAATTGGCGTTCCAGAGCTAAGGATTGGCCTATATATCACATCAACAATTATTTATTTACGTTAAAAAAAACGGCTAACGTTATTAACATCCACACGTATTACTGGGAATACGCGTGTAAGAGAGACAGCGCAAATGTTCACTAGTTTTGATATTAACTATTATTCTACTTTATTCAAAGCACTTAATACAGTAATTTACCGCTGATGTAATAAAGAATTCATTACTTCTGAAAACTGTTCGCAATAGTCATCCAATGTGTTATGTCTGTGTCTTATAAAGATTTAGAGAAACCTACCACGAGAAGTTAGGCTGGGGTAAGGAAGCGAAACAAGGTATATAATAATTAGTAAGTAAAAATGGATGGTTACGTAATTAAAATCATTTCAATACTAAACGGTGCTCAGCGGTATACGCTGTTCGCGGTAAAGTTAGCACTTTGGTAATCAACCTTTGAAAAATGTCACTGCGCCTACCTGCGCAGGGGGACATTCACTGTCATGTGCCCAGTTAACTTGGCAACAACCGAAGAAACATAGTTCCATGTTTTTACGTTGAATCGAATTTATTACGTAAATATTTGTGAATACTGAAATAATACAGTTTAGTCTCTGGTTTTTTAAACCATGATGTGTAAGAAATTGCATATATGTGAGATATTAAATTTCTTCATAATTTCGCATTTTTGCTTGGCCGACGCATCAATAAAGTGACGAGGCCCACGGCAATGTAATTTTACATAGAAGAATACACTAAGTGCATACAAGTAGATCTTAGGCAGGGCTTCAAAAGTGCTCAGTTTACCGTGAACTGGGTTCGATCCGGCCTGGCCATTCTGATTCCGGCTTTACATGTTTCCCCGTAATCACTCCAGGCGCGCGCTGGGATGGTTCATTACCACAGACCATGGCCGATTCCTTCCACGTTCTAGTTTCTCTGAACAACTTGCTCCACTTCTAATGTCCTCGCTGTCGACGAGACGTTAATACCTACTCTCCTACTGTCATTACATCATCAGAACCTGATTTGCACTTCGGTAAATAGGGACACTCGGGGAAGGACTTGCAGGTTTTTAGGGTTTATAATCAAAGAAGGTAACTGAAGGAAAGACTCGTCTTGAATAAACTCAGAGCCAGCCATAGTCCTGTTGGATTCGGGGGGAAGAGGCCCAATAGCGTCATTTCCCTCACCAAAGTGATGCTATTGCATCACTCTGGTGAGGAGCATCACTCTGGTGAGGGATTGTATCACTCTGGTGAGGGAAATGCAAATCAACAAGAGTTCTAATGACAGCGCCCCCCTTCAACTAGTCTTTCATCTCTGCCAATGAAGAATTATTTCCAACCTCTGTCTCTGGTAGCATTTCTATTTAATGCTTGTAATGATTTTGAATTATTTCCTGTCGACGGGTTTTTACGGTGCCTATAGCAGTTTGTTCCAGTCTCTTCAAGTTATAGCTCAGCTATACGTACACTTAAGGAGGTAGTTATGGCTCCAATCGCTGGCCATGACTGTCCAATTCTTTTCTGCCACGATGCATGTATCGTGCATGATTTATTTCCTTTGTAGTCGCAAGAGGTTCATCCTGAGACACAATTAGCTCCCGTCCTACCCATCGGGCTTCCACCTAACACTTAGATATAGGTAGGGATAGGAAAAATTCGCGACTTCAATGACCTATAGCCTAGACTCCACAGTCATGTGTACACTCGAGCCTCAGATGTTTGTTCATTGGCTGTTTCCCCATAGAGTAGCCAGTGTTACTTCACACCTGGCAGTAGGGCGCTCGCTAATTGTCTCCCTGCAAGTCTGCTATTGGTTCAAAGTCGTCCAGGGCATGTCAAATAATTTGCGATCCAATTACAAAGTCAATCTCAGTGTACACATGTTTGACATCTGTCTTGTCCTGAAATGAACTCACGAAATGTCCCTATCCCTAGATATAGGGTAGTTAGAAAAAAAAATCGCATTCCTGTTAGGAGGAAGGTTTCACCCCCTTCCACCTTCCTTTAGCCCAGCGGATGAGCTGCCCTCCGCGCCGTTCGGAAGATTGAGTCATTTATTGCGGGCACTTCTTGCTCCTGAGCTCTGTTCACGCTTTCTGCCCCACATCTCAGGTGTTGTCGCAGTTCAGTGTTCGTTGGCTCCTGTTGCGCATTGGAGTATTGACCATAGTACGGAATGCTGAGGTCGTTAAGAGATGTAACAAAAATTGGGCTCATATTTCTTGGTCTTTGGTTACCTTATTGACGGAATGTTTCTTTTCAGCGTTCGTAAATCTGTTGTTCACTTCTTCACTGGCTCGTGATCTTACACACGTTTTGCGAAAACGTGTTCACGACGGGGCCAACCCTTAACAATTTACATAACATCAGCAGTTACCTTCAATGTAAGACAAATCTCCATCCATCCAGTCAGTCCTACGAGCTGACAGTAGAATATAGTATCGTCCTGTAAGTACCTCGAGATCACGCAAACTGTTACATTGAACCTCATGTTCGTTGACTGCTCGCCCACAACCCGACCAGTATTCAAGAATCTACAGCACTTGATTCATTAGGACCCGCGTGGGTACCCGTCCGACCATAGATTCCCAGAAGGGATTGTTCTGCTCTTCCACTATTCCGCTTACGAAGAACCGTCCAGACGTTCCGAGGATCGGGTTTTAGCCCCTTTTGTAGAAAATAAAAAATTAATCCGTGTTGGGGGGGGGGGGGGGTGGTGGACCCATGGCGAGGCAACACCCTCCGAGTGACGGGCATTCCAGCCGGAACCCAGACGTGCCCATCATCCCTGAACATGACATGAAATGAGACCCTAGGATGGAGCGGCACTAGAATGTGAGGGCGGGGGAAACGGAGGTGCCCCAAGAAAACCCGCCGGCAAGCGGCATCGTCCAGCACGATTCCCACATGCAAAAATCCGGGAGTGGACCCGCTGGGGATCGAACCCGGATCGCCTCGGTGAGAGGCGAGCGCGCTAGCCACTGCGAAACCGCTGCCCCTTTGCAGAAAATGTAGGGCCCATATAGTGTGTCATATCATAGATGGCTTCACGCCACAGGAAACATGTCAAGCAAAGTACCATAAAGCGCTAGAGCAATACGGGCTTTTTACCTGTTTCGTGAACTAGTACTATTTACTTGTTCAAAGGATTAATTGCCATGTACGTACATACCGCATTCTATTTACAGTACATTAAGAAGATTCGATCCCTGAACATCTTGGTTACATGACAAGCAAATTTCTAGCGCACAACAACGCTGGCAGCTTGTGACAGGCCGTTTTGAGTTGTACCTGTGCTGTAGTAAGTAGAATATACAATTAAAAATAACTTTTGTTAGAATTGTCCTAGAAACGTGATTCGAATTTCCTTTTATTTTTTTATGATTAGCATAGGATGATATGTGTTTTAGTAACAACGATAAGTAAATAGTTTCAATAAAAAAATATATAGTAAAGATGATTCCGAAAGCATAGGGAGGCCATAATTGTTGGTGTAATGGGTTCCAGTCCATTCCGTTTTGTGAAGAACCACTTTTATGACTTTCTTGGGACAGAAAATAAAAGTAAGTCAGCTTTCGCAGTTGAGTGGGGTGAGAATCCACTCACCCAGAAGCCGGGGCAAACCAAGACCCGTACAGAGACATTGAGAATTATTTTGATTAATATTAATGTTATAATGAAACTGTTTATTATGTAGGTAGAAAAGTACATGAATGTAAACATGTATAAATTTAATGAATGTTCAATGCACGGGGCACCCGAAACCGACGAGGAAGTTCACTATTGTTTTCACTGGGAGCACCTGATTGGCTGAGACGTTTTGGCGCGCTTCGGAGCCGCGGTCTGTAGAATTCGTTTGCATTTCTGAGACTCGCCGTCCGAGAGTCGCCTTGCGTGGTCGGAGGGCGACTCGCGAGGGCGCATTATTTTGTTATTTACCGCTGGTGGATAGTCGTCCTGCGAGGTCAGGGGCGGCTTGTGACAGAGCGGAGTCTGCGGTCATTAATTGTATTACTTATATTAGCGATAGAGGAAAGCCATACAAAAAATAGCGAACTGATTTTCGGGCTCCTGGGCTACCATAGTCCAAAAAAAAAATCCCGGTGTTTGATTTACAACTTCACCTAGTATAGACAGTGAAGATTGATCACTCAGGTGACGACCTAGACATGCACGTCTTGCTTAGGGCCACAATCTCCCATTTCTACAACTTTTGAGAGAATTATTTTTTTAACCGAAATGGGTGCCGATATTGTAAAACCCTCTTAAAAATTTGTTACAAATTGTTTTATTATGACGTCTAGTTTTTTTAACCCAAAAAAACTGTATACTTTTATTCAATTAATTAACTAACTAATTTTTTTTTAAATTTAATAATTAGTTAAAATTATACAGTTTTCTGTGTTGGAAAAATTAGACTACATAATAAAAACAGTTTTTAACCAAACTGCTAGAGGATTTTAGAGTATCGTATCCCGTTTGGGTACAAAAAATTTAAACTCGACAAAGCTGTAGAAATGGGAGATGGTAGACTTAAACCCAGGACCCAGGCAGGTGTGGGAGAGCTAACGTCACAAGTTTTTCCCGTGAGTTCGTTTTGTGAATTACTACGTAATTCATGGCAAATTTTGTGAACAGTTGGTTTCATGCTTTTGTTGAGCTGTCAGTCCGTAAAGTACTCGTGGTAATTATTACAGGCGTTAAGATCCATTGGGCGTTGTACAATGACATATATATATATGGTTGGTAGGGAGTAGGCCAGTCGTCACTTTGGCGAATCGCTGGGAGGTCTGTCCCACAGGAGACGGCGGCACTGGACTGTGAAGCCGAGGGTTAGTCGAAGGAATAACAACAAGGGCATCATTCGCGACGCAGATTCGCTGGAGCCTCCAGGCGGCAAATCCCCTTTGAAGTGGCCGGAGTCTCCTGCCGCTGTAAATCAGATTGACGTGAATCCTTGTACCGAGGCCACGAGCAAGTTTGCAACGGTGCCTGGGGGGAAAAATGTTATTATAGTTGGGCCGAGTCTCCACGCAATAATGTAATTTTCATTTAGTGTGGAGAGTTGCAGATATAGGCGAGAATTAAAGTTATCGTAACATAGTAAACAGGCGGATACACCGGAGCTCGCTGGAAACATGTTCACATATCATTAGAAGTTATTGTGACAGTAGTACTGAAATATGAACGGATGAGCGTAAAACTTCCGGGACGGTTATTCTCCCAAATTAACTGGGAAATTCACGCCGCTTGGTTATTTTATGTACTGGTTAGGGTAATTATAAATTCCATGAATTAAAAAAGTAACTGCAACTCTTAAAATTTAGACATTTAACATATACGGTATTGGTTCCTTTCCATCCTCGGAAGCTTTAATATTGTGGATAAGAAATCTAAACGTAATAAATCGTGATTTCATGTATTGTAAAGTGGCTACTCGTGAATTTGACACTAGAAAGGAAATTCCCATTGTGGAACATAAGACACCTATTCTTTACTCACGTTTCTACTAAAGGTTTAGATATCATATCGTGTGTCAGCGTTTCCTTAAGGTATTAACGAGATCGCTGTTGTTTTCAATTATTTTACGTATTATAAATCAGCGCTACAAATTTTTCTAAATCATGGATAAAGTGTAAAAAGATAAAGTTTTGACCTGTTGTTTCGTGAGAAAAATCTCATATTACAAGAACTTAGTTCTTTGTTTACATTTAAAAATAATTCAAAGATAAAAATTAAGCGTTGATTTCCATAGTTCCGCCATAATTAAAATTGAAATCCTAATTCAACTTTTAATATACGACAGGAAAAAATAACATATGTTTTTAAATGACCAGACTCATTAAATAAGAACGATCTGAAGATCTTTAAAGATAATATTTAAAAACTTAAGTAAAGTATTTATTCGTTTTAAAAATATTTGTTTTTAAGAATTTTTCCTGCAAATATTGAGTCACGCCTTTATTAGATTGCACGATATAGATATCTTAAAATCAACTATTTTTCTGTACCTTTATTCTTTCTTTCTGTTTTTATATTGATTTCGTGATATTGTAGGTTTAATAATAAATTACCGTAAGCTACCAAAATTACCTCAAAACTTACATTCCGAATTATATTTAAAAAATCGGGTAAAATTTGTCCAGGCAAATAAAGAAACAAGGGAAATCATGCCATATAAACATCATACTTGAGGCACCTCATCACAGCGTCTTCTCTTATTCAAGCATGACTTAGTCCTACACAACAAGAAGTTACTGATATAACTAATGAGCCTACTTTCCTCAATATGGGTTCAATTAATTCTTAAATTATTTCTCAAAAGCTGAGCTGTAGGTGGTATAGGCTGTTCACGGGAAACTGAGTACTTTTGAAAGCGTTGCTTAAGATCTAATTTTATGCACGTTGTGTATTCTTCCACCTTATGTAAAATTAAAAATTGCCACGAGCCTCATCAGTTTGTTCATACGTCGGTCAAGCAAAACTTTGAAATTATTAGTAAAATAAATATTTTACACATCTGCTCATTTTTACATTTCGATTCCTTAAAAAAACAGAAAGCTAGGGAAATAATTTAAGTAATCACAAATGGTTACCACGCACTGTTTATTCGACGTTAAGATATGGAACTATCTTTCCATCTATAGTTCGTAACGATGTCACTCAGAGTGACCGTTAAAATATATGCAGGTAAGATAAGTTACTTTTTCTTAAGATTGATTTCAAAAGTGCTCACTATATCGTGAACAGTCTTTACTTGTCGTTTCGTTGAAAGAAATATCATAACAGACGAAACCAGAGACATATGCAACAGTTGTCAAACAATTACAAATACACACGTGCCTTACCCGGGACTTGAACCCAGAAAACATAGTACCAAGATCTAGTATTCTATCGACTGAATTACGGAGATCGGATTCCGGCATCAACTTCGAATTTAATCAGTACAATGATTCGAATGATAGGGCAAGAGCAGCCGTGGTGCAGTGGCTAGGGCACTCGCCTCCCACCACGTCGATCCGGTTCGATCCCCGGCGGGTTCACTCCCAGTTTTTCGCATGTGGGAATCGTGCTGGACATGCCACTTGCGGGCGGGTTCTCTCGGGGTAGCCCCGTTTCCCACGCCCTTTGCATTATAACGCCACTCTATCGTAGGGTCTCATTTCTTGTCATGTCCGGGGATGATGGGCACGTCTGGGTTCCGGCTGGAATGCCCGTCACTCGGAGGGTGTTGCCTCGCCCTGGGTCCACCACAACCCCCCCCCCCCTTCCAAACGGATTATTTTTTATATTATTATATAATTTTTTATATTAACATGTAAGTATACAGGGCCTACCATACTGCTACTTGTGTGAAGCATTTAGTAGAAATATGTGGATTGGCCCCAGAGATATGGCATAGAACCTCCATATTATTGAAGTGACAATCTTCATAAATAGAGGACAAAAAAGTGATGTAATAGCTCATCCTACGATTGTATACTGCCAGTACTCAGCGTTAACTTAAAATAAATTATTCGTGTATATAGCACACTAAGACAAACTGATATTATAACTGCCATTCTGAAAATAAATGGCCTGTGACACATAAAAAATGCCTAAAGTTATACAGCCTACCACAGTATAACTTTTTCGCCAATTTGGTAATAATGTGTTAATTGTTTACCGAAATATGACATATAACCTTAATATTTATTGTGGGGTTAACGTACAAAATGACAGAGAAATAAGGCTCTCTATAGATAAATTTGATGGTTGTAATTGATACTGCCAGCATACAAAGTTAAGTTGGAATTTACTTCATTAATAAAAAATACTGTAATAAAATATTTACATGACCACCATTTTGTAAATAAATGCCTGGCTTATTTAAAGCATAGCAGTTTACACTACGTGTTGCAGAACTATTTGTTTGCCAAATTTAGTAAGAATCTGTGAAATTGTTTCCCGTGATATTGCACAAATACTTTATCATTTCAAGTGGAATATCTTACAAAATCGCGGACAAAAGATGCTCCGTGTAGTCATATTTGATAGTAGTAATATATATTGCGAGCATACAAGGTTAAGTTGGAATTGAGTAAATGGTTACGACGATATAGCATTATAAGCGACAATGCCTATGTGGCCGTTATTTTGAAAATAAGTGTCTAAAATACTTAAAACGTACAATTTTACATTATCTGCCGCAGTACTACTTGTGTGCCAAATTTGGTAGGAATCAGTAATTTGTTTCCCGAGGTATGGCATAAACATTTATTTATGTAGCGTTATCTTATGATATAAAAAATATGCTCCGTGTAAACACAGTTGGTAGTTGTAATATCTACTGGCAGTGTACAAAGTTAGGTTGAAATTGATTACATGGTTTCGACGATATAACATTCTAAACTAAGATGACTATATGGCTGCCATTTTGAAAATAAGTTCCCGACATACATAAAACATATAATTTACCATCATCTGTCGCACTACTACTCGTTTACAAAATTTGGTAAGTATCGGTTCATTGTTTACCGAGATATGATATACAAACCTTATTTATTCATACAGCGCTCATACAAAATGGCTGAAAAATGGCTACATGTTTACCTTTATGACGCTTGTAATAAATGCTTTCAACAAAAAATTGTTGAAATTTGTTAAATGGTATAGTTGATGTATCAAATAAACCCAAAATATTTATGTGGTCGCCAATTTGTGAAAATAAGTGCCTAATCAAGTTTAATCTCTTACGTTTACCTGGCCTGTCATATGCCAAATTGGGTGAGAATTGCTTTAATAGTTTACGAGATGTAACGTAAAATAATTTTTTTTTCATTTGGTGCTGTTTACAAAACTGGGGGACTAATAACAATATCCATTTCAAAATTTAATGTTTACACCATGCTCTGCCAGCGTACAAAATCTGGTTTAAATCGGTTGATTAGTTCCTGAGCTATCACGTATCACCCTCAATAATAAAATGGCTAACATTTTGAAAGCAATTTCCTGGCGTGACCGAAAACGATAACGCCTTACTAAGTACTATATATCTACGGAGTTTGGTGAAATTCGGTTTAGCGTTCGAATATTCAAAAAGGGACACATCCTCACGCACACAAACTCACACACAGAGACACACATGCACACACATTACAAATACATATTAAACATATACACACAGCAGGAACGTGATCGCATAAACTTTTCCTTCCTTCGGAAAGTAGGTTGAAAATGATGGAAACTAAACTCAATAGGAATGTTACTTCGCACCACTCCAAGAAAACTTATTATCAAGAAGTGTGTAACTAATACGAGTTAAATGCAGTGATTTTAAAAGTATCATGTTCATGGTACGTGTACCATAATTAGATCTTATGTACCATGCAACATGATGAGGCCGTCATGGTACGGAAATATACAATAATCTAACTACAATAAACGCATATATCTAATGAGACTTAGTAAAACAAAAGATAATAAGTTCGTAGCCTGCTTTGTTTAAGTCGACAGCCGAACCCCTGTGACTTATCTGCGAAAGAGGTTGAACTTTTGGAGGCTTCACTAACGAGGTATCGAGATCGAAATGTAACAATATTCTTCGGGTGTCTGGCGATGTTCCCTTTTGTGAACTCGTCGTTTATTGTTGTAAGTCAGGCTGTGTTCTGTACTATGTGCAGGTATTCTGGCCTATTCTAGTTAACAAACACATTCCATTGCTGTGCAGGCAAGAGGGTTTGATTTTCATATTTTATAAAGGTGGAATGATTATTTTGAAATTTACAAACCAGGTGATTTTTTAGTTTATTTTATTTCAAAATCTTAATTTGTATTTTATTTCATTAGTGTAACATCCAAACAACTGTTGTGTTGTGTTATGAAAGATAACATTGTGTTTTTACGCATTTGTGAGAAATGTACCATAATTGCGTGCCAATGTGCCATTATTTCGAATGACCCGTACCAATGACAGAGCACTGATGATCTAACATCCCTGGTTAAATGTGCCCGATATGGGCACATGTGTGGGTCCCCGGGCAGCGGGCCACCCATAACGTCATCCGAGCTAAGAGGCAGTGACGGCAGCGACTGGGAAGGACCAGTACAATGCTCCTGGAAGTGGCGAAGGGGAAGGGGGTTGAATAAGGATCACGAAATGGCTGCTTCACCGGCGACATTTCACGCCGGCTGGACCTCGTGACCACCGGGGTCGACACGGCACGGTAGCCGAGGCACGAGCGAGCTCCTGCCCTCCTCGACAACGTTTCTCTCTCCCCCCCTCCACCCCCTCCCCGCTCTCGCACAAAAGGAAACAAAAATACTCCCCTTTATCTTTACCGTGTGTTGTCGTTTGATCACGTGCGGTCGTGTTCCGCGAGGTCGTGAGATCAACTCCATCCCCGTCCTAAATAAACGATTGCGCAATTCCCTTAACCACACTGTAAAAAAATTGAGGTAAAAAGCCCTCACATGTAAGGGAAACTAACTACCTCTACATGTAAGGTAAAATCACCTCTTAAATGTGGAGTGGGTGAGTGAGTGAAGAGATTTGGGAGGCTCTTAACAGCGAGGTCTTGAGGGCCGATGAGGGTAATTGATGTGATTATGGAGCGGCGCTGGAATGAGGGGGTGGGGGAGGCGGGATATCCCCGAGAAGGCCCGCCGACTATCGGCATCGTCCGGCATGATTCCCACTTGCGCAAATCCGGTGGCCCGGCCGGGGATCGAGCCCGGTTCCCTTTGGTGAAAGACGAGCGTGCTAATCTCTCAGCCACAACGGCCCCTCTTAAACGTAGAGTAAATTAACATAACAAGTAAGGTAATATTCCCTAATCGTTCGGAAAAAAATACCTGACAAAATTGGGAGGGAAATACCATACAAGTAAGTGAATATTAACTACATTGCATAATAAAATAATATTAAAAAATATCCCCGGGTATTAGTACTGTTACATTTTTTTAATACCTACATCTTCTGACAAATACTAACCGGGACCTTAACACAAATATCCTTGACAATCTCTGGCGGGTGGGTGCGAACCATGGTCTGCTATTATGATACGCCGATGCGCTATCCATTACACCACGAAGACAGCATGACAGCATCAATGAAAATTAGGTTAGTTTCTTCCGCCCATCCTCCCACTTATCTGTTGAGACAGTGCTGAAGAGATGCACGCGTCCTAAGGCAATTTTCCCATCCATTTATGGGATTTCCCACCGTACGTGAAATTTACTCCAGAATGCGGTAATTATACCTTGCATATAAAGAGTCATGTTGGCCAGCTTGTATGACTTAACAATAAAAATTAATATAAGATACAATTATCAAATAGTTATAAATGGACGAGGATATACGCACGTCGTACGGTTAATTTCCCCAGCCACGTATGGGATTCTCCACCACCGTGTACGTGAGTTTTACTACAGAATGCAGTGATTTTACCTCACCTGCAAGGAAAACTATGTTTCCCACACAAGTTTGCGAATATTACCTTACACTCTCCAGGTAATTTTCCCAATATTTTTTTTTGCAATTCGCTATCCGGATCCGTGAGCGTGGGACACATCGCGCACGTAGAGGAAATGCGGAATGGTGTGCGCATTCTAGCTGCGCGGAAGTGTCTCTCCTAGTAACGACATTGGACAATGTGGACTGACACTGACGTAAGAAAACTGTTTGCGTAAATAACTATTTTGACATATTCCTATACTTCTTGTGTAATATATATTCGCAGTATCATAACACTTTCTGAATCAAACTTTTGAAAAATATCCTCATGTATGGCATATTTGGTTGTTTCCTAAACATGTAATGTATCACAAGAGGTTAACACTTCAGTTAAAATAAAATCATCTTATTTTGGTGAAATTTTACTGTTACTAATAGTTTCTCTATACATTTTAATATATTTTTTTATAATTAATATGAATAAAACAGAGAGAAAATAGGCATGCCGGTGCATTGTCCCTTGTGGGTATTTTTCTTGACTTAGTTAGACTCTGTTAGAATCAGGTAGAGGAATATCGTCAAATTGGATCTTTAGGTGGACTGCTGAAAAGTTGGAAGTGACTATGCGTGGAATACAGTCGGGTTATAATGCAACTACAATATATTCATAATAAAAAAAGTATTGTATTAATATTGAAAGGTAGATCAGTTAAAAATTCAAGCGCAAACAAGCATGTCCATCGCTGTTGACCACGTGATTTTAGACAGTTCTATTGGTGATGTGTGAGTCAATGTATGGGACACAGACAGAGGCCGTAACCGTGCATAGCGAGGATTAAGTTCCCAGTGATTTGAGAATCTGATTCGTGGAGGTTTCTATTCCTTTCATTTATCAATGGCCAATGATTATGTCACAGTGCACACGACACTCGTTCGTTGGCTGCAAAGAAGCACGCTCGATAGAAGTATTGCGGAAACTAAAATATTGCATGATTTCATCTCTTCGGCTCACGACAGGACGCGTGGCCGGACTGGTTAATGTGAACTTTCACAATACTTCATACATGTTGCTTAGCCCCGGTACACAGAATAAAATTTCTACTAAGGCCCACTAATTTTTAACATTTCATTACAGGCGCCTGCAAGACTTCAGACATATATGCGTTTCTGTTACCCTTGCATTCCCGTTACAACCTTCAGGAAACGTCGTAAATTGCTCTCATTCAATGAAAATGTGAACAATGTGTGCCAAACAACTCGGTCTGACTCTTAAAATGGGCACTCGCTGGTGCAACAGCAAATTAAGAGGTACCTCATACTAGTGCATAGATTTACTGTGGAGTGTACCTGTCCAGAGGTTATCACAGATGGACACCTAACACTTTTCATTCGTCGTTAAAATATGGAACTACTTTCCATCCGTCGTTACCAACTTTACTGGGCACATGTCACTCAGTGCCCTCGTTGAAATATATGCAGGCAGGAGCAGTGACTTTTTTATACGGTCGATTTCCAAAGTGCTCACTTTATCGTGAACAGCCTTTAAAATATTATACCCGGAGTATTACTTTCTAACCTACGTTAACCACCCCAAGTTAACAAGATCTAGATCACTAGATCAACTTGTTTTGCACTTTGCAGTTTTGACCCGCCATGCTGTGTCCGAAACGATGTCAAAAAAAACAAAAGCTACATTTCTACACACGTGCCTACCGCATCCCACGCATTTCCTTCTTTCGCGTTTAAAACACGAAGCGAATTCGGACAGCGATAACGTGACGTCACATCCAGGCAGTCATTTTTTCAAGGGCACGAAGTCAGGTAATGGTACCTTATCAGGTGGATTCTAACACAGCCATTATTTTTCGAATTTTTACCTATAGTCCATTCACGACTGGAACAGACTTATGAAAATCAATCTATAAAAAAACATCCCTGCCATTAGCTGCATGCTTAGCTGGTAAAACAAGTAGCGGGCGAGGGTACTATATCGGATCCCGCCACTTTTTATACTAGTTATACACGCAGCTAATGGCTAGAATGCTCTTTCAACGATTGATTCTCATAAGTCTGTTCCAGTAGTGAATGGACTATAGTTTGGTATATTATGATTTTCTGGCCTAATTGATTGTGTCAGTACTTTGGTGATATTAGGGTGATAGTGATTTAGTGTAAATTTTAGGGTGATCGCGTTATTTCAGAATTATTTTCATCTGTGAATGTATGTGTTGGACGTTTACTACACAGTCAACTTCGCTGCCCATACCTCTACTCTTGCACCGGATATGTAGAGCTGTGTTGGCAGTCTACAGGGACATTGTGACTTTGGCTGTAGTTTGAGCGCGTCAGTTCGCATCATCGCTGCATGCGTAATTTTAGCAGTTTTCAGGCGTTAGTAGATATTTGTTAACGCCGTGTGTCGCTTTGGTACACCTCCCCCCTCCCCATCGTATTCTAGGAGCGAGACACGGTATTTCACGCCAAAACACATCGTCCGCCGTTTGTAACCGATTTTTCGAGGCACTCTTTGTAACGACTAGGGACAGAATTGTATCAACGAATTACTGGTTTTCAAGATTTAGTAGGTATGTGAAATATTTTTTTGTGATTTTTCTCTACTGTTCAACCAGTGAATACAAAACATTACAGTATTCTACATAGTGTTTGTTCTCGTAATCGTAAACTGAATATTATTTTTTCCGCGTTCCGCGAATTTGTGTTTCGGAAGGCGGGAGTTCCTGTTAAGTTCGAGATTACGCTTTAGTTCGAGATTACACTTTAGTTGAAGTTCCAGTCAAGTTTCAAGTTTGAGTTTTCTGTTTTGCAGTTTTCGTTTTTCCTTGCAGTCTAACTTCTCGGCTTTCATTGCCGTCTCGTTACGCCCCGGCTTACGTTTATGCTAAGAGACTTATATTTGCTCGTTTGGAGCAAACGAGTGTTTCCAATTTCCTGGCCTCGGCGCGAGATCTCTTATCGTCGTGATGAAGTGCAGAAGTGCACCTTAGCTTATTTTTGCAAAGTTTCGCTTGGACCATGTTTTATGATAGTTTCCCACGTAATAAAACCTAGAAAATATTTTGTTGCATTCTTTCGTAAGAATAACTATGTTATACGAAAAGAACTTCCATTAAACGTCAAATTATCAGTTGTATTCAACGTTTAATTTCTTTAGCGAGTTTTTTAGTGATGAACTTTGAGGGTTTAATTTATTTTATTTGTTACTGCCATTAATTTTTCAAGTAAATTCAATTTTAAATATTTTTCTATCACTGATTTGATTTAATAAATAAAAAATGATAATTATGTTACAATTTATTATTAATATGTCGATTTACCTCTGGACTGGATGATATTAAGTACATATTATTACTTTCGCTGACTAACCGTTTAAAGGAACGTGGTGCACTTCAGTATCGCTTCCAGTTCATTCCAATATTAAGTATCTTTTGCAGTGTCTACGAAGGTAGTACATTTTTGTTGTATCTCAAATGATTCAAGTGTTTACGTATTAAGGACAATTTATTTGAGGATAACTTAACCAGATACAAACTTAACTGATGCTACACCGCATATGGGTGACTAATTAATTAAATTCCAATATAATCAATAGTTCAGATTTGTAAAGCAATTCACTAATATTACTAAAATACGTAATTTGAAAGTTTTTTTTTTTTATCATTTAGTACCAAGCAGTAACATCTATGCAGTCTGTCATCTGGTATATCAAATTTATCCACTCAACTTCGAACGTGGCTCTGCCCGGAGTTCAAATATCAAGTCCAGGAGTGGACCATATAGCAAGTCATCTGTCTCTTAACCCTCCATACATTCACAGCATATGTGTATTTAACCCTAATTGATTGCCACACAACAACTGAAAGTAAACACACAAACTAATCATAGTAACATTCATTTCGGGGGGCAAAAGAAGCACTAACATCGAGCAATCTCCCTTGGTGCCACTCTATGAAAATGTCGTGTAAATTTATAACCAATATCAGCACCAAAATCTTGATATATTTCACATTTGATGCTGTGAAATTTTTCATTTAACAGCGCTTAAGCAAATATAATCAAGTGACAATTTATTTCAGTTAGGTATATAACTCTATGTTTCGTAAGATAATCAGACAAGAGAGCGCTGTATGCGTCTTTGCTCTGTAATTGTACATTAGTAATATTTGTCAATTGATATCTGATAACTGCTCATACTGATTAAATTATTTTTGCTAGGAAACAGGATTTTAAGAAACATTTCGCACGTTCGACGTATTCTTTCCGTTCTTTTCCTTCCACCCCCCCCCCCCCCTTTTTCCAGTGTGTTCTAACGTGTATCTTTTGAGAGTGAAAATGGCCAAATATTTTTATTCACAACAATTTCATAATAATAAATTTATTGGGCCGGACTATTTAGCGCAGTATAGTAATGTGATGCGTGACTTTATACCTTTTATATTCCACGATAAAATGTACAGGTCCCTCTGAAAATCTATTACAGTTGAGCTGCCCCTGGAATATTTTAATGTAGATGAGTTGCTTACGGAAGACGGGAAACAACACTTTTTAGTATCTTGTTCGTAGACGTGGTAAGTGCCAGTGTGACTTTTCAAACAGTAATAGACAATACAGAAAAAACTAGGGCATTTAATTTTCACAAAAAAACTTGCTTCCGTATTGAATACGCATTCAATTAACCACATAAAGTGCTTACAGTGCACATAAATAATGTTCAATTATACTTGTAGTGAATATACAATAATAAATTCTGAGCAATCAATGAACGTAAGAAACAAATCGAGAGCCCCAGTCAAAGTACCATTACGCTGGATATATCCATTAAACTTTTAAAAAATATATAAAACTACCTTAGCGTGTGAATAAAGGCAGCCACACACGCGGGGTCTTCTACTGCAGTTTTCTTAATACCTAGATAAGATACACATTCAAATATATACGAAAAAGAGGAACAAATTAAGAGAGGGACAGCTCTATCGAAGCTCTCGGATAATTAAAAGTAAATAATACAATTCGTCAAGAAAAATTCAAGGTAATACTTAATCATGACATAATGTATGTTCTAGACAAAGTTAAGAATTAAAGACATCTTAACATATTTATTTCCTTGCAAACAAAATTAATAATGTTAAGCAGACAAAAAAAAATGGAATATTCACTAAAGGCCTTACACGGTAATGTAAGAACTTTAGAAATGAACGTTTGAAAAATGTCACTACCATCTACCTGCATATATTTTAACGGCCACGTTAACTGTCACGGGTCCAGTAAAGTTGGCAACGACGGAGAGAAAGTAGTTTCATGGTGCACCAGTGTATCCAAGCGCTTGTGATGTATACCGCTTTTCGGACAGGTAAGGTAGGAGGGTTGCAGCCGGGAAGTGACAGGTGAATAACTCGATTTTCCACTGGACCAAAACGCTTTTCCGGGCCAAAAAGAACTGGGCGCTTAGAGAACTAAACTTGTTGACGCACTCACATGGCAGCTCGGCATGGCCCAGGAGGAAAATAAAGGGGGGAAAAAACACGTATAAAACAGGAATACAAACAAAAATAAAAGAGGATGAATGAAAGAAACATACATACATACACTTAGAAAATATCTCATTAAATATTGTACAAACAAGATAACCATTTCATGCCTACTAAGTCCTCAGTTATTACTAAGTGCCCTGCACATAAGGTTACAGGTGTGAAACATGAGCTTTATGGAAATGAAGGGCGGTATCAGGCTGTATCAATATCACAGGATTTTTCCCTATAAATTTAACAATTCTAAAAGGCCCTATATTTGCTGGTATCAATTTACCGCCCAAATCTCTGCTTATATCGGCCAATACAAGATTCTTTCGCTGGATCAGATCACCTCTCTTAAAGAGGACGAGAGCTCTTACCTGGCCCAGCTTAAAGGCAATTTCATGTTTATAGCAGCTTCGAACCTACAGACCACCTCGCCTCGCAGACGATCATGGTTGGTCTTACTGAGGGAAGACGAACACAGAAATGGAAGATACCAGTTGCTGTGGAGTGGTTGACACAGATATGACGAACAAGGAAGGGTCTAGTTGGAGAATCACCAACTGAATAAGGGACTATTTCAATCCAAATTGAAAATTCGTCAGGCAGGTCTTAAAGTTTTTGTTAAACCACGTGACCTGTTTTGCCTAAGTAAAATAAGGAATCGCATACAATATTTCACGCCCTAAATAAATCACATGTTCTTGAACACAAAGGACTGAAATTATCGGACATTATACGATATAAGCTATTTAAGGTGAAATGAGCACTTTTGAAAGTTCTTCTTACTATATACTTGTATGCACGTTGCGTATTCTTCCACCTTATGAAAGATTAACATTGGCATGGCTCTCAAGTGAATGTGTGAAATTATAAGATATTTAACAAATCTGCTCATTTTTACACTTCGATGCATTTAAAAACACAGAAAGTGGAATAAATAATTTAACTTATCAGAAATGGTTGCATAACACTTTCTATTCAACATGAAGATACGAAACTACTTCCCATACATCGTTACGAACTTTACTTGGCGCATGTCACTCAGGGCACCCGTAAAAAAATATGCAGGTAGGGGCAGTGACATTTTTTTCTAAGGTTGATTTAAAAATTGCTCACTCTATCGTGAAAAGACTTTAACATTGTATTCGGCACCCCAAAAACTTCCCAGCCCTGATGATGTGTAAGTGTCTTGACAATTCTCAGATATTTTCTATTACGTAAAGTGTATAACATCACGAATATAATAAAAGTACGCAGCAAAATTAAATCTCTCTTTGAGGCCATATGAGAAACTCAAAATAATTTGAATGCACGATCCGCCATGGTCCCCCAGGCACTTGCACCGCACAGTGGCTGAAATTATCGTGTTGAGCTTGTATGCACTTCTGTCAACCATCTCACGAGCGCGCGTGCTGAGACATGCCAGCCTTCAACGCCGGCCAGGAAAAGTGCACAGATATTTTTTCAAAATAATTCTATAAATTACCCAGTAGCCTGCACTGAATCGTGAAAGTACCTTAACATCATTGACCGTAGGGATTCGAGAACAATAGTTCTCCTAGATCGTTCCACTGTCTCAGTAAACTATAAATACTGATACAGAAGGACATATTTTGTGAACAAGAAGGTGAAAACCAAAATATGGACAAGAAGATGAATACACTTTGGTTTTCAAGTTCCTTGTGCATACGGTTGTAATAATTGAATGTTGCAGCATGCCAGTGACATATTTCTATCACAACACAAAAAGGTTTTATAAACCAAACAAATCACTAATATAAAATTAAAATATGTTTTATACTCTCAAATTAACAATATCAGTATAAATAAATGTACGGGAACTACATAAATTTATAAAATGCATATAAACAAACGATAGCACAAGAAGGTGAGCGAAAAATAGAACAATCTAAATGATTCTAGCTAGCATGCAAGCCCTTGCATGCAATACACTTGCAAACAAGTTAGTCAGTCACACGATGCAAGTTGACTTGAACAGGAAAGGTCTACATCTTCTTGTACAAGAATGTGAATCATGTTGCTGCGGCTGGTCTCTGTAAGGGTTGCAAAGCTGCAAGCTGAGGCAAGGCAGAGCGACCTCGGCCAGCCGAGCCGTTGTTATAGCAAAAAAATTCCGGGGGAATTGAGCGCGAGGTCAAGAAGGGAGTATATAAGCTCGGAGGAATGGCGGCCCGAGTCCTGACAGACGAGCGGACCACTTACTGTGGTCCGACTTCATCACTTGTCGAGCCCGCCGTTGAGAGAGCTTCAGCGAGACGCCGTCATCTAGAGGGTAATTATATCCCCTGGTAAGACGATTGAAGGCACATTAGGGCTCGGGACAAGCGAAGACATTTAAGCTCCATCCAAGCAGAGTATCGCATTTATAGCTTAAAACTAATTGTAATTGATTAAAGGCAACAGTGCCTCTTGGAGTTTATATTGGTGAAATCCAGTGTCCTACTGTTGAATAAATGCTGTATTTAATTGACTCATAGACGCATGCTTGATGCATATTTGTATTGTTAAAGTTAAATAAAAGCAGTTTTATGTGTTTGAGTGCTTATCCATCTAGCTACCCTTATCCCCCTATTAAGTGTGTGACCTGCTCCCCTCTGGACAGGTCAGAGGAAATTGTGGAGGTGCCTTAGCTTTCCTACCCTCCTCTTTCAACTTAGAATAGTAATAAAGTTTAGACAAATAACAGAGGAATTCGCAAAGACGTTTAGCGCCGTCCACCTGCACACAGGGTTAGAATTCGCTCGAGTAGTCCGCTGTAGTAAATGATAGTGAATGAGTAAGCACCCATTCAAGGCGTTGTGTGTTGTATTATTCAGCAGAGAATCGCGGCTGCACCAGAGTAAGCGAGCAGGAAATGCCACGTTGCAAATAGCTGGTTGGCCAGACAGTCACCCAGTGTATTTAGTAGCATGGTGTGTGTATACTTGTTTTTAAGAAATTTCATGCATAATTAACTATGGTTCCGCTCTTCGGACTGATTTAAATTGCTAACGCAAATTCCACAAAAAAGGGACGATTGTGGAAAAGTACAGATTAGAAGGCTTGGAAGAGTGCTGAGTGTAATCAAACATATGTCACAGCTTCAAATAACAAGATCATTACAAGTCAGACAAACCTACCACCTTTGTTAAAAAGCCAGGAACATTTTGAAACACGCTACTATAGACATCAGACACACAAAAAAAATTACAACACAGAACACAACAAGCACAGAAAAATTCCATCAGTTAATAGCTTCAGCTGAGAAATTATTAAACGAAATTGTAGAAAAATTTGACACATACTCAACACAACTGACATGTAGCTTAATTAATAAAATCACAAATAGCAGTCTTCTGCAATCAACACCCATCATACGAAAACTCACAACACTATGACACAGATTACCTTGCACCTATTCAAATTGACACAACAGAACCTATATACGAAAACTCACCACTAGCTTCCCAAATTCAAACACAACAGCAACCAAACATGGCAAACCCACCGCCAATAAATGTCATCGTCCAGCAGCTTATGTCAGGAACTAACATCTCGGGCGATAGCAGCGATATATGGCCTGCATTTTTAGGGCAATATAACCATCCCGCTGAGAACAATAACTAGGACAAGACAGATAAATGCCACATCCTTAAATACTACTTCACAGGGTCTGCGAAACAAACTTTAGAAAATTACTTGCAGACACATACAGGGCAAGCTACCTGAAGTGGCGTCGACAACAAAATGAAAAACACATTTTCCACACCAGCAAACAAAGAATATTTGAAAAGCCGACTCTACACAACTAAACGAGAATTTAATGAAAGTGCACAGAAACTTATTGAGAACCTGCTATTTTACAGGAGAAAATATTAATCCCAACGTAACAGACAGACTTCATTATCATTGTGTGGTGTTCCCTTCTTCTATCCATCGCGGACAAAATTGTCTGCTAAAAAAAAAAAAACGACACAATCGAAGACCTACTCACAAATATTCAAAGAGTAGAGGTCGGTCTATCCCAGTACTACCATACAATTACGGGACAACAGATTCCCTCAGACACAGATTCACTGAGAGCTGAGGTGGTGAAATTAAAAGAGGAAATCGCAAACTTGGCATTGCAGCACAAAAAGCCCTTCACGTACAGAAATCCACAAATGTACAGTAACACACAGACACCGCAGTACTACAGATACAACAACTACAAACGAAATCAACAACCCATTGTTGTAGTAAAAGAGTATGTAAAAACTCCAAAGAAATACTACAACCCCAACCAGGCCAATCGAAAACCACCACAAAGCGGTAATTTTCAAACAAACAACAATTTATGGGCAAACCTGAGACAACAAACTAATCCCCAATTTCAAAACTACACAAGGCAAACATCCAATCCAACTACCAAACAAAATCAACAAAAAAACTCCTACACGAGGGGGCAATAAGAATTACCCCCGCGGACAAAAGATTAGGTAAGATGCAAATATCCCAAACCCACACATACAAGCAGGCAGGGTCCTTAAGAGACGTAGTAAAAAACAAGAGACAACCACAGAAAGATGAACGCAGGTTTCCCCACCACACCAACAAAAGTAATACAGGCACTGTTAGGCACAAAAATAATGAGTTCCCGAAACCAATTAAAGAGAATGCACTTGTACAACCAGGGGCTAAAGTAAGGCGTATAATTAATGCTTGCAAGACACTATTTAGCAAGAAGTACCCACGTGCACCTACGCGGATATTGCGGAGTTTAACTCCCGAGCGGAAAACTTTCAGCTACCGCAGAAAGAAAAAATTCTAGTTAAACACCACTACCCAAAACATGAAAATACAGACTACAGGTCATCTGGCATTAGGTTTAAAGAAATTAAATGCAGGTCAGGAGAGAACAAGGGTAACTCTGACACCTCACACAAGGTCACATAAACAAAACACAGTGCCTGTGAAAGCCTGTGAAACATCACGGAAGTAGCGGTGTACACCGAGGTCGGCCTGGGGTATGTACAAGTCAGCGCGAATGTGATGTCAGCACACACACGGCCTTCATGGGACCATGGTCGCTGGCAGCCATGACGTGTTCACTGTGTATGTATTAGGGTCACCAAGCCACAGAATAGCCGCTCTTTCCAAATCAGCCATACCCAGGCAACACAGATAAAAATGAGCTAGTTAGGAAATTTAAAAGACATTTTGGCATGGCACAAGTTAAATTACGCATCCCTAAGGCCGAAACTACTAACACAAAAACACCACATGAAACTCTTAACATCAACACGGAAAACTGTTGCAGTGATGAAATGTGAAAGCAGGAACTGAGCCACAGATCTGATTCACATTTCACAAACAAACAAGCCCCGCCAACCGGCAAGGATGAATGTCGCAAAGCTGTGTGAAAACGTCAATGCTGCGCATCCTTGTCCGGATTTTGGACCGATCATATAACGCATTGCTCGGCACGGGATGCTCGTGATCATGCATAGCGACAATACTTGTACACAAACATAAAAGGCAACCAGTAACCGAACAATTCACACTAGTGGGTGTAACTACAGACATAGACATACCCAAGTATAAAACGAATATGAATATCATCATAGCAGGATATAATTTTAATGAGGACTTCTTCTTTATAGATAATTTGAAATTAGATATCATACTGGGATTTGATTTCATAAAAAGGTATGATGTAGTACCGATAATGTCTAAAGACCTTATGTATGTGTATACTTACCACAATAAAGACACAATTGAAATACCAATTAATACCAACCAAGTGGAATACGACTGAAACAATTGCATTGAATATTACATAAATAAAATAGAATCAATGGAGAACTCAAATGAGAACACAACATTAGGAAGCATAAACGAAAACCTACCCCCATATAAAAAGCACAACTTAGGGAGGTACTTCAGAAGTACAAAGATTGTTTCGCTAGCAATAATACTGAGTTAACAGAAACATAAGATTACAAAATTAAGCTTGAGCTAACCACCAACAAACCTATACACACATGCCCATACAGAATAAACCTCTAATTAGGGGAACAAATTACTTGAACAAATAACACAAATGCTTGACACAAATATAATCACGCCTTCTGATTCCCCTTATGCCATGCCAAGCCTAGGTATAAAAAATGTCAAGCAGGCATACATTTTTAACAGACTTTCGACTTCTCAATCAGCACTTTAAAAATGTACAATACCCCATCCCCAGAACAGAAGAGATCGTAAACACACTTCAGAATTCCAAATACAATTCATCCATTGACATGTTTAGTGGATTCTATGCATTTCCAGTGAGGGAACAACATAGGGAAAAACTATCTTTTAGCATCGATGGCATCGGTTTTTATTATTAGGCTCATATGCCAATTGGGTTGGACACAAGCCCGAATTACTTTCAAAATTTTGTAGATATAATGCTTGGGCCATTATGCTGGAACAGGGCCGTAGCCTATGTCGATGATATTTTCTTCATAAGCCACACATTTTAGGAACACCTACACATCAGTAAAGTCATGGACAGATTATGCAAGTATAACATAAAAATTAACTCAAAAAATGCCACTTCGCAAAATAGGAAATAAAAATTCTGGGCCACTACATCACGCTGGAAGGGAACAGAACGGACCCTGAGAAAATCGAAACCATCAAACAGATGGCACCACCCAAAAACATAAAGCAGTTGCGGAAATTTTTAGCACTAACTTCTTACTTACGAAGATCCATTCTTAAATATGCGAAAACGGCAGAACAACTCACAGATCATATAAAAGAATCAAAATAATTGCAATGGACCCAAGCACAGCAACAGGCATTTGAGAACCTTAAATCAGCATTACTAGAACCTCCCATCCTAGCAAAATTCCAGGAAAACAGAAACACTATATTAGCCTGTGATTAGTCACAAACAGCCATTGAAGCCGTCCTTATGCAGGAGACACCAGGAAGTAAAGAGCACAGAATTATAGCATTCGCATTAAAAAAAACTCTCGCTAAATGAAATAAAATGGTCGGCCACAGAACGAGAGCTGTCGGCCATCAAATATTTCGTTATATATTTTAAACGATACTTATGTGGGAGAAAATTTACTATTGAAACAGATCATGCCAGCCTACGGTATTTAAAGACGATGGCCGAACACAATGTAAGGATCCAAAAGTTAGCGATAGCACTAACAGAATGATTTCGAAGCAAAAATCGTCAAAGGGAAATTAAATACACTCGTTGATGCGATGAATCGAATCCCAACAACAGGCAAAGCAGAAACAACACAAATATCACTAGAAAACAAACATTACACAATCAAAAAAGATCACATGCACCTCAATTTACACAACTCTTGCAAATTACTATTACAACACCCAGATAAAGCCGAAGAAGTCGAACAAAGTATGGCTAAATACATAATTAACTATTGGCAAGAGATTAAACCTGACATTGGTACAAATGACAAAGCATGCATAGCCAAAATGACAGTAAACAAAGCATATTTGCCCTCACAAGCCATTGTAAAGATCACAACAACCTTATATCAGGTAAATCTCGAAATCGATATGGAAGGCCACAAGAACAATATTAAATCTACATGTATTGATCCACATCTAAAATGCAAAAATGGCATTACAACAAAAAACTCCACACAACACTATCATCCCATTTATATCCATGACCAAGAATACATTAAAGTTGAAGATGACACACATTTGCTACTTACAACCATTAACCAAACACAATCATCCCCATTCTTGGCAGAATATGAAAGAGACCCACATATTACACAACTAAAAACAGCCCTTACAGACCCAAAAAATGCCACACCAAAATACACATGTTTAGCACGAAATATGATATCAAAGTAAATTGAGAAATATATCTTAAAGTACACAACCCCTTGGGGGGAAAAGTTAAACCCTTTTACCTCAACACTACACCCCGGAAATAATTACAGCACACCACGTTACCCTATTAGGCGGAGGGCATTTCGGCCGATTTAAAACCCTGGAGAAAATAAAAAACCAGTATTACTGGAACACCATGGCCAAAGATAAGATTACATAAGAAACTGTCCCACCTATCAGAAAGTGAAACATACAAACCAAAAACCTAAAGGCCTTATAACCCCTATTGAAGCCCCGCCCTAATTCAACTCTTGGAGTCTCGATGCCAAAGTTCCCCTCCAAACAGTGGCATCCAGCAACAAATATATTCTTTTAATGATGGAGTTTTTTCGTGTTATTTAGTAGCTAAACCCGTCAAAGCATTTGATGTGGAAATCTGTGCCAAATTCATTAAACAAGTCATACTTCGATTTGGGTGCCCCAAATCAATTTTAACCGATCCTGGCATGTCCTTTAATAACGACATGATTCCAGAATTATTGCAGAAACTACCAATCAAAAGGTTACAGACCACAGCGCACAACCCGGCTTGTAACGGGCTGACCAAACAAGTAAACAAAATTTTATCACAACAATTGACCGCCTGTGTGAACGAAGACCATGCACTCTGAGATGAATACGTCCCATAAAATCTTCAATTACAATTCTACAATTAATAGAAGTACAAATATTTCACCATTCTTTCTTTTACATGGCACTGAAGCAGTCCAGCCACACCACGTTATAGCACACACATTTTCGCAGCGAGCTGCTGACTGGTGTGAACAGATTCAGCAAGCACGGAAGCAAACCAGCATAAACTTACTTGAGTCACAGCAACCTCAGAAAATAATTTTTGACAGAAATTTTCGACCCAACAACCTTAAAATCGGGCAATTCGTATTGGTTAAGAGCATGTAAGACATAAAGTTCTAAACGATATTAATCGAAATAAAGAAAAGGGGTCAGACAATAATTGGCACGGTCAACACACGAAACATCAAACCCGCAAATATCAGAAACTAATGACAGTATGTATGTTGCAGGTCATTCGCCATTAACTTTGGGACAACAGGATTGGGGGTGCTGCTGCTAGCACTCCACATAGTCTCTGCATCCACGGGCTTACACTTGTTCAAGACCCACAGCGGGGTCCATTTTTAACAGCTTTCGCCCGACATTCAATACGAAGAGACGATTCCCCTGGTATACACCCTACCGCTGCACTAACCGGCTACGCCCAGCAACGTCGTCGTGTGGTACCCTCAGGTCTGTGCCACAAAGAACAGCACAGTTTACAATCATGCAGGCCAATTGAAAAATTCTCTAATGAAATATAAGCAAATATTGTACAAGAGATGTCTGAAATTGCATTGTCCAATAAAATAAAACGTGGAATTACCTTCCTCGGAGATGTCACAACATGGTGTTGCGACATTCTCACAACCCGTCACCTGAAATCCCTTCTGACTAACGAGGAAACACTTGCAGTGCAAATAAGTGACTTGGAAAATAATGTTATCACCTCAAACAACAATATAAATAATTACGGTTCGCAGCATGACACAAATAAAATGCCAGGTAGGGAACAAAGTTAATTCTCTTAGCAATAACATAGGAGCCATGTCACTTCAAATAAGCAATCAGAATAGTGATATAGAATCCTCTCTCATTCAATCGCAATTGTTAACATGCGTGGTGCTTGAACTTGTAAACAATATTGTTAACGAGCTTAGAATTAATACGTACATCAAGCAATGCCAGCAGAAATTTTACCTCTACAAGCAGTAATAAAAGAAGTATTACGGGAGGATCTTTTTCAATTACAAGAGCAAGTCTATGGCCTAGGGTTAGAATTAAGCATTCCAATCAAAGACATCTTAAAATATTATACCCTACCTCTAACTGAATGCATGCTTTTACCATCGAATGTGATGATCAAAATACAAATTCTCTTACAAAGCATTAAAAGTTCGTGGTAATTCTTTAGAACTACAACAGTCCCATATAAATACAACAATCACACGAGCATTGTAGGAACCCCAACAAACATAGTCCCCATTGATGTCACCACAAAAGAAACCAGAGAACTTTACAATACGCCTGAACAAGCCAAAGGCATATATTTTCTTTTCAAGCAATTAGTCGATAATCCACCAACCAAGTACTTTGAGGCCGCAATCTACCTTAATGACATTAAAAGCTTATTCAAATATTACAAATTTCAATGCGAGCCTGGTAATTCATTGTCAGTTCAAGCTATTGAACCACACCACTACGTAGTAACGAATGCCCCCAGGTGACTTAATACTAAGGTGTAGTAATAAAACTCTAAGTAAAATAATTCACAACCCCAAAGTAGGGACTATAGAAATTCAAGTGCCGCGTGGATGCGAAATCATTTCCAACCAAGTCACTATCATTAAGGCAACACATGTTTGTGATATAAAGAGCCCCAAATTAGCTATTTCGCACACTTTATTGCCTGTTCAATGGCGCCAAAATAATGATTTTGAAGCGCTAGAACTAAAAGCTAGCTAAGAGATTTCATTACCTTGTGTTAATGACACTATTAATAGTGATTGGAAAATCATGCACACAGAACTCCCTACCATACCGTATACAGAAAGAACGTCGCCATTTCGTCAAACGCACGTATTTTCCCTGTTAACGCAGGAACATTATAACTACATTAGTTTCTTCACAATTACTATCTTGATTTTAGCTCTTGCAGCAATATACTGTAAGTTCAATAAAAGAGTTGTGATAAGAACCGCATGGCGCAGGCAACACATCTGTAAGTTGACGTACTTCAAAAGGGGGGTACGCTGTCCAGTAATATAATTGTGCTCTCAAAGTAGTGTTGATCACCATAAAGAACTTATTTTCACATTGTAGCACAATAAAATTTCTTCATTTATTTGTCTGCATTTACCTCCCTGCAATTGCAACCGTGGCCTCTGCGCTTTTAATTCCTGTGCCTAGGTCATGCTGTAATACTGGGAATCACTGAGAATTTCCCCACTCAGCGCAGGCAGGGTGCATAAGAAGGTTAGAGCGCGACAGCAAATCAATGATTACAGCGCCACCTAGATGCAGGAATTAAAAGTGCAGCGCCCATGGTTGCAACTGCAGGCAGGTTAATGCAGAGATCGCCTGCAGAGTGCAGCAGCTGACACGCACAAAGCTACCGCAGTAGATTTGAACAGCTCTCGAGAGCGCTAGACAGCACTTCCTAGCCGCGCGGCGACCAGGCCATAGTTACTTCTCGGGGCAGTAAAAAATTTATCTATTACTTTTTTAATCAATGTTAAACTATGATAAGCTTTAACACCAGTACATAACCTGTT
Organism: Dryococelus australis; assembly: GCA_029891345.1. NCBI lineage: Eukaryota > Metazoa > Arthropoda > Insecta > Phasmatodea > Phasmatidae > Dryococelus > Dryococelus australis. The sequence goes on along the minus strand of CM056993.1, from coordinate 296,417,154 downwards.
ATTTTGTTTCGTAAAGATTCATAGTTCCTTACAAAGATAATAATTGTACAATAAATATGCCAATACTAGCATGTAAACTATAACTTTGTAGGATACCAAGTCACAAACATATAATTCTACTTATGGTACATAAATCTAAATGTTGAGTGAATGCCATGAAGTTTTTAATAATTTAAAAGACTTTACTTCCCAACCTTGTGTGTTCGACGACGGGTTTTCAGTTATTTTCAAATTTTTTAAGGGGTTCAACTATAGGAATGGAGCTGAGCACATCCTTACCAGTCCTGAAGAACGAAAACGAACCAATAGCTGTCTTAAGCTAGTTTAGGTGCTGGCACAAACATTATTGAGACTGTTTTCACAAAACAAGGAATTCATACTTCCGATATATATAAGGTAAAACTTTTCATTGTAATAATTTTGTACATAAATTTGTAATGTCATGAGACAGAACCATTTGTTTAAGCTTGCAAAATATTCAAATATTCTATGTAAATAGGAATAGTAATATCACATAGAATATGTAAGTCTACAGAAACACAATCAGTCTTCGGACAAAAACTATTGTTGTGTGACTAGATGAATTGTTATAACAAGTGTAAATTTCATTATACGCTAATAACCAGAGGTACAAACAAACCTCCATGTATAATCTAATTCTTACACATATTTACCAATTTTTGAAAAAATTTATCGCAAACAAGACAGTTGTTTAGAATTGCCATTCTTATAATAAGGCAGCCATTTCTGCAACGCATGCCCGACCTTCATGCCTCGCATCGCCTTAGGGAATCTACATAATGAGGGAAAACATTTTCAGTCAGTCGTCACACTTTTTATAATTAATGAAAAAAAAAACTCTTTCCGGCGGGGTCCGCTACTATCACCAGGCCTGGTAGCCAGTCAACCTCCATGTCGCCTTACTGCGCCGGCCGCCTGACCTGACCCAACCATCCCTCGCACCGTTAAAACACAGTTTCCAGGTGAGGGCGCCTGGACGCTCCTGAGAAGAGGGTGGGGGGCCTTTCTGCGGCTGGCCTCTGCAAGGGTTGCATAGCTGCAAGCTGAGGCAAGGCAGAGCAACCTCGGCCAGCCGAGCCGTTGTTATAGCAAAAAAATTCCGGGGATTGAGAGCGAGGTCAAGAAGGGAGTATATAAGCTCGAAACAATGGCGGCTCCGGGCGCCGTATTGCCAGCGTCGCCGGAGGCCCTGCACGAGTCCTGTCAGACGAGAGGACCACCTACCATGGTCCGACTTCATCACTTGTCGAGCCCGCCGTTGAGAGAGCTTCAGCGAGACGCCGTCATCTAGAGGGTAATTATATTCCCTGGTAAGACGACTGAAAGCACGTTAGGGCTCGGGACAAGCGAAAGCTTTAAGCTCCATCCGAGCGGAGTATCACCTTTCTAGCTTAAAGTCAATTGTAATTGATTAAAGGCAACAGCGCCTCTTGGAGTTTATATTGTTGAAATCCAGTTTCCTATTGTTGAATAATAGTTGTATTTAATTTACTCATAGGTGCATGGTTGATACATATTTGTATTGTTAAAGTTAAATAAAAGCAGTATTATGTATTTGGGTGCTTATCCATCTAGCTACCCTTATCCCTCTATTAAGTGTGTGACCTGCTCCCCTCTGGACAGGTCACAGCAGTGTGGAATAGGCATAACACTTTGCCAATCCATAAACAGGAAGTCACAACTGGGTCGCCCTGAGCATTCATGCATTTATTGGCCTCGAACATGATGAATACGTTGTGACAACTTTTCACGTGTAAGCCCTATGACAAGAACTTTTAAATAAGTGATCCACGCGACAAGTACGGAAGCACAAATTGAATGAGATTTTTCCGAAAAGAAAAAAAAAACTAATATTTTTTCTATCAAACTGAAGAACGGATTTTAAATATAGGCCGTCCCACTTTTAGATTGCAGTAACGAGTGCATGACGACATCTGTTTCCAGATTACTAGCGATTTATCAACACCGAAGAAGTTATGCTGTGTTGACAGAATAAGTTCATATACGTACAAAAATACTTAACAAAAATTGCCACAGTGAATAGTAGTGTTTAAATATGAAATTATTTGTTTAGCTACCCACTAAAATATAAGAGTGATATGAGACATACTATATTAAAATGACTATTATCAAAAAATATGATTAATTACGTGCTAAGAATAAATACCCTTAAAAAGCCCAACAATTTAATAACCTAAAATTATTGTCGACTGTAAGACTCAAATTTTTTGAGTCATTTTGCTGCCAAGTCCTCGTTGGAACTTCCAGTGCGCGGAATGTAATTTTTATCGAAACGATGTTATATAATTTTGAGATGAATAAACGATAATTTACATGGAACAACCGACGGTTCTTAAGTGATATGCGCGCTAATAATAATACAAAATAGTTTCGGTTGGTAATGTACAAATTCTTTCTAGTCGGAAGGACGCGCTGAGTATCAACCACTAACAAATAATGTGCTGTATATAAACTTCTTTTAAAAAGAATTTTATATACTTTGATGCTAATATAACTACAGAATACCGTGACCACACACACATTAAAATTAAAATTTCGTACTCTGGAGAAAATATTTTACAGAAGCACGCGTCGAATACATAAAACATCCTTTTGTCCACATTGCAATTTTAAGTTACAAAATAGGCTTCCGTTGGCGGTACTCGCTAAGGCAAGGCAAACAGGTTGCGCCGGCAGCGATCCGAGCCCAACTCCAGTCACGATTCACTAATTTATGGTCTGTGAGTAGATGTAATGAAGTGGTTCGTACGCACTGGAATTAGGATGTCCCATTGCCCTTGACTTTTACTTTGTTCTTCAGTTATGCAAATGTTCTGTTACGGCAACCGTAAGGTGAGTTATAGCGAATGTAGGAATATTTTTTTTGGTTCCTCTATCTTCGTACTGAAATGATGATGGTAACGAGTTATCTGATTACATAATTTAGTTTATTAACAATGGATATGTCACACACGTGTTTCATACATAATGTATGCAGCAGTCGTCCACATTCCTTGAATTCTCCGAGACGCTACTAAATTCCCTACCATAGTAACCTGCCCATGTATCTAATTTTTGTGATTATTCCATATTCCATGCGTTATTTTTTTTTTTTTTTTTTTTGCATTTCGGTATTTCCTGCCTCTATCAAAACTGACAAGTATTCAGTTTTAATTTCTATACAGTAACTAATTCATAATATTTTTAAAGGCATATCTAACGAATATAAATCATAAAGGTTTCACATCATTGTAGCCTGCCTTGTTTCGTTGCAGCATTTACGTTTAGGCCAAATCTACTGGAATGCAGTGGAACGAACAACGGAAAACACATCAAAGGTTTTCATCTACTTGTTGGTCCCATTTCACTTTTCTATTGAACTGTTGACTAAAGAACCCGAAAGTTTTATTCTTATTATCAAAAATGGCCGTAATTATATAAATTGTAGGAACTCCTTATGTGTGTGTATGTATGTATGTATATATATATATATATATATATATATATATATATATATATATATATATCGGATGTAAATATTCTGTTACATGTATATTTAGTTTTCAACTCCCGTCAAAAACTATACAAAACGTTTATGTAAGACATGTCCGATTTTATTAAGTTTTATTGAACTGTTTTGCTTCATCGAGTTCAATAAAATCTGACACAGAAATACTTTTACTTATTTTATATTAATAATAATCTACTTTATCAAATTGTCGATATTTGTTGACATATTTCAACAACTTACTTAATACATAAATGATTTAGAGCCTAATGGGCATGTATTTCTAAAGAATTTTTACCCTGTTAAATCTAAATTTACGATTTCTGTGTTGATCTCTTGAGCTATATTTTGTGGATATGTATAGGTACACCAGACTGGGAAAAAATTTTTTACGTTATAGAGGCGTAAAAATTTGAATTTCCATCCCCCCATTTTTTACGAATTCAAAATTCATTAAAGGTGTTTTCTTAACTACTAGAGGTTTATAAATTTCTGAACAATCACACATGCTAGAAAACTGGCACTTACACTAGCAATTTACTCAATTCTTAAATTACGATATTTCTTATAATTTACAATTCGCTAATTAATAGAAACAGATTTTACTTCCACAAACCTTTTCCTTCTGGTGGATGCACCGCTGGGAAGATTCTCACAAGCTTGTTTGTTTGACTAGTGGTTTAAAACTGACTCAATTAAATAAAGAATCTGTCCACATCACATTTTGTTGAAAAGTTTGAATCTCTTTTGAAGTGGGTGACCGAATTGCTGGTACTTTAGCCAAGCCCTGCATTAGGGAAACCGCATTAGGTCCATACGTCAGCAGAACTAATATAAACATTCACAAAAGTGAAGTCTAAGAGTATCCGAAATTCCAGCACCTCGCTAAAAATACATCAACATATATTCCGTAAAAGAGTGATCTATCACCTACGTTAGTACTTGGTGTTCTCCATCGAACGTCTTTGTATGTTAATTACTAATCCGTCATGTCATTAGAAACCCCATTTCCATTTTTCGTCAGGGATTAAGAGTCGTAGTAGGGATTCATTCCCATAAGTTAAAGAGAACGTCAAGCAAAAGCTTTACAGGTAATATGGCAACTCGAAAATTTATTAGATCTACAAGCACGATCTTCGTAACAATTGCATTTGGTACCAATTTTTAAAATTAAAGTTAAAATGCTGTAGTTTTATTACATGTCACGTAACCAAAAGTGCCTGTCTGCTATAACCACATTAATTTAACTATTCTCTCTTGAAGAACATGTCTTTTTAATTATTTAAGTCATATTTTGTAAGTACAGAAAAAAAAATTCGAACTCATAGAACTTGAGTTTTCAAACTTCTCTAGAATAATACGTAAAACACTGCAGGGTTAAACGGAAATGGAAGTAAAATTCAGAATTCACAAACGCTATCTTACTTCAGACAGGGCGATCGACAAAGCAAAACGAACATGGAAGATAGTATATCACCGAGCAATTCATGTACTATTGTGTCAGGATTAAGGCTCTAACCTACAACGAATAGTGTAACAGGCGTTTCGCGTTAAGTTTCAAGCCTCGGCTGGCTAGTGTGCGGAATCCGATCGTTCTTTGTGTGGTTGGACTGAAAACATTAGGCATTTATGCGAACATTCCAACAAATAATATATGCTTTACATCGTACCACCAGTTTGTCACGATTAATACCCCTTTAACTGTTTAAGATAGTATTATTTTCTTTAAAGATGTATTTTTATTATAAGAATAAATTTTATTACTATCAGTGAATTTTTATGAACTTTTATGATGATATGATGCTTTTATTTCTAAGTGTGGCCCTCCACCGAAAAGTAAACACATAGAGTACGTGGCTCTCGGTTTGATAGTTTTTTGGCAGCCATGTTACACGCAGCTATAGAATGTTCACGATAAAGTGAGCACTTTTGAGGCTCTAGTAACTTTTTTATCTCAGCCATTTTTATCCATTATCCACCTTTTTAAATAAATATCCTCATATTAGTAATAAACACAGAGTGTATAGAATCCACACATGGAAGTTGACGTCTAAGGATAAAATATGACATATTTATTCACATTAATTCCGAACGAGAGGGCTTTCGAAAGTTCTCACTTTACCGTGAATAAAGATAAATACAATTTATCCACTTATAACGCCCAGTACTGTGGGATGTGCAAACGTAACGCTCTGGGGTTTCTCCTCGGGTTGTGCCGACGAATGTCCGTTGGTAAAGGCTGTTCACGATAATGTGAGCCCTTTTGAAATCAACCTAATAAAAAATCCACTGCTACTAACGTCATATATTTAAACGGGCGCACAGAGTGACATGCGCCCATTAAAGTTGCCAAAGGTGGAGGGAAAGTAGTTCCATATCTTAACATCAAATAGAAAGTGTTAGGAAACCATTTATGATAACTTAAATTATTTCTTTCGCTTCCTGTTATTTTTAATGCATCGAAGTGTAAAAACGAGCAGATTAGTAAAGTACTTACTTTTCTAATAATTTCACAGTTTCACCTGACCGACGCATTAATAAAGTGATTAAGCCCATTGCAATGAAAATTTTACGCAAGGCGGAAAAATACGCAACGGGCATACAAGTAGATCTTAAGCAGGGCTTTCAAAAGTTCTCACTTTATTGTGAACAACCTTTACCGGTTTCGCCTTTCCTCGGATTCTGCCCCCCCCCCCCTCTCTCTCTCTGAGACACTTCTTCTCCAACCTTCGCACTCCGCAGAGAGATGTTCCCCGTTTGCCTCACGAAATCGCAGTCTGCATCCCGGCTAACTTTCACGAGCTGCACGTCTCGCGTTGTCCCAGCCGCCTAACCGCTGCCTTAACGAGGGGATAATGTCGTTCACAGTTGGACCATTCCTCTAGATGTTGGTGCCATCTGCGCCCCGCGCCGTCTTCTTACCCGCACTGCATTTTCGCCACGCGAAGGGAAATGTTACTGCAATTATCCCTGCTTTCTTAGTCAGGGAGACTCGCTAAAGTACATGTTTCAAGGCGGAATTTACTTTTTTACCTAAACCAAAAAAAAATGGGTTTGGCTGTGTTGGAGCCACGACCGTTTGTTTTGCGTGAATACGTCTACTTGACGCGCTCGGACGCCTTGATGTTTATTTTACGTTCCCGGCACCGCTTCACTCGATCATAGAGGGTTTTATGGGTATCCCTGTATTGCTTTTGAAATGCTCTTTCCAACCGTATACGATTTGTGTATTTCTACTGTGCTTTTTGACGAGTATAGGCTGAAATTTGTGTTAAGTTTTCTAAATTTTTTACATTAAACGCATACAATTTAAACATAACCACGCCACACAAATGTTTTTATACACGCACTCGATTGATCTTGACGAGATATGTCGATTTAAACCCAAACGAACGTCATAGCTTCTCGTACTCAAATGTCATACTACGCGGAAGTTATGAGACTAGGCGAAACGAACTCAAAATTGCAGCCCCCCCGCCCTCCTATGCTTCGCAGTCCTCACTCAACGTAACAAATTCTTTGATCCTTTGGCAATCGAGTGGTGTAACTGAATTCTGAATGTAGACGATAGATTCGGAGCTGCAATGTCAAACTGTATCCCTCGATTTTGTTATCATCGGATTTTCTGGATTGCCTCCCACTATGGTCGCCAATTTAAAGGCATATTCATGTCAAAATACTATTTCTACCGTGCTCAAACGAGCGATGTACACGAATCCGCTATTTTGAGATCAAATTAATGGTTTTACACAAGGGATGTAGTTCAGAGTTTAAGGGTTCCACCTGCCTGCATAGTTTATTTCTTTTTTTGGCCGAGAGGAGCAAGATCTATAAGGGTTACACTGGCACGCGCTACAAGAGCGCCATCACCGCCACACGCAGGACTCTGAGCTGGCGTTTAGTGTCCTCATGGTGCTGCTTGTATCTTGAGACTCTCTCTTGATTTTGTTAGGGAAAAGTCCGTAGCAAAGTTCAACACGGGCTCCGGCCGTAATTTGGCTCGTGTCCTGCTAGTACGTTTAGAAACACTACTTTCCGGAAAACGTTACTTTTAACTATATTTTCTGGGCTCAAAATTAATATTTACAGCATGCGTGGCAACTTCAAAGTGTCATTCCTTCCTCATCTGGGGTATGATGTCTTTCTGTAGGTAAAATACCGGTGTCACGTTTAATAGTTTCGCCAAATAAACCATGATTTCAAACACTCTGTAACGCAGTTCTAGCGCAGGCAAGATGACTACCACACACATATGCCGACCACCTTGTTGAGAGGCCCCTGCCTATTTCCTTATGTACGTTGGGTCATTGAACAGCACCTTTGTGTCTCTTGGTCACGGGTTCGATAAATTTGTATTCTTTTATTTTTGTAAATAAGCTTCGATTAAGCCATCTGGAATTAACAGGAGTTTCAACTGTACAACCGAAAAATTGTTCCTGCTAATTGATCACGATTACGAGATACACGTATTAGTGTAGGGTTATCGAAAAATAATGCTACAATTTTAAGATAATCACAGCTTAGAAACTATTTGCCCAATTTTATTGGTTCTTACACCAAAATATAATGGACGAATCAAATTTTATAATGCGTGAATGACAGCCTCACGCTGAACTTGAAGGTTCGTAAAAAAAAACGAGCACGCCATCTAGCATCTACACCGACCTATCATTGAGAAGGCGACAATGCAGAAAAATCACAGTGCATTCGGTGGTTGGACGGAGTTCAAGTGTGCAGATACTGTTCAATGTAAGCTTAGACGACAGTATCTGGGTACCATACAGAAACAAAACTTACTAGACCGGCCAAGAACTTCAGAAGAGAAGGTGAAGCAGTTGAGTTTACCTCGTGTGCGTAAGCCGGTAAAGTCAATTGCCCATCGCAGTTTGCATATCGGCATACCTAAAATTATCATGCAAAATTTTCGTCATGAACGTTAGAGATTCCACTGTTAAACTAAATGGACACAGTTAAGCGAAATAGACACCGAAAAAAAATTATGCGAACTAGGTGTTTTGCAGTGACGAGGCAACTTTCCACATTAGTGAGTATGTTAATCTTCATAACTGTAGAATATGAGGATCGCAGTAGCCTAATGCAAAACACGAGTAAATTTCGCAAACTCCCTATCTAAACGCCGGGTGTGGGCTGATACACGATCAGTTTCTAGGGCTTTTCATGCTCGTTGAAAAATCATCACAGGAAACATTTATACTACAAGGCCACGTTAGTAATAGACCTTAGGAAATATTTGTACTTTACTGACCCAGTCTACGAGCTTCAGCAAAATGCGGACACTCAACGTAAAACCGCATAGACCCTATAGCTGTTTGTGAAAAAACTATGGGTGATGTATAGTTTAGTTGCGTGCAAAAAGAAAAGCATGTATGTATTATAAATGTATTGCAAGGTTGAATAACGTAAACAATTTAAAACAACTGAAATAATAATAATAAGACTGCAATTTCAATCAAACGTGACCGCATTACTCATTAACGGTTAATGCTTCCTAGCTACACAGAACTTTTAAAATGAAAAAAAAATATTCTTAATAAAATAAATTCTATAATATTTTGTAAATATTTGAGGCATGGTATTACAAAAGTTGGTCTTGTGTTTATGTTTGAGGGCTATTAAAACTAGGAGTGTGAGTTCTACTCCACATGCTGTCAATGAGTTTTTTTTTTTTTTTTTGCGTAAATTATGCTTTGAAATATATTTTTAGTTATTCTCTGTTATTCATTCATTACATTTTTTTGTTTTCTAGAAGAAAAAGTAATTTTACATACACTTCTCATTAATGTAAGTTGCAATAGAAGGCTATCATTTGTAATATTACAAATACATGTTTTGCAGATTTTATAATAAAAATGTTTTTGTAGTTTTACAAAGTATTTTCTTGGCAACTGGGTTTCCAAAGATTTTTCTTGTTAAAGCACAAAAATTTTTTAGAGTGTATAGTTGTACGTGTTCCCTCATATTGAGAACATTGAAAGACAAATGGAAACTATGTAATCTACCACCAATGTGGAGCAACTACGCATTGGAGCCTAACCTTACGCAGTGATCAGATAGTATCGGAAATTGTGACCATGTCCATTGTCTTTCTAGAAGCCCTGACCTTACCGCCAAAGACCGTTTCTTCTGGGGATATGTGGATAACATTTTCTACGCTGTGAATATCCGAGATTTGGAGCATTTGTGTCAGAGAAGCTGCTGCCACCAAGACAAAAACGCTAACAGAGATTCGGAATACATTACTATTAACTCGCTTTATTAGTGGCGAAGTTAAGAGTGGGATGAATTCGCGTGGGAACCCCGCGTTCAAGGTTAAGAAGCGAGGGAGCGATACGGGCGACACTAACACGCACGCCTAGTGCCTCATCGCTCCTACGCACAAGGCGAGCGGCGTTTCCGTCGTAACGCTGTACTGTGAAAATTAGATATGTAACAGTGGAATTTTATTACACGCGATGAAATCCCACAGATTAAACTAAGCCCCCATAGTCGTACTTCTCCCTTGCCGCTTAAGGAAACTGCGTAGGCAAGCTCTAAATATGCGATATTTGACCATTTTCACGGTTTTTTTTCTCCAAAATACACTTAGTATGACAAAAGTAAAAAAGAAAAAATAGGAGCATAGATAATAGTTTTTTTTTTCTTATCTGACAAAAAAGGTCGTATTTTCAGAACATTTATTTACCGAGACGCGTATTCGCGCAAACAACTATTTCCCAAAAAAAATGCGGTGGTCCATCCCACTCTTAAGGCTTTCACCTTCTGTTACACTCACCCACGTACACACACACACACACACACATATATATATATATGTGTGTGTGTGTGTGTTAATACTATGTTAATCACACACACACACACACATATATATATATGTGTGTGTGTGTGTGATTAACATAGTATGTATGATGGTTATAGGTCGAATATCACTGGGACGGGACACAGCGGAAAAATTTCGATCCGTTATGTATATTTTTGTGTAAGAAACCACTAAATCTATTAAATTATTTCGAAACTGTAATTTTTCAAATTGTGCCAATCTTTTTCGATGATACTGTATACTCCATGCGTAGATTTAAAATTTCAAAAAATTTATTTGCAAATGTTAGTTTGCTAACATGTCAATTATGAATATAGCATAAATTAATGTAAATTTATCTCATCTCTACGGTAAAAAATTGAAAAATATTTTTCATTTACTTACACATTAAGGCATGGAGCTATTTTACTTAACTCGCTGCCAATATTACTGGAATAACTCGAGTAAATATTTTAGTAAGCATGTATACAATTACGGGCAGGCAGATTTTTAACATTGTTTAGAAAATATCCCAATCTAAAGTGAACTAGTAATTACATGTCAGTCGTAGCAAACAATTCGGCAATATCTTTACAATCGGGCAGTAATTTCGGTGATTGGTCGCTGGAACATCCTTCTGGATTACAGACTCCGCTGAGCCGATGTTTTTTTTCCCCTGGCGGAACGAAGTGGTGAAAGAGGAGGTATTAGTATGAGAGTAGAATGAAGAACACTGCTGTGCTGCTGTCATTTCCTTTAAGACATCACGTATGATCCTCCATCTTTATTCCACTGTTGCACCGCCAACTCCTTAAATCACTTCACCCACGTATTCAGCTCGTCGTGTTAATTTTTAGCACACCAATTATGCGGAATTCCCTTGCAATACTGAAATCATAATTCTAAGGAAATTATATTCTAAAAATTATCACGTAACATGAAGTGGTAGCATATTTTGTACAAACAGTTTTGTATGTTCAGGATATTGTGAAATTATTGATTTCTAACCTTGTTATTTTGTAAATCAGAGAAGATGTTGCATTCTTGGAACTTATCGTTGAGTGTAGCCAGACATAAAGGAGATTAACTGAAATAAATTAAATCCTTCTTCAAGGAAGAGATCGTTAATTAATATCAGATCATAACTGTGAGCTGTCTGGCTGGCGATGTTTCCGCTTCTATTTCGGAAGACACGTCGTGCGGACGTTTGCCCCGACAGGGAAATAGTACCGACCAGGTAGAGAAAATTGTAGTTATCGGAGCGTGAAATTACTCTTTCTCGATCGCGGTAGGGGAAGTGGGTGGGAGGTCAGTAAAAACAAAAAGCACACACCCTGGGCCGTCCGCGTAAACGAAACAATGTAACTGCTCTCTCTCTCTCTCTCTCTCTCTCTCTCTCTCTCTCTCTCTCTCTCTCTCTCTCTCTCTCTCTGTCGGCCTGGACCCGCATCTCCGCGGCCGTGGCGAGGCAACGTGTTGTGCCTTTTTGTCTCAACCTAATTTCGCAGAGGAATTACTCCTGCGGGAAGAGCGGAGGCGTTTTTATTGTCTTGCGGAAGCAATCCCCGCGTTCAGTGGGACCCTGGCGCCGCAGCGTCGGTCGTGACGCGTCGGCATGTCTTGCCAACTACACGCAAAAAAAAAAAACGAAAGTGTCGATCTTGGCCGCTGATACGAAGAGCGTAATAGCGGGTGGAATACCCGCTCGGTAACCACCCGCCGACAATGACAATGTTGCTGTTGAGGATGTGGGAGGCGACCCTTCCACTACAGCAGTGGTTAATACAGCCTCCTTTTCTGTTATTGATTCTGTTACAGTTTTCTCACGGTCAGTGGGCTCGACCAAATTCATTACGGGATGGAGGTATTAATTAAATTAATCAGTGAATTATTTACAATAACTACAAACAAAATTCTCTCGGCCAAACATCTCACAATAAATTGATACCACATGCAGTTTACAGTTGATGAATTCAATCAATCCAACTTACAATTACCTCAAAGGAATTAAAGTAATTAAATAATTAGAAACCAGTCCCAATAAAAAGTGTATCAAAACATTTTTAATTAATCTTTATATTATATGTCCATATTTGACAGTTCCAGTATTTACAATCTGTAAAGTCCGTATCACATGTTCATACAGTCCCACCCCAGTTTAGTCCAAATTCCACCAATCCGCAATGTTCTAGAGTCTTCCGAGAGCCGTCATGCATAGTAGTCTGATCTCGTCAGGTTTTTGCGCCCTCTCGTCCGTTTACACCACGACACCTCGTCCACCCTCGCCTCGTAGTCTTCCGTCATCGTCCTTCCCCTTCGCCGATGTCTATCGCTGCACCATGCATCTCTCGATCACCGATTGGCCTCCGCAAAAAGACTTCCACCAACAGACTACTGACCCTTGGACCATTGCAATATTTATAGCGCCGTATTGCAATATTGCAATTTTTATAGCGTTCTAGTTCCCAGAATATTCTCGCGCATCCTCCAAACTCGTCGGCTTGTCCAGCAAGGGGGAGGCGGAGGGGCTGTGTTGCCAGCCGGGTAGCCGCTGTCAGTAATTCCCCATCTGCTGGGCGAGCGAAGTGGCAGCGAGTGGGTCTGCCTTGAATGAGTGGGTCGAGGTGGGTCACCTCTCACAGAGCCGTACCACGCATGGAAATTTCGTCTGGTGCGAGAGCCAGCACGTAACAATACATACCGCACATCCATCGTGGTCGATTCAATACTTGAAAAATACATAACATTATAAACGTTGGCCCGATTATACAGGATTTTACAAAATTGCATAACAATGCTTCTGCTAAACATTTCTCAAATCTGGAGGATGAAAAAATGTTATATGAACATAGGTCCCCAAACGCTTTTGTTCTTTACTCCAGCCCGTAATATATAACGTACAGTGTATGACCCGCGGGCTGGATCATGTTCCCGTGGAATGCCATCTCAGCTTTAATTGTCAGTCCCAAACCAGCCCCTGAGGAGCCCTGATTTGAATCCACTAAACTTTAATTTGTGGAGACATTAAAGGCACTTGTGTATGCAGCACCAGTGGACGATGTGGGCACTCTACGTAACCGTATTGCGGCGGATTAGGAAACAATCAGGAATTTGCCAGGGATTCATCAACGCATCCGGGTGTCCAGGCAACGGAGGGTTGATGCATGTGTTCGTACTGGTGGAGGGCATTTTGAACACTTTCTTTAGTGCCGGCGATAAACTTTCACGCATGTGTAACTAATTCCTGTGCAGTTCCTACTGTTCTATGTGTAGTGTCGTAGAGAGAGGTGTCGTGTATCATGTAAACGAACGTTGCTATGGAATTCCTCAGTAACATGATCCAGCCCGCGGTCCATACACTGTACGTTATGTATTACGGGCTGCAGTGAAGAAGTTATGCGTTTGCGGGCCTATGTTCATGTAACATTTTTCCATCCTCAAGATGTCAGGAATGTTTCCCCGAAATATTGTCATGCAATTTAGCAACATTCTGTATATCGCTATGCTCTTTGATTCAAAACATTGGTTGTACACATACCTATAAACTTGTTTCATAATTTTCCGAAATTCATCCCTTTAGAAGGTGAAAAGGTGCAGAACACATGCGGGAAGCCGTGGACAGAAGGATAGTGAAGCGCTGTTACCATTTTACCGTACATGTTGATCGGCGCAAGGGTATGTGGGTACGTTAATTTTTGCCCATAATTGATGAATACACAGTGGCCACATGGAAGAAACCAAGGAGCAGCTTGAAAAATGTTAGGTCGATAAGAAAATCGACGATAATTTTAGTACTCTATTACGCCTATATTCGCTGATATAAAATACTTCGTATTAAGTAGATAACAGTAGCATTCGAAAGGAATTTTATTGCCGTGATAGTATAGGCACAGTAAAGAAGTGAATACAATATAACTACACCCGAGATGACGATTCGCCAACGATCAGAAAAAAATCCTCTATTAGTACCTCATAGGACTGTCTTGTGACTAGAAACATATGTCGATACGATCGAACATGGGTAGAGACATGCAGTATTCGCGTTATTATTCGGCACCACGCCAGTTTTCACTGCCCGATATACATTAGCTTATGTGTTATTTATTTATTGGCTTCTACGTAAGTTGGGAGCAACAATATGTTTTGACTAGGCGGAACGTGGTTGGGCTAGCTTGTCGTTACTTGCTTCCGATTGGCTCAAGGCAGTCTAGGGCGTGTCAAACCAGCTGTAGTACAATGACAAGAGCAATACTAACGCATATGTATTTGAAGTCTATTCTGTCTTCAAATTATAACGCGAATTTTTCAGGTCTGTAAACATTGGATATATAAACATGCCATAAAATATCCTGTGTTAGATTTGCCTACATTTTCTGCACATTTTTCGGCAAATCACGAACAATTAAAAGAACCACGGTGGTGTAGTGGTTAGAGTACTCGCCTCTCGCCTAGGCCAACTGGATTCGATCCCCGCTTTTAGCAAGTATGGGAATCGTGTTGGACGATGCCGCTAGTCGGCGGGTTTTCTCGGGATCTTCCGTTTCCCCCACCCTCGCATTCCGGCGCCGCTCCATACGTCACTTCACCCTCATCGGCTCTCAAGACCTCGATATTAAGACCCGTCCAAATTATTTCTCTACTCCGCCAACATTTGACATGGATACAGAGTAGATAAGTACATAGAGGTGAAATGGCGTGATGGCCCCTTTAACGTTACTGTTTCGATTGGACGACAGTTCTTTCGACACGCCCCGTTTAACTGGGAGCCAGTGATAAAGCAGGAGCAGTGTTGTGAGTGAGAGCTTAACAGTCCTGTACAGAGGCCTCATTTGATCACAGTAACCAATAAGCAAATGATAATGTCTCGAGTTTATAGAGGCTCTCCAGCGTAGCTTGCTGCCAACTCGATCCGCGAAACACTCGTGGGTCTAATGATTGCCTGTGCGAGGCTGTGGAACGGGTCCACTTTTTGATTTGCTACTAAGTGCAGCGAAACGTCTCAAGTTTTTGTTAAGATTCGAACATGTTGCTGTATAGTGACACAGTTTATCTGGGATGCGAATCTGAAGTTCGCAGTATAAACGACTGTCTTCTGTATTCCAAGGTACTCTGGCATGGAGGAGACGTGTGTATACGGTATAACAAATATTCGAGTGGCGAAAAAAATTAGGAAAATTCTTAGTTGAAGGAAAGACTGCAACCTTAAGAAACACTTCTGTAAAATGAGCGCTGTGTTTGGGCAAGCATTATATTGCTTTAAACCGTTCCTGGGTACTGAGCCAGAAAAGATAGCACATGAGGCCGGAATATGTCTTTATCGTACTCTACATTCGATGACCATCTTATCACTACTAGTGACGAACGATAAAAATATGCGATACCTCCCCCAGAAAATCACACCAGAAGTAGGAGATATTTTAAGCTTCGAAATAAGGCAGGATTGTTGTGTTCACCAAGCTGAATATTTTTGCATTGGAGCAAGACCTTGAATTTATTAATCAGCCAATTTTCTGTTACGTTTTTTTTCTATTCTTCATTTATTTTATATCTATGGAAACAATAATTTATGTTTATTTACATTCCATGTTTTCTTGCTTCCTTGATCATAGGTTTTAAAAGTTAATTATCCTTAGTTTAAAAAATATCTTACTTTATTGGCTGTTATTTGACTGCATTATTGTTAGAGTTATATGAGATCACCTATATTACTACACGTTTCTGACTTCATATGTTAACACCACAAATGAAAAGTGTCTGAAATCAGAAGTTAAATGCGGTGATTTGTGAAGGTTCCGAGGAGATTATTTAAAACACTCCGTACCTTTTAAAAAACTATAGTATTCCATCAAGACACCTTGCAGAGAACAATTTTCACAAAAATAACCAAGGGCTACCTATTTCGAATAGATATAGAATAAACATTTGCCTATTTCCCTTCTCCTCCCATTATGCGGGAATTAAAATTACATATTTGTCTCGTAGCTCCTACCGTCTATTATGAAATTTGAGTGGTTTTACTACAATCATCTCCCGCATAACTCTGAAAAATGCTCTAGAGGAACTAAGAAAACCACAATTTCGCTTTTCTGTAATACATTTTTTCGTGTTACATATATTCATATTTCAAAGTTTTTTTTCTGTGACAAAAATCTGTTTGAGGGTAATTTATTTTGTAAATAAAATTATTGTTTTTTAAATATATTCGTGAATATTTACGAAAAAATATTTATGAAATTTTTAGCCATGAATAAAAGTTCCAATCATCTGTTGTAATATTAAAATTAGATAACTATTTTATTGTAATATAATACTAAATGATGAAAATTTAGTCTTCTTGACGAGAGTATACTTAAATTGTGTTCGCATCAATAATTATTTTCGGAATTCAATAACGGTCGAAGGAGCCACGGTGACTGAGTGATTAGCACGCTCGCCTCCCACCTTTCGCAAGTGGGAAACGTGCCGGACGTTGCCGTTGGTCGGCGGGTTTTCTCGGGGATCTCCCGTTCCCCCTCTTTCATTCCAACGCTGCTCCATACTCACTTCAATCACCCTCATTGGCTCTCAAGACCTCGCTGTTAAGAGTCGCCCAAATCTCTTCACTCTTCACTCAATAGCGGTCGATTCTATTGTGAATCGGTAAAAGTGATGCGTTAAGTTATATAACCAATATTTTAGCTTGTAATCTGTGTTATCCTTCTTTTCTAACATTGTCCGTCGGAATAACATTCTTTATGGAACTCGGCCCCTTCGAAAATGCTTACCACGCCATCAGTAGTTAATTAATATGGCATGGATTTTTAAAAACGTATTACTTCTCATAATAGCATACATGTCTCACTGAAAGTAACATTTTTGGGATAGTTTTTATTTTTTACAATTTTATTTAATAGACACAGTAAGGTTATGAATAAATCAGCAGGTAAAGTTAAATTAGGAAAACACGGGGTATTACGTGTCATGCCTTACGTTTTATTATTTTTGAAGCTATAGCTGATTGGTTATTTAACATTGGCAGAGTGTGAATCAATAATTGGTCCAAAACCTTGCATGGCGGGGGAGGGGAGTGCAAAAATTTGGGTGGCTCTAAACATCGAGGTCTTGAGAACCGAATCATGGTGGTGCAGTGGTAATGAACTGGATTCGCATTCGGAATGAACCCTGTTACATTCCAAGTCCAGACATCCCGAATTCAGTTTCCCATGGTATTTTGTAATTACTATATGGATGATCCCTTAATAAGGCTGTCCCTTATGTCCTCCCTGCTTCTGATTCTGGGAGCAACTGTTTCCGTTTCTAAAGACTCCGTTGTCGACGAGAGTTTAACAATACGTTAAATTTTACATGTCACTAGGTATTTACATTTTTATATCATTACAGCATTCTTGCAAAGGTAAAATATTTATTTTACACAGCAAAATGGCGTGTGCTAAACATGTCATGCCAGTTGTCTCTACCTGAAGAATCCTAATTTCTGTCTGTAATATGACTCCGGCGCAGCAATTCAGAAATCATAGTTGTTCTGCAGAAGACTTCGTCCGTGTTCAGTCGACTTGCCACACTCATTTTTTAAAATTAGTTATTTACTTTTCAGCCAAGAGCGTCCCGAACATTCTTGCTGAAGAGCGACGGACCTTTTTTACCACAGCTTTTGGCAAATGCCACCGCGCCGTCTCGCATTTCGTCCTTAGCTCTTCGACCGCCACGTGAAAAAGAGGTAGTTTCCCTGCATAATGTTAAACTTTCATAATTCGTTTTTTGCTGAGAAAATTTAAGAAACAGGTAAGAAATATTTGTATATAATAGTTTCTGTTTCCATCATTTCCACTCCGCTCCGGAGAGAGAATAAAGATCCGAACAACCTTACCTTGATTATGTACTCATTTTATTTATAACATGAAGAATGCCAGGAACATGTTGTAAAGCGATTTGATCACAATTCGTATAATACCAAACATTTTCTCTCTAACTGTTCCCCAACAGTCTAAAAATATAAGTACGCTTGACTTTAAACCCTTAGCTAATTATCCCGAGTATATTCGCGCGCGTTTGACGTGTTGCAGAATTGGTGAAATCATGGTTGGTCTGTACTATTGGTTACTGATAACACACCAACTAATTTATAATTGGCTGTTTCTTGTGTAATGGATAGAGACATGCCAAATTCGCGTTATTATTTGGAACAAGGTAGACTTCACGTTCCTGTGCATGCTGGTGGGCAATCCTTGGTTTCATTGGTTACTGGCGATCACACATGAATTGTCTGTGTGGCCGGTTTACTGGAGATCGGTTTCTGGACATTTGAGCCTTTGCTATTGGCCTCGAAGTGTCCTCATGACGAGCCACACACGTTGTCTGCCAATGGCAATAGCCAATTGAACATACAGCAGCTTGGAGTTTAGTCTGCCGCCAAATAATAACGCGAAATTTGCAGGTCTCTAGTAACGTAATACTGAGTATCCAAAATGCCAGGTATTGTAATGCATTTGTAAGTATTTGTCACATTGAGAAATGTATTATTTTGCAACACCTTAAAGGAAAAATTAGTGTGTACGTTAAAGGGTAAAATCAATCGCTTTTATTTGGCTACAGTTTCTTCATCGTGAAGTCAGTGATAATTTCCCTCTTTCCATCGCCACCACATTAAGACTTACTTGAAAATGTTGTTGTGCTATCCCTTTGGGAGTGTTAACGGCATTGTATGAGTGGCTTTTAAAAGAGATTCACGGCTAAACCATTTAAAATCACAAAACAGCAAAAAAAAAAAAAAATGCAAAGCGTTTCTCAGCAGGTCTAATGACGGTTCTCGGAAGATACAGCTCCCGGAGCGGGAGCGCGGTTCTGCAACGACCGGAAAGCTGGAGAGCAATGGGAATGGTCTATTTCCTGGTGCCGCCGGCCCGGGATGACATCGGAGGCCGCGGTAATTACCGCTCAGTGTCCACGAGGGTAGAAGCTGCATAAATTACAGAGCTACTGCCCTCCAATAATGCTAATGACCTGTCGATATTTCCAGTCACGCCTTCCCGACCGCAAGGCCAACCACTTGTCCCAGAAGTTCAAACGGCCGGACGTCGAGCTTCGCCGATTACGTCGAAGAGGTCACGTAGTCGTTTGGAGTTTCGACGGTTTTGCCGAGCCAAACTTGAAAACGGAATGTTAAAGCTTGTTCACGATCAAGTGAACACTTTAGAAAAAAGTCACTGGCCCTGCTTGCATATTTTTAACGGGGGCGCGGATAAATAGTGTTAGATAACCATTTACGATATTTTAAATTATGTCTTTCATTTTCTACTTTTTCAATGCATTGAAGTGTGAAAATTAGCAGGTTTTTAAAATATTTTCTTTCCTAATAATTTTACAGTTTTACTTGACCGACGCTTCAATAAAGTACTGAGGCAGCGGTAATGTTAATTTTACATAAAGCGGAAGAAGACACATTGTGTATACAAGTATATCTTAAGCAGGGTTTTCAAAAGTTCTCATTTTAGTGTGAACAGTCTACAGCTTTTGGTGACGTATACGCATAATGCGCTTCCGGGTCAAGCATGATAACCTTTAGCGACACGCTGTATGGAAATAATACCACATATCAAGCTGCAGTTACAGGAATGTTTAGCGTTGCTACAATAAATAGTCGGGAACTTCCCTGCGCATTTGACTGTTTCCCGAGCAAATTTAGGAATTCTAAAATGAATATATAGGGTAAACAATTACCATTCCCGCTTTCTCAGTAAACGTATGCACTGGTAAGGTAAACTTCCGAATAATTTCTTAGAGTGCAGTGAAAAGATGGAATGAGATCTTTATACACCTAAAGACTAGGCTTAACTTGCTATGCTTAAATGTGTCTTTTCGTGTCACAATTTCAGTTCCAGAAGTATTATTTTTAATGTTTGAATACAGTAAAAAATTTAGTAGTTTTCGTAATTTTGCATCTAATTTACACTGTGTGTTATTTCCTGCTGGCAAAAAGGCAGAAAATTGCTGATCAAATGTAAATATGCTCCTAATTATTTTTTACATCAGGGAGAAAATACATAATGACAAATAAGCAGAAAAATATCAAACAACTGGTGAAATGTACATTTTCTATACTCGTGCATTGTCAGTATACGAAACTACGACACTAAAATGAAGAATTTCTGCAAACGAGATGAAGTCATGTCTTAAAAAGTCTCACCGCTAAAGGCCTCATAAAATTCAGTGTGATGACACCAAAACCTTATTTTTTGGCTAACTAAAATTTTGAAATAGAAAAAATTGTGGCTTTTCAAATATGCATTTCAAGCAAATAAATACTCTTTTGGGGTTTAATTATATCTGCCCCACAAAACAAACTGTTTTGTTCAACATACATTTGAATTGACGCAACATTTCTTTGTATCCACTGCATCTGCTAAGAAAAAATTATTTTGACTGAACAGTATATATTTGTTTGGCTTTATAAAAATAAGCATTCTGATGATGAAAACATGTTTCTCTTGGTGTAAATTCTATCGACGATTAACCAAATATAAATATAATTTCCGGTAAAACCAAACTATTGACAACTATACTGATGAAGACGAGTTCCACATGTTTACCAGTTGTTTGAGGACAGTAGTTAATAATTGGTCTTTTTCAGTTTGATATTCCTAAAGCCTTTTCGGTTTGTGAAGTTATTTATACAAAATCAATGCGAAAAAAGGGCATTACTGCAGAAAACAAGGCTGCTGCTAAATTGTACAGTGAAATGTTATTTTTGGAGCCAATGTTCGTAACAAAATAGAGGAATAACAAAATATATATGAAATATTTACGATTTTTCTTTCACTGTATGAGTATACAAACTCTAACAGTCAGTTTTTTACTCTTGTTTTTGGTACACAGCATGTCAACTTACTCTGGTACTGAAGAGAGGCGCACGATCATTTTGAACTATCCTAACTTCTAAATATAGAAAACATTAGTTTTTTTTTCCCCTCGTATAGTCTCGTTTATTCTGTTATTAACATTGTGATTACTAGTTATAGTGACTCAATTCCTATATGGCGAAATATAGTGCCCAACTGAGATGGAATGTAATCGTTCTGTCTGAAAAAAAAATGGTCAGTTAACATTACGCGTCATTTTTCACTTTATGGCCCCCGTCACAGAACGTTATTCTTTATAAATTAAAGCGGATTTAAATTAAGAGAAAAACGGCTCCAGTGAAAAGATTGCTTGTTCTGTTTCTAATGTTTTAGTATCTACAGACATGTAATTTCCTCCAGAATTTCCATACAGGAAACAAAATTTTGAGTATTATTTTTCGCGTAAACATATTGTGCGTCATTCTATATATTGCAGCACAGAAAATACTGTCTTCCATCACATAAAGTTTATATAAAAATTTGCTATGTGACAGTTGGCATCCTTTCGATGAGTTGACAGTCACATGTGGGAATCGTGCTTGGTGGGTTTTCTCGGCGATTTCCCGTTTTCTCCCGCGTTTACATTCCGATGCTGCGATCACTGCAAAAAAAACTTCTGGTAAACTTCCTAAACTGTAACTGAAGTTTTTAACCTATACATTGTATGGAAATAATACCACCTATCAGACTGCCAATGTAGGAATATTGAACGTAATTAATATACGAGGCTGGGAACTTCCCTACGCATTTGACTGTTCCGTTTGCGAGTGTAAAAACGCTACCAAGGATATATGGGAAAACATATAACCATTTACACTTTATCACGATTCATATACATTAATATGGTAATTTTACGAATCATTTCTTAGAGTGTACTCACCTCGCTTCACCCTCATCGGCTCTCAAGACCTCGATGTTAAGAGCTGCTCAAATCTCTTTACTCACTCACGAGTGGACGAAATGTTCACTGCTGGACAATGTAAACAGCGCAATTCCAAGAAACCATGCGACAGCCAAGAAACTATGTAAATAACGAGAATACGGGCAGCCATAGACTGTTCACGGTAAAGTGAGCACTTTTTAAATCGCCCTTAGAAAAGAGTCACTGTTCCTACCTGCATATATCTTAACGGGCGCACTGAGTGACATGCGCCAAGTAAAGTTGATAACGATGGAAGGAAAGTACTGTCTTGACGTCGAATAAAAAGTTTTAGGTGATCATTTGTGGTAACTTAAATGATTTCCTTCGCTCTTTCTGTCTTATTTTAAAATTCATGTAAGTATAAAAATGAGCAGCTTTGTAAAATATTTACAATTCCAATAATTTCACCGTTTTACTTGACCGACGCATGGACAAAGTGATGAGGCCCACGGCAATCATAATATTACATAAGGCGGAAGAATACACAACGTGCATACAAGTAGATCTTAAGCAGGGCTTTCGAAAGTGCTCAGTTGACCGTGAATTGCTCATACTTGCACACGAAGGACCGACTGAAGACAGGCGAAGTGAAACATCAGTCGAAAGGATCGAGGTGCGTGGGTCAGGCGCGGAGGATTCCCATGGCGAACCCAGTCCACGAGCTCTTGTGTGCTCTCGAACATAATGCCAACGCCTTGCGGAGGCGAGTATGCTATTCCAGCGCCTGCCACGTATACCGCTAAAGTGGCGGCTCTGGTGGCGCCAGCCCGGAGGAAAGTAGAGCTTCACATACAAACGATGTGTTGTGTTCAGGTCGTGAGCCACCCGCTTCGTTATGGGGACAATTGATGATCGCGTCTTGATGTTCACGGGGGGGGGGGGGGGTGCCACCTCGTGAATGCCACAATACTCAATCTCGCTAACGAGTTCCAAGACCCCCTCCCCCCCGCGGCATTCATTATGGTCTGGCGAGCCACAGCCTGCAATGGCCAATCTTTGTCCTCGTGGCCGTACTTGGATTCACTGAAGGACCAACGGTATCTGGATGATATCCTACGCCCCCATCTACTGCAATTTGTGGCTTGGGATCCCGATGTGACCGCCACTGTCGTGTCCAAGCACTACCATAACCTGCCTGTTCCCTTGACACTTCCCGAATTGGTCATGTGTGGGCGCCAGTTGAAAAGTCAGCTGTCGCCGTGCCGCAATATATGGGATTTGAAACACGCTGTTAACAATCGCCGGCCCTTTTGCCACAGGACAACAGCCAGCATCTGCTGGACTCTATTCCAAACTTGCTGGACACTGTAAAAAATGAGGTAAATTCTCTTACATGTAAGGGAAGCTAATTACCTCTACGTGTAAGGTAAAATTACCTCTTAAATGTAGAGTAAATTAACATAACAAGTAAAGTACTATTCCCTAAATGTACGGGAAAAGTACCTGATAAAAGTGTTGGTAAGGGGGGGGGGGGTGGAGGAAATCCCATACAGGTAAGGGAAAATTACCTATAATGTATAATCAAATTATATTTCAAATTAACCCGGTGTATTAGAACTTCAATTTATTTTATTATCTATATCATCTGACGAATAGGAACGGAAACCTGAACACTAGAATACTCGACACTTGGTGGGAGGGCGCAAACCATGGCCGTCTGCCACGATAGGCCGATGCGCTATCTATTACACCACGACGACAGCATGAAAACGTCAGTCAATATAAGCCTGTTTAAGAGGAGTGTGAACCTGCGCGTCCAAGGTCAAAAAGCGAGGGAGCGATACGGGCGACACGAACACGCACCCCTAGTGCCTTATCGCTCCTACGCGCAAGGAGTGCAGTGTTTCCTTCGTGGTCCTGTACTGTGCAAATCAGATCTGTAACAGTGGGATTTTATTGCATATAATCAAAGCCCACAGATTAAACTAAGTCCGTATGTTTGTAATTTTCTCTTTCCGCTTAAGGAAACTGCATAGGCAAGCTTCAAAAATGCGATATTTTACCATTTTCGAATTTTTTTTTCTCCGTGAATGTACTTAATATGTTAAAAGTAAAAACATAGAGTTATAGATAATAGTTTCTTACCTTTTCTAGCAAAAGGTCGTGTTTACAGAACATATATTTACCGAGATACGCGAATACGCGCAAACAACGATTTCACAAAACATGTTTCACTT
This sequence comes from Dryococelus australis, assembly GCA_029891345.1. Taxonomy (NCBI): domain Eukaryota; kingdom Metazoa; phylum Arthropoda; class Insecta; order Phasmatodea; family Phasmatidae; genus Dryococelus; species Dryococelus australis. The sequence continues at coordinate 296,392,814 of CM056993.1, read as the reverse complement.
CACACTCCTCTTAAGAATTGTTTCTTCCGCCCATCCCCTCCACCTATCTGCTGAGAATGCTGAAGAGATCCACACGTCGTAAGGTAGTTTTCCCATCCATGTACGGGATTTTCCACTACCATGTAAGTGAATTTTACTCCAGAGTGCACTAATTTTAAATTACCTGTAAGGAAAACTACATTTTCCCCACACGTTTGCAAATATTTCCTTAAACTTGCCAGGCAATTTTCCCATAATTGTTTTACATTGCAGCGTGTATCGCAGTGCGAGGGGTACGATGCACTATTGGAGATGACCGGGTGGCATACCACAGATCAATATGTTATTGTCGTACTTTTCTGTTTTTGTGGTAATGTGTATTACTCATTTGTATCACTACGTCTATAAAGTGCATCCTTCTGTGTGCACTTTATGTCCAGCAGGGTGTATAATGCCTGGTAAGAACGCGCGGTTTTTGACGTGTTGTTTTTAAGGTGTGATAAAAGGGTTCAGTATTAGAACTTGTGCAATAAATCATAAGGCTAAAATTTAAAAAAAAATCCGAAGCCTGAATATCGCACCAGATTAAGTAGACAATGAATATTTCCAATTTAAATGGGTTTTAAACTTTATTCCAAACTTTGGGTTAAAAATTCAAGCGGTTGAGCTAGAGTAGTAAATGGTTTGGACTGCTCTTCGTATGTGATTACAGCCGCCGAGAACATTTGGAAATTTGAATAGTATTCATACATTCGCATTATTTTCTGCAGTGGACATCCAACATTTATTTCTCAATGTGCTCCATCAGGGAGCAGTTCATGGCAGTCTTCTTTTTTGTTTTTCCACACAGCGCGAGCACTTCACCCGAAAACACTACACATGCGTCGAATCAACCGCTGATGGGTTTGTCGCAATGACAGTTAGTTTATGTTTTTATAACATGTTTGTTTACCAGTCTTACTGCCGAACGCCAACACTACTGCTGAACATTCGACATATTTTGTGTGTGAATTTATTTGTCTTTTCCTAAAGATTTTTTTTTTTTTTTTACTTCTGGATATGAAACCATTTGTCTAAACACGCGATCCCTTCCCTGTGTCGTTCTTTTCTTTTGTTCCACCGTTTGTTTTTTACAGTATAAAAGAAAATAAATTGTTTAATACAAAATATTTGTAATTGTTTAGCCCTAAGTTTCATTAAAGTTGTAAATTGTTTACTTTAGTTATTTTTAGAACCGTTAACGCGGGGAAAAGTTTTGGTCTGGTCATCTAAAAAAAAGTTTGAAATACATTTTTATCTCGCACTTTTTCCATTTTCTCGACATTCTCTTTGTTTTAATTTCTAGTGTTATTTAACTGATCTATTACTCATAACAAATGTTTCATTAACCCTGCCCATTTCACGCATGCTCCATGGTAAAATGTATTAAAGGTCACCTAATTCTCTTCATTTGAGCTTAATTTTCTGGGAAGCAGTATTTTGCGATTCTGTCGGGTGTTACAGATATGCAGTGACGCGAATAACTTGGAATGTCACAATAATAATTCTTAGTACAAAATATCGAAAATCGGATTTTGTCAGTCTATTATTGTTTTAAAATCATAATTTACTGCTGCGTACATTCTGCAATCCAGGTTTAAACACTTACATATCACGCAGTAATTAAATTTAGTCTGCAAATTGCATGATGTATGTTGATATGTTAAAAGACTGTTTATTTGTCTAATATTTCCTAATTAGGCTGCCGACATGAATATGAGCTTTACTACTGCTCTTGTAGTACGCCATTAAGTATACAGTGTCCAACAAGTAAGCTCTCTTACACTATGTTTAAGGCTATTGATACTACCGTGGTATATACAGGATGTCAGCCCTTGAAGTTGTTAACAGATACGCCCTCTTTTACTACGGCTACTCTGCTTGAACGTCAATGTAATTCAGTATAAGAACGTGTTCACAACGTAACAAATTTTAGGAGTTGTGTTATGCACAGTCATGAAAACACTAGTGAATAACATGAAGCGAGCTGGACTTACTTCATTTAAGCAAATGTCGTCTTACTTCCTAGCAATCCGCTTCCCACGCACACTTTGGCAATATGAGCGGAGTTGAGGATAGTTGTAGTTGAAACTCTGCATATTATTCCTGTGCTGCCACCGTCTATGACAGTCTCCTAGCAGTTTTCCTATAAACTATTTCAAAGGTAGGATCCACGGTGTCTGAGCGGTTAGTCTGCTCGCCTCCCGCTGGTCGGCGGGTTTTCTTGGGGACCTCCCGTTTGCCCCACCCCTTCATTCCGGCGCTGCTCCAAACTCAATCACCCTTATCGGCTCCGAATACCTCGCTGTTAAGAGCTACCTAAATCTCTTCACTCACTCACTTTTGTAAGGCTCACAATCCGGATTTCATTATGCTCACTGTACTCTTAAATATAATTATTATTTTAATGTTTATACTGAGGTATGAAAGATAAGAAATCAAAACATTCAACATTCAAGTTTGATAGCTATTTTAAACCCTATTTAGGCTGGAATTATTTTCATAATTAAAATTGTTGCCTCTACAAAATATCTTTGAAATACACTAGTTATAACATTTATCCGTTTCTTAAAAACTTTTACTTTATAAAAATATCACCAATATTAATACCTTAAAAGTAATGTACATTTTATAATGTCTTAAATCTTCCTCTCCATAATCTACTCTAGTCTATACTAATGTAATAAAGAGGTAAAGTTTGTGAGTTTATTAGAGGTTATCTCTGGAACTACTTATCCGATTTGAAAAATTCTTTCACTGGTAAGTAGCCTGGACCTTCTGGATGAGCATAGGTTATATATTATAATGTTATAAAACTAGGGGAAATTTTAAATACAAAAAATTTTAATAAACATAAAACCATCAAATTACTATGTTTGTATGTACATTCACACTTGAAACTGTAGATTTACGAAAGAAATGTTTAAATCAATTCATTTAATTAATGTTAAAATTAATTTTCTAACTTTAACTTACAATTACGTATTTTTGTAGAGAGTTTCATTAGCTACTAAATATTATTTGTGCCATACCTGCATTAGTTTATCAAAAATTGCTTCACACTTAATTTTAAATGTAAATATAAATGTTTGCATTTAAAAAAATATTTTCAAAATAATAATTCGATGCCCAGCGAATGGTTTTGCTAATGATTATGTGATTATTTAGAGATTATTTTGTAAACAATAGATCTTCTATTGTTTGCCTGAGCTTTGGCTTAACAATTAACTGTTGTTAACACATATTAAGTAATATTGGATATGGTTTTATTTTAATTTTAACTGAAAAAGGTCATTAAATTTACATAAGCACATCGGAAGCAATATGGAGATTTTTGAGATTTCCCATTAATTACATACGCCCTACTGTCGCAGATTTAGCCGTACAAAGAGTGTACTTTTCACTAGACAATATGAGACAGGTAGTTGAAAATCCAACAAAAAACTCTCACATCTTTTTTTTTTATGTATGCAACTCTGAGGAATTCGCAAAATCCTTGCTTAATCACGAAGTTCCACATTATTACACTTGGGCCAACAACAAATTCTCACGAAGAAAGCGTGGCGAAGATGTCGATGGGCATCCCGTAATTTAAAAAATATATGCTGATTTGGGAAGAGTTTACAGTGTTCATCCTGCCCAGTCAGGATGTTTTTATCTCAGAATGTTGCTACATCACGTAAGCGGTCCTGCCTCATTTCAGCACTTAAGAACTGTCAATGAAGCGATAAAAGTAACGTATCAAGCAACTTGCCGAGATAGAGGTTTATTAGAAAATGATCATCATTGGGAAAAAACTTTAAGAGAGGCCATGGTTTCGCATTGTCCATTAAAGCCAAGGGAGTTGTTTGTAGTGGTACTATTATATTTTGCAACCCGTCTAAACCACTTAAACTGTGGGAAACATTCAAAGAGGATCTGTTTGAAGATATTATACAAAAATTCACCAACAAAATCAGGACTTTACTTTACCCTTCAATGAGGACATGTATATTGAAGGTTTAATCCAAATAGAAAAAAACTGTTTGAACTTAACGACAAAAGTATGAGTGATTTTGGTCTACCTTCGCCTAATCGGTAATATAATGTGACATTTGATACGATGCTGAGACGTCCGTATGAAATCAATGAGTTGTCAATTTTTGCCAACGAAAATTTGCCTAAGTTAGTCACAGATCAAAGTCACGCTTATGATGTTATAGTTGATAGTGTAGCAAATGATAGGGGTAAAATATATTTTTGGACGCCCCAGGAAGCACAGAGTAAACGTTCATTATAAATATTATATTAGCAAAAGTGAGACAATCGAGAAAAATAGCACTGGCAGTCGCCTCTTCTGGCATTGCTGCAACCGTACTAAATGATGGTAAAATCATACATTCCGCCACTAACAGTATCTTTGGAACAGAATTCAGTATGTCCCATATGTAAAAATGGACCTCTTGGCAAATTGTTACAAGGTGCATCATTAATTATATGAGCCATAGAGCTCGTGTTGAAGCAGTAAACCAGACGCTTCAAGATCTCAGAAACTCAAATGTACTCATAGATGGTGTCACTTTTTGTTTTTGCTGGTGATTTTTACCAAACACTTCTGTCATAACAAAAGGAACACGTGCAGATATTGCAAAAGCATGTCTAAAATCATCTCTGTTGTGGGTTCAGTTCAAACACTTAATTTGCGCACTAACATGAGTTCATTTAGTGAAAACAATTATAACGGTTTTCCACAACAATTGCTCAAGCTTGGAGGAGGAAAATTCTCTTTTCCAAGCGCAAATTGTGGTAGTGCTGAAATCAAACTTGATGCTGGATTGAGTCCCATAGTCCATAAATTAGAACATCTTATGGAGGCAATATATCTCAATATAGGATATCTAGTGCAACGAGACTATCATTGACTCTGTCCAATGGCAGTAAGAAACGATATTTAATGAAATAAATACAATGATTTTACAATAAGTTCCCAGCTAAGTTAAACATTAAAAATCCATTGATACCATCACCGACATTGAGGACAGTGTGCACTACCCTCAAGAATTTTAAATTCATTGAATCTTTCTGGCCTGCTTTCACACGGCCTCAAATTAAAGATTGGTATCCCAATAATTCTATTACGCAACTTAAACCCATCGAATAAGTGTAATAGCACGAGACTATTGATGAAAGATTTGCGATACAACATCATCGAAGCAATAATATAAACTGGGCCTGCCGCCGAACAGCTAGCGCATATTCCAAGTATCCTTATGATCCCAATGGCTCTGCCTATTCCTCTCAAGCGGTTGCAGCTTCCGGTGAAGGTATCTTTTGCTCTCACCACAATAAACAAGTCCCATGGACAAACTTTCAAATTTGTGGTAGTAGATTTGAGCAAGGGATGTTTTCCTTGTGGCCAATTATATGTCGGGTTATCTAGAGTTGGAACTCCAGGAAAACAATATTTTTGCTACCAGAAAATAATAAAACAATAAACATAGTATACAGAGAAGATCTACCAAGTTAATATAAATTTAATAAAACCTATTTAAAAACTTTGAAATAAGAAATTCATACTTCCTATTTACTCAAATACGATGTTAATTTCAGGATTATGCTCCCATGTATTGTTAATGTAAATTTAATAAAACCTATTTAAAAAGTTACTATCTAAGTCGTAGGTTGTTGCTGTTTAAAATATGTTAAAATCATTTTTCTTAGTTTATGTTGTAATTATGGAGAAGAATTTTTAAATACTTTTAAAATGTAAATTCGAAATTTTGTAATTGAAATAATATAACAATAAAACATATTAATACTGTTATTGATTTTGTATATATAATAATAAATAGATGACCAGAAAAGTGGGAGAGGGTACTGCTAGTCAACAATATTGTAATAATAACAATAACTAAGTTTTAAAGTTTCTCTTAAATCATGCTTCATTTGTTTAAATATAGACCTTATTTACCCGAAATATTTCTCGCTGTGCTTCTTGTATAGAGCACAAAAATTTAGTTTCACAACGTATACAGTTACTTACAGATGATATGCACTTAATATTTAACACTAGTTTCAATTTAAAAAGGAAGTAGCAATATAGCTAAGATTTTCTATTTTTTTTGTGTAAATTTATGTTGTACATAAATGAGAAATACTAAACAAGGTTACTATATCACTAGAATGTTTAATCATGGACGTCATTTCCTAACGTATAATTATGTTTAGATGTATGTAAATTTGCACGAAACTGTTAAGTTGTATTTAATACTGTAAAATTAAGTAGTAGTCTCTAGAAGCAAACCACTAGCACAACTTTTTGGAGGTTTTTTTGTTTTTCCGCACAATATATGTATATATACAGGATGAGTCTGAAAGACAAATACAAACGCTGGCAGGTGATTCCTTAGGAAAATATAAGACGAAAATGTAAGAACCATGTTTACCGAAATGTATTATTAAGGGAGTTGTACGCCCCCGAATGTGGGATTTTGAAATGCCTTAATTTGAATATTTTAGAAACTACTTGTGACTAAGCGACTAACCGGCGAATAGTGTTTTTTATAATGGAGATCGTTCACCTCCAGAAATGTGGTTTGTAATAGCATCTCCTTATATTGGGAAAATGGGAGTTGCAACCATGTGTTTGCACGAATCGTGTTAACAAACTATTGTAAGCGATTTATTGCATGAATTTATTAATTTATTAATCAGCGCGACTACATTGACAGAAAAAGGTCGTCTTGTCTGAACACTCATCATCTCTGGAGGATGAAAAAATGTTATTTGAACATAGGTCTGCAAATGCTTTATTTACGTACAACAGCACATAATACATAGCATACAGTGTATGACTCGCGGGCTGAATCATGTTACTGTGGAATACCATCGCAGCTGTAATTGACAGCCCCATACCAACCCCTTGACGAGCCCTGATGTGAATTTACTAGACTTTTGTTTGTGGGGACTTTTAAAGGCACTTGTGTGTATGCAACCCCAATGAACGATGTGGGCACCCTCCTTAACTATAATTGTAGTGGGTTGCGAAACAATCAGGAATTTCCAGGGATTCATCAATGCATCCGAGTGTCCATGCAGTGGCGGGTGGATGCATGTGTTCGTGCCGATCGTGCTGATAAAGGGCATTTCGAACATTTCCTTTAGTGCCGACGAAAAACTTTCACACATGTGTAACTGATTCCTGTGCTGTTCCTACTTTCCTAGGCGTAGGCCGTAGTGTGAAGTGTCGTGTATCATACAAACGAACGATGCGATGGCATTCCAGAGTAACATGATCCAGCCCGCGGGCCATACACTGTACGTTATGTATTATGGGCTATAGTACAGAAACTAAGCGTTTGCGGACCTATGTTCACATAACAGTTTTTCATCCCCAGATGTGGGGAATGCTCCACCGAAGTAATGACATGCAATATTGCAACCACCTATATATATACATATATATATATATATATATATATATATATATATAATATATATATATATATATATATATATATATATATATATATATATATATATATATATGTGTGTGTGTGTGTGTGTGTGTGTGTGTGTGTGTGTGTATTTTGATTATTCGCTTACTTCAAGATTTTGTAGATCGATATTAAATTGTGTTTAACAACGACTGCAACATAAGACTCAAATAAAACCCAAAGATTCTTTTAATTCTGGTACACGATACATTCTGTACGATACGAATTACGAAACTCAATACTTCATACTTTGCAGCATTATATTAAATAAGCTTAGAATGGCGAGTATTCTTTTGAAGGCCAGAAAAATTAATAAATTCAGTAGCTGCATAAACTGATTTTTTTTCTTTTAAGCACATTGTGTAGCATGTTTATTCTCATAATCAAACATCAGATCGTTTAATTTATTTTTGAGTTTTTTTATTCATGGTTTAAAAAACACCAAAAATACATAGTATTTTTAGAATTTTTAACTTAGCAGTGTTTTATTCAATTCTTATATTTTTGTTGTAATTTGCAGTGATAGAATTTTTATTTCATTTTAAATTGAGTGCTAAAGGATGACTATCCTACACGTCACCTGCCAGGGCTACAATTGAACCAAGAACAGTAAATATAGTTAGAATCCTTGTTTGGACCGCTACCTCATAATTCTCACATAAGATCAGCCAACAGAATTCCAAATGTAGTAAACATTACTTTTATTTCAATTATTTACTCCAGTATTTATTCCTTACATTATATATTTATGTAAATATCTGAGTCTGTAATATTTTATATTAATAAGAAGAATAAATTTGGCCGCGGTGGCCGAGCGGTTAGCCTGCTCGCCTCCCACCAAGCCGAATTAGGCTGAACCCGCGGCCGGGTTACTCCCGGATTTTCGCGTGTGGGAATCGTGCTGAACTATGCCGCTGGTCGGTGGGTTTTCTCGTGAATCTCCCGTTTCCCCCACCCTTGCATTCCGGCGCTGCCTCATTCTCATCTGGCTTCATCTCGTCTCATACCGTGGAAGTCAATGGCAAACCACTGCGGTATCACCCTTCTTAGTTGCCCTGGTCGCGACTCGGCCTTGTGTCCTTGGTTATGACTAAATTTCGGGTTGCTAACCTCCACACACACATACATACACAAATATATCAAAGCCGTTTTACCTTCTTGTAATTTTAATTTTATATATCGTTTTAAATTAAGGTTTTGTATTACTGTGAATAATAATATTCTCCGTAAATGAATAATTTAACTCTTTAATGGAGTGACGTCTTCTTTTTAAATTCCAAACTCAACAAATTGAATGATAATAATGATTGTCTTACGAGGATTTAGTAATGCTCTGTTTTATAATATAATAACAGTTTAACACACTAAAATGTTCTAATTTTTTACGTTTTTGAAACTCTTTTTATTATATTTTGAAAATTAATAGAATATTTACCACTTATCGAAAAATAATTTTATACATACACTCCAGTTAGCATAATCTGATTAAACTAATTGAACACCATCATTGCCGTGACTTAAATATACGTAATACGAAGAAATTCTCAATTTGGATCATTTTTAACATATGCGGTATTTTACTTATGAAGGTAAGTTAAGTAAATCGTGCGAATGAGAAAAAAATATATAAACACAACGAAATTTAAGCTTTATACAAATTTACTTTGAAATATACACCGAAAAACCGTTTTCTGGTGGGTATGTAATTATTCTATAATGACCACAAACTGTTGAAGATTACAGATATCTGCATTTTCATTAATAACTAACAAATGTTTTATCCACATTCCAACATTGTTTTTCGTTCAGTACAAAAGGAACATGACATAGCTGTTACTATGATGAAAGACGGATAATGTTTTCAATGAACAGTCACGATAAATTACCTAAATTCACGAATGTACACGACGATTTGCGCGTGTAAACTACAGCGGGCGTTTTCGGTGTTACATCATGTAGTTAATGAGGTTCACCGCGTATTATGTACGCGTTTCATTTCGTGAATTAAATGTAACACGTCAGGATTAGTCTGAAACCACCGACATAGTCCGTCTTTCATTCATAGTAACATGTCCCGTGTGCAGTGGATTGCCTACCTGCCAGGCCATACGCTTTCTGTTTGGAATGATGTTGCCACTGCTTTCTCGCAAACGGTTCACATGTGAGTGTTCGGACAAGACGACCTTTTTTGTTAATGTAGACGTAGTGATTAATAAATTCATGCAATAAATCGCTTACAAGTGTTTGTTAACATGATTCGTGCAAACGTAGGGTTACAACCCCCATTTCCCAAATGTAAGGGGATGCTATTACCAACCATGTTTCTCGAGGTGAACGATCTCCATTATACAAAACACTATTCACCGATTAGTCGCTTGGTCGCAAGTAGTTTTTAAAATATTCAACATAAGGTATTTATAAATCCGACATTTGGGGATGCACAGCTCACTTAATAATCAATTTCGGAAAATGTGGTTCTTACATTTTCTCTTATATTTTCCTAAGGAATCACCTGCCGGCGTTTTTCAGTGTCTTTCAGACCCATTATATATATATATATATATATATACACACACACACACACTAGCCGTTATCAAATGGAACATTCTTTAAATTTCAAAAATTGGAAATCTATAGGATTGCGCCTATTTTCTCCCTAGTATTTATATGATATGCACAGTGCCCTTTGTTTATAGTTTGGATGTATATTTATATTTTATAGGTTTTCAATAAATCATGTTTTCACCGTAATTTTGTTGAATTATTTACGTAGAATTACCACTACTGGATTTATGGAGTTATTTGCACTGCATCTAATTTTTCTGAAATTTAGTATTTTTTTCGTATAAGTTAAAGTTTACCTAATAATAATTCTGCATGAAGATGTTAAATATTTTCTGAAAACACTTTATACTGATAGAAAAAGCATCGTACTTCGCAATGTCACTTTTGTTTTTTCTGGTTGTATTTACCCAAAAGTTAAAGAGTTCCAAGCTATCATTCAGTTTATGGTATTAGAGTCCATTATTTTCACTATTATTGTGTTGGTGAGCTTACACTTCTCATATTTACGTCATCGCTTATAGTACACTCTAAACCTGAAACAGTGGGAATTGAGCCAAATCAGTGATAGTGGAAAGTGAGAGTCTGATAATTATTGCCTGACAACTAATTTACATATGGGTGAATTTCACTAATTTATTTCTAATTTCCACTGAATAACAATAGTTTAACTGTTATAAGTCACTTGTTCCCAGTTGATTTTCTTGATTTACTATTTGGGAGCAGCTTATCAACTGACTTTCAGTGAATGTTATTTCACTGATTGATATCACTTATTCGAGCTTAAAGTTTAAAAACATTTAAAGAATTACTTTACGTAAGTTTATTGTTAGGACTCCAAGAAAGATTACCATAATTCTGCAGCGTCACATGATATTTTTTTTTTGTGTACTGAGACTTCATTATGGCCAACAGGTAATTGTGTCAGGCAGAATGTTATTCATTTATAGACAAATACCATAGAGAGGAATGTCAATAAGTGTTTAAATAAATAACGTATTCGTTATTCTATAGTTAGGAAATTGAACGCATTGCAAAAATAGGATGTGTTATTTGAAATAAAATTTGAAAATTTTTTTGTAGAATACATTTCATTCACAAGAGGATTACATAAAACTGGGCCATATTTCTTTACAATATTATACCAAAAATATAGCCTCTTTGCATATTGATATACACATTAGTAATCACTCGTTAAGATGACGATAGTAAAAACTCCAATACACAAATTTTTCAGTAAACCCGTTTGTCGCATGTTAAGGGGCTGCCATTGTAATTTTATGACGAAATGCTACTCTGGAATACGCGCAAAATTGCGTCATAAGGAAGTCTGAATTCATATATATTTGTAATGCTTAGCTCTTTATTGAAACACTATACAAAATTTTTTTATTGTAAATGCACTACAATTATATGTTTGCTACCATTGTTTCGCCCTTTTTATTTAAAAAAATTGCTTAAGAGTATTTAAACATAATTTTACACTGGCAGCCACTTAAATGCTTGATAACTCGATAAAATTATTACACTTTAGTGCAATAAATGAGGGTGTTGTTTAAAACTTATTCCCCTTTTTAAGATTTTATTCATGGCGTGTATAGGTGGGAAATGTAATATTCACTATCCAATTATGCAGCAGACACCACGCAGCAGATATTGCAGATATGCATCAATTTAATTTGGAACTCTATTAAGTGAAGTAATAAACATATACGTCTGCTTCATTAGCCAATCACTATTTATAGTAGAGTTATGCATATAGTTGAACTAATTTAAAAATTTGGAAATAAATTCCCTTTCAAGTGTTTATATGTTTTAAGGACGGAGGAAACTTTCTTTCAAATCAATTTTTTAATTAAACGGTTTTATAATCTGCACAGTTTTACCAGGTAAATAAATGTCTCGATTATTAAAATTAGAATGCGTATTATTTATATTTATTTGTCACATGTATACTGTTAAAGAATTTATTTACTAGTTGTGTATGAATATAATAAATAATACACAACCGTGTTACAGTAATTGATAGTTATTGTAAATTATAAGATGATTTTCTTGTGAAACGTACGCTAAAAAAACGAAGAACATTAATTAAAATGTAATGTTTAATATGTATTGGTTTTTGTGTATGCATTTTTATATATGTATTCCATTTTTTGTTTGCAATAGTAACACAAGATGAATTGAAATATCAGTATTCTTTTCATTTTTTTGTAGTCCCAATAAAAACCACCCCCCCCCCCCCCTTTTGTAGTGACTGAAAAGTATTTTAAAAACCTTTTAACTCAATAGATGATGATTATACAAAATTGTACTAAACGCATTCCGGTTTCCTGTGTTTATATGCATTATTGCACTTTTTGTATGACACCTAGCTTATAACAAATGTTCAAATGTCTGGGCCCAACAAGCATGACTGCAAACTACTACAGTAGGTTTCTGCTGCAACATATAAATATGAAGTTTGCTTTTTCAGAATAATGTTCCAAATTACACAGTTAAATTAAAAAAAAAAAATCGAGCGTAAAGTAAGAATTTCACCGCCAACATTCCCTACGAACGAAGAAAATTTGCAACCATATAAGAGCAGAGACCATTGGTCCCCTACCAGTGTGTGGTTTTAAACATCACCCTTGCATTTTTATAACGTAATTTTCTTTTTGTGTGAAATTTGTGATAATATAACTGTACGGTAGGAAACAATCGGTGAACAGTTTACATTAATCTTGAACTAATATAAATATGGAAACGTTAAACCATACAAATGAGATAGTATAAATTTGATCAAACACAAATTTATATACAAATGAGTTATTCAGTTTTAACTAAATAGAGTATTAATTATTGGAATAACAATTCTTATAAATTACACTTCTACCAGTATTTCAAGATAAAATTGACCTTACTAGTTCTTTACAAAATTAATTCATTGTACAATTTTTTATAATTGCCAATTGTTTAATTTTTTATGATTTTACATATGCATTTGCGATGAAATGGTTTAGAGTAATAATTTTAAGATACTGTAAACAGTAATAACGTTATTTTTTTACATGTTTCGTCTTTAATGTTAACAGATGGCTCAGAGTATAAGCGTAAAAGGCGTGACATTAAATTACATGCACGTAAATTTCTGCTGCACGGACTCAGGACACAGCTTCAACATAAAAACGCTCAAATATCAGCACGAGATATGTTAACATAACACAGATATTTGTTACAGCAAACTTTGGCCACTTACCCTTGTGCTTTCTGGGAGAAACGCTGAATAAATGGGACAATGCCGTCTATAAAATTATAGAAAGAGTTAGCTAATACTTTCAGTGATAATTAAAATGATTACACGTCCAGCTATAATTTGCAATAATTACTTCATGAGTTCCCTCCAAAAAAAATCTTTTAATAAATGAGTTGGATTCTAACTGAATTACTCGATTTGAAATAAATATAATATCTAGGCAGCCTAGCGAAATCGGGATAGTAATGGAATAACAATTTAAGATGTATACAATTTTCTAATTCTAATTATAGATTATACATTTTCTTGTAAAAGAAGATAAATATTGTGTGTAGCTATGACATTTAAACCAGTTCATTTTTCATAAACTAATTAACAATTTTTAAATACCTTGCTTTCATGGTCTAGTGAGATGTATAATCGTTGTGACATCAAATATCCAGTCTGGTGGAGTAAGAAATAATTTCTTCTAACAAGTCGCGAATTAATTTTATTACAACCTTCGACAGTTTGGACATCCACTTATGACTGACGGAATTTAAAACCACCACTGGGTCACATACGAGGTAAGAACACTGCCGTAACGGTCTCTATGAAGCAATGTTGTGAATGGACTTTAGTGTAACATCCTACTCTGAAACCGGCCTCACGCCTTCAGAGTCAAACCAGGACGCGAGGGATCGTGTCAAAGCATAGCGACAAAGGCCAGCAACTATAACCCCCTCCGCCAACCAGTGAAAGAGGCCAGAAGCTATGTCTAAACGTTAAACAAAGCGCCGATATAGGCCTACGCGAGGCGCGTCGCCGCGACATTCCACGACCGGCCAGACTACAGGGAAGATAGCAGCCATGGGTGTGTCGGCCCGACGTCAACCAACCAGCAATAAACAGCCTCCGGCATCATGTTTCAGGTGGGGACTGTCCAACTTAGATATAAAGAAATAAGGCATGTGGTGCTCATAATTTAAAATGTAATAATAACTTAATATAATTTAAAGTAGCTCTCCGTTACAGTAACTCTTTCAGTGTTATATTGTCTGTGTCACATGCCATAATTGAAACCCCTCATTTGCATATAAGCTCTAACATATATAGTTAATCTACAAGCTACGGCCCCTAACACCTTAGTTTATGAATATGGCCGCAAGGCATAATCATAACAGTAAGCATACTCAGCCGCTTATAGTCTGCGCAAAGCTGTGGAAACTAGTCTCGGTATTTGCTCGCGATGCAAGCGGTTGTTTCGCCTCTGTATTGTCTCGTGTACTGTGACAGAACACTGGTTTTCCCAAGGAGAGGTCCGTTTCTTACGGTTCTGCACGAAGTAGCCCGAACAAGCACCGCGAGAAGTACCGAGTGCACGCGAAGTAGAGATAACTATTGGTCGCTACGCATGCGTTTGAGAAAGAGGAAAATAAATATTTTTAGGTTTTGCAAATTTTACAGAGAAGTAGATACTCGTTCACATACCATCATAGGTTACGTTATGTCATAGGGCTGTTCACCGTAAACTGAACACATTTGAAAGACACTGCTTAAGATCTACTTGTACGCACCTTGTGTATTCTTCGGCCTTATTTAAAATTAACTCTGGCAAAGGCCTCTTCACTTCATTAATACGTCGATTAAGTGAAACTGAGAAATCATTAGAAAAGTAGATATTTTACAAATCGGTTCATTTTAACGCTTCAGTGCATTACAAAAAACAGAACGCAAAATAAATAATTTAAGTTATCACAAATGGTTACCTTAACAATTTTTATTCGACGTTAAAATAAGGTAATTCTTTCCCTTCATAATTATCAACTTTACTGGGCGCGTTTCACTCAGTGCGCCCGTTAAAATATATGCAAGTACGAGCAGCGACTTTTTCCTAAGGTTGATTACAGAAGTGCTCACTTGATCGTTAACAGGCTTTAGTTAGTTTGAACCGCAGAGGAAATATGACGTAGGATGAACATGCAAGCTGCGCAGTAGTCTCTTAGCGTCTACCTGTTTTCCATCGTTAAACTCTTTCTCTGTAAATATCACTATAGAAACGTAGGTGAAAATGTGAGGTTAGACCTCTGTTTTCGTAAGTATGTGGGAAGTAGTTGTAATTAGATTATAACCGTGGACAACCTGTATCTGGCTAATATTTATTCTTCTCAGCTTGGAAAGCTCAATATTTTTTGTTCGGCAACTAAAATTTTTCGCCACCAGGTAAGCGCTAGGGTCACATGTATACCGAATTTTCTCTATTTTCAACGTTAAAAAAACAAACAAAATAATTGCAATGATCATAAATCCAGTATAAAATAACCACGTAACCAAATATACTAGAGACCAATACCAAACAGCTGGAAGATTTTTGCGAGAAAATCCAGTGGTGTTATCACCTCCAGCCAGCAGAGAGCAGCGCCTCTGTTTAATAGTACATTCTAACTATAGTAAAGTTACAATACCAACATGGTGGATATGAGGAAAAAAAACTTATTTTCTCTATGAAAAGTTTATTTAACAACGACCAAAAATTAGACGACGAAAATTTATTCATAATATGTCAAATGTTTACAAAGTGGAAAATATGTTCTAACAGATGATAGTTATTACGAATTTTGAAATATTTCCGAAAATATAATAATAGTAACACCTCTTGCGACTAGGTTTTTTTTCCGCATTCTCACCTATGTTATTTATATAGAGATGTATGTTATTGGTCTCTAGTGTATTTGACATAACTAAGTAGAATCATTCTCTTTTATTGCTCCCGTAGCTTACAATTTTAATTATTGGTGAACTCTTTGGAACACTGCGCACCTAGCTGTGGAAAAATTTCCCTATTCCAAACTCTCCCATAAGAAAATTCGTTCTGTTCCTAACCTGAGTAGATCTTCGCTCCGGCGTCTAAAGGCTGTTCACGATAAAGTGAACACTTCTGAAATCGACCTTAGAAAAGAGTCACTGCCCCTACCTGCATGTATTTTAACGGGCACCCTGAGTGATACGCGCCCAGTAAAGTTGGTAACGATGGACGGAAGTAGTTCCGTATCTTAAAGTCGAATAAAAAGTGTTGGGTGACCATGTGTGGTAACTTAAATTACTTCTTTCTCCTTCTG
Organism: Dryococelus australis; assembly: GCA_029891345.1. Classification (NCBI taxonomy): domain Eukaryota; kingdom Metazoa; phylum Arthropoda; class Insecta; order Phasmatodea; family Phasmatidae; genus Dryococelus; species Dryococelus australis. Next base: position 296,376,423 of record CM056993.1, on the reverse strand, counting down.
TTTTTTTTTTAAATGCATCGAAGAGTAATAAATGAGCAAATTTGTTAAATATTAAATTTTCTAATATTTTCACAGTTTCACTTGACCGACGCATGAATAAAGTGATGAGGCCCATGACAATTTTAATCTCGCATGAGGTGGGAGAATACAAAACGTGCACGTAAGAAGATCTTAAGCAGGGCTATCTAAAGTGCTCATTTGATCATGAATAGCCTGTATGTGAACTGCGGATAGGAAAACAGCGGGTACAATGAGCCGGGGTGCGGCGCCAGAGCAGAATGGGGGCGCGTGGAAACGTGAATCCGGCCAGGACACACGAGCTGTCCTTTGTCCGGCAGCCCGCCCCGGTCTGGAATACAACGCTGAGGAAACTTGACACGAACCATTGACGTCAAGTGTTGTAAGGATGTCGCCTGGCCTCCCGACCCTCCCGGCGGGGACCTTCGTGACAGCCCTTGTTTCAATACAGCCTGCCAGTCAAGTATTCCTTAGCCATGTATTGAATAACCGCATTTCAGATTTTTTTTCTTCATGGAAACTAAGGCAGGGTCTGAGAGATGCAGAATTTTGTTAGCCTACGAAATTAAGTTTTCCTTTATATAACTATTCCTTACTTACAACCGTGGCGCATGAGTACATAATTATAGCACATTTATTGTTTCATTTGGTGATTTTATTGAAGTGTCCCTGAACGAGGCGAGCCCTTGATAAGGGAAGATTGACTTAATAGTTGAAAACACTGTGACGGCCATCCATTCATTCCGAAAGTTACTAAGGCTTTACTGACTTCAGCAGGCATATAAATGCTTCACTGCTTTTTTTATAAGATAATATTCTTAGGAATATTGGCATCCGTTGATACACAAAATAATGCTTCAAGAGAATCACTAAGCTGATTGAGAGTTTTATAACCTCTCAACAAAATGGAGCCGCAATTTCAAGAAATTTCAAAATTTTCAACACTTTTCCTGCAGAACATGGAGAACTTTTGTGTCTATGTGTGTGTGTATATATATACACATAAATACATACTACACACACACATATATATATACATACACACAATGTGGTGAAAGTAAAAAAATCTTCAATCATCATTGTAGCACATCGTACAACACGAATGACCTTATTGAAGCATGTAAGCCATGATTATCGTAGTAACAAGAATCGTCTATAAGTTGCTCGTAATGTTATTCTAACTTCTCCGCAACATCCAGCCAAATCTAAATGCATAAAGGCTGTTCACGATAAAGTGAGCACTTTTAAAATCAACCTTAGAAAAAAGCACTGCTCGTACTTGTGTACATTTTAACAGGCGCACTGGGTGAAACATGCCGGTTGACGTTAGTAACGATGTAGGGAAAGTAGTTCCTTATCTTAACGTTGAATAAAAATGGTTAGGTAACCATTAGTTATATCTTAAAGTATTTATTTTGCGTTCTGTTTTTTTTTTCTAATGCATCGAAGCGTTAAAATGAACAAAAATTGTAAAATATTTACTTTTCTAATCATTTCACAGTTTCACTTGACCGACGCATAGACAAAGTGATGAGGCTTATCGCAATATAAATTTTTCATAAGGCGGAAGAATCCACAGGATGCTCTTTCAGCTTAAAAGTATTCATATTTAAAAATGAAGATATTGTCTTGTTGAAGTAATTACGCAACTTCACACTAGGGCAAAGAAACTAATATGCAAGAAATGTATTGCCAAAAATTTGTAGAAGAAAACACTTTGCACGTTCGATTTCAGAAAAATTTATCATAAGTTTGTTAATGTTCGATAAAATCCAAAGAATGTCACAAACTCACGTAGACAAGAAACTGCTAGTTTATACGAAAAAAGATGACGTCAATTTATTACAATGTTTAGAGATGTTAAAATCTCTTCGTTCGTGTGCTTTTGCAAATAACTTTATTTTAATAATGAAAATTAATTGGACGGTTGTTATCAATTCGGATAAAACACTAAATAACAGAAACCGACTGTATTAACTAGAGTACTTTGGAGATTAGTTTTGACAGTGTCCTTAAGCGTTGCTAATATATTTATCGATGGTGAGTACCCTTGCTATATGTAACAATTTTAGTGCACTTATTAATGACGAGTCACGCTGGCTGCCACTACGGAAGACGTGAGCACGAAATCCCATGAGCTGAAGTTATGAAACCCAAGTGGCAAATACGTATTGCGAGTTGCTGAGGTGACAGGCGCTACTCGTCTGGAAAGTGGCATGTAATACACTCGGGTATTTAGTGACATGACATGACGTGAAAGAAAATACGTGACAACACCGAGCGGTTTAAACTTGGGAGAAACCTGAAATGATCTTTAGCGTCACTGCCTGTGTTTCACAAAGTTAAAAGTGATATACAGTGATGAAATAAAACCGCAGAAAATTTTTTTAACACATCCATTAAACTTTGAAAGCGTTCACTGCTATTAGATAAGTGCAAATATACGTATGAATTTATTGTGTTCTTTTTAGCTGAAAATAACTATTTCTGACTATGTAATTTACGAGCAGAGTGCTTGGACTGTGATTTAGGGTTAGCTGGATCTCTTAACTGGGCAATATGGAAATGTTTATGTTAAATAAAACAGTATGTTTATTTGTTCATTATAGCATAAGACATTTCGTACCCTTCATTAGTCTAGAAAGCTCACTGATCGAGAAATTCGGTATCAATTATGTTTAAGAGTTCAATGATAATGCTCATTAGTGTTAAGAATCGTTTCGCTTATAATATAAATACTGGAATAACGAATATCTAGTCCCTTTCGCTCAGCACACTGTAAATTTGAAGATGATGAAACCATAAATTCTACTTGTTAATTTATGCTATTAATACGTAAATATGTACACGTATATACAAATTAGTTTCAAGCATACTAGTGCATGAATTAGTTTCTTGAAAGATTTGTGAACATTTCATGGGGTTTCTTGAAAGCAGTAAAATTGTACTGAATATAGAGTAAGAATAAAGGCATTATAAATATTTTACCTGCCCTTCCCCACGAGCATAAAGGGGGAATATATGGCGTGAGATAACTGATTGGCTGGTTATTTTTAACATTGTGGCAACTTAAATGAGTTACCTGTCTGAAGACATCAATGCTATACTTAATAACTATATTTTACTATGAACTAATTAACAAATATAGTATCTTCACGAGAATTTTCTTACGTTACAATTAGTTGTTACAAAATAGAAAGAGAATTTATCATCTTTAAAACAATTATGTTTATTTATGTTGATAAACTGTGATACATCTAAGTCTATAGGATCGTATGGATTAAACTACATTTAAAGTATTTTCTTAATATGATATTAATAATATTAGTATTATTAATATGATGTAGTGATATTAATTTTACAGCGGAAATAATTCGTTTGTAATTACAATGCTAATTTATTAATTTTCTTTATTTTGGTTACAACTGCGATATCAACGTTCCGATGAAAGTTTTGATACTATGAATAAAATGGTGGTGATATTTTTTGCAATATTTGCCAGTGCTTTAAAAAAAAAAAAAAAAAAAAAAAAAGTTACTTGATTATCATGTGAATGTTGATGTTTTCGTTTCTTCAACACTTTAAAATCAAGTATTGGTGTCAAATTCTTAGGCACGGCTGATTTAATTTTGTCTCTCTTTAGAGAGACTATTCTTCACTAACGACAATTGGAGCACTACTGGAATGAAAAGGAACATTGCGTTGTATTACGTACAAGTTATGAAATCGTTCATGTGTCTTTATTTAAACATTACCTTATTAGTAAGATTATTGTTGTTAATTACACGTAATTTAAAAAGATGGCTACTTTTACAAAGGTATATGGTACTTCGTAATGGTCTTGGAGCGCTTATTTTGAGTTATCTAAACGTTGGACAGAATGTACTCAAGCTCAAAGATAGTCTGATACGAAGAGAAAAATTTTTAAGACGAGGAAACTATTATCAAATATGAGATCCAACAATCCCAAATATTTGTAAAATACTATACAAAGCGTACCTTAACAAGAGTATGGAGTAATTATTTAGACTGTTTTCTTTAGCAAGATGTAATTTTACATAAAATTCCAAGCATACTGTATTGCGTAATTGAACACAAAACTTTAAACGCCAGGTCGTCGATAGGATTCGACAAAATTTATTGATGCACTTTAATATCTACATCTAGATCGTTTGTTGAAAGTTCACGTAGTTGAAGTAAATCAGATACGCGTCATGTTCTCAGAAATTTAAAAATTATGTGACAAAAAATATCTGGAAAATATTGTGTTACAAAAAGGTTAGTAAAATAGTAAAACGTATGCACTTTTTGTGGTATGCTTGACCTGATAAGGCCACAATTGTTGTATATTTTTAAGTACATTCTCCTGTCACATGTTTCTTTCCTCTAAATACCTATCGTAGCGAAACCTACCCTACAGAACTATTACGACTAGTATCATGTTTATCCCGTTTATTTTTATAGCGAAGTTTTACCCTAGTTCCATAGCAAATGAGCTCATTGAAGATAATCAGTAAAATAGTTAATTGTCTTCATGTCAGGCTAAGTACGAGAAAGCAAAGTTTCCCTTGTGATATAAACCTGTGGCGGGAGCGCCACGCAAAAATGTTTTCCCTAAATATTAATGATATTATATAAGAGAGTTTATTTTATAAAACATAACAGGTAAACCCACGGAGCTTACAAGTGTACTCATTATAATTTTAGTCCTTTGATAAATGAGACAGAAATTCTGATATATTGCATGAATTTCGGACAACTTTCATGTATAAAAGACTATATATTTCCCCTTATACTAACAGCATATTATCAAATCAGCAGTATATCTCCCGGAGTGGCAAGTCTGTAGATGAAACAGCATTTAGCCTAATTATCGTCTATGCAGAATTCCCTAGACAAGAGAGAAAACGCAGTAGGGCTATTCTGTGATCTAACCAAAGCATTTGATTGTGTCCATCACAAAATACTCTTGGACAAATTGCATTATTATGGCATCCAAGCTACTGCATTACAGTAGTCCACATCATATTTGTCTCAGGGATATCAGAACGTAGATATAGCTGGTTCTATTGTTAATTAAACACGCTGTGAAAGAGGTTTGATTATATACAGTGTTCCTAAGGGATCTATTCTTGGCCCGTTTCTATTGTATATTAACGACCTACCTGCATACATCTCAGCTGATACAGCTAATACACTACTTTTTTGCTGACGATACAAGCATTTTATTCAATCATGCAAATAATCAGTCACTGATAGGTAATATTAATGAGGCCCTTATGAGATTAAGACTTTGGTTCGAGGGGAAAAAGTTGACCCTAAACCCTGATAAAACTGTCTTTCTTAAATTTCTCATTACAAACACTCAGTATTTCAAATTACAGGTTCAGGATGGTGACAACTTTATTGACGAATGCCTTAATACAAAATTATTAGTACTGCAACTGGACAGATATTTAAATGGTAACAAACATATTAATAACATTGTGCCGAAACTTAATGCCACCTGTTTTGCATCACGTAATCTAGCCCAATTAATGACTACAACTTCTATTAAGAAGATATTTTACACCTATTTGCATGCAGTTATGTCATTTAGTGTAATATTATACCCAAAATTTTCACATCAAATGAAAATTTTATAATTCGAGAAAGGACTATATGTTTTATAGCATGAGCAAAAAAACTGGACTCGTGTAGCCATCCGTTTAAAAAGCATACCATGCTAACTTTTCCTTCCCAATATACCATCTCTTGATTAAATTTGTTATAAAAACCCTGGATTATTTTAATAACAACTCAGATTTACACACATACAACACAATAAACACTCAACAGGTTAAAACTGGGTCGGAAGGGTGCATATTTCTTGGGCACAAAGATGATGTTCAATAAATTACCTAGAGATCTGAAAGAATTGAGCCGAACAAATTAAAAAATAAATTAAAGGTATACTAAAGTCGTTAACCTTAACACAGGCCTTTTACTCATGTGAAATATTTAAGTATGTGTGGTAAATACATGTATGTTTAAATATATAGCTAAACCATTTGTTCGTATGTAGGTAATGACGACATAAAATACCAGATTTTCTTTATCATTGATTCTATTCTGTATTTGTATATGAGCTTACTCTAGGGGCATATTAGGTAGTATCATATTTTATTTTTGAAATGTAATTTACGTATTCTAATTGTAATCATTTCTTTGAATTTAATTTGGTTGTATTCAGTTGATTACCTTCCTGAATTTAGGCCCATCTCATATTTGTTCTGTCCACTGAATTGTATATGAGTTGTCGGTAAATTGCACCGTTTCGACTCGTTCCATTTCCTTATCTCATAATTTGTATATATATATATATATATAGTGTCTGTAAAATATACCTTTTGGCCTGTTCCATGTCATTGAGCACTACAAGCTCACTCGGGATCTACAGAAGACAAGATAAATAAATAAAAGCCTTTTGTTTTATGTCATTATAGTGACCGGTATGTCTCCAACAAGGGTTCTTACCTATCGGAGAATATGTGAGCTTCTTATAATTAAAACTACTTTCGTGGGACAACTTAACATCCTGCTATTTACACCCAACAGACAAATCGTGAATGTAGATTCCATAAGGATATTAAATTTTTGATGTGTTCAACACGATGACTCGCGTTAATTTTTGGTTGTTATGAGGAATCTCTGTTCTGTGAGAAACGAATGTGGACTCTGGCAGTATTCATTGGCATATCTCAGTGTTTTACTTTCTTCACAATACTAACATAAAGTCGCTGTGTAAAATAAGGACAAATATTTAAGATCTCTTTTCGAATTTTCCACGAATACCTTGATGTTATAAAAAAAATTTCGTATTTCTAAAGGCAGAAAAGTTTTACAAATCCGACAAACTTTGATATCTATTTATCGAAATATTGCCGCTGCTGCTATTAAAGTTGGCTAGACAAGCGGAATACTACTTTGAGAACTCTTCCGTTCTAATAACTTGTTCAAAGACTGTTCACGGTAAAGTGAGCACTTTTGACGCCCTAGATATTTTTTTACTTCAGACATTTTTTTTAATCCTTTAACCATATTTTTAAATAAGTATTGCCATGTTGGTAATAAACAGAGTGTGTAGATCCACAAGAACTCGAAAGTTAACGTCTAAGACTAAAATAAAATATATTTACTAACCATTATTCCAAATGAGAAGGATTTCAAAAATTATCACTTTACCGTGAACAGCCTACACTTGTTGTTGTTCAGCAATTCGCTTGAGTTGGCAGTGTTTAAAGAAACATTTATTTCTGTTACTATGCTACTATGCATTTGCCAAGCGAATTGCGTGTTTACCGGGTTTTGAGAAACATGTAATAACGTTAATAAAATGTTTAACCAAACATAATTAATATTGCGAATTTAAATTAATATATATTATTTAAAATTAATTTACCTTTACACCATGGCGATTTTAAAATACCAATAACATTTCACGAAAGTAACCATAAAGATGTACAACGTTTGAACTAATTCACAGTAGGTGATTGGCCAGCTTAATCAAGATTTTGGTACCGCTGCATCCTTCCAAAGTTCGTCGGTAAATGCTGGCCTAATACCGACGCAAAAACACAGGGAATATTTCAATCATTTATAGAGATCAGATATTCACAGCGATATGGTAGACTGTTAATCTTGTCATCAACGTACCTGGGGATATTCCTGTAAGTCTAACGACTGTTCACAATAAAGTGAGCACTTTTAAAAATTGCCCTTAGAAAAAAGTTACTGCCCCAAACTGCATATACTTTAAAGGGCGCGCTAAGTGACATGCGCCCATTAAAGTTGGTAACGATGTATGAAAAATTGTTCCATAACTTAACGTCGAATAAAAATGTTAGGTAACTTTTAGTGGTAGCTTAAATTATTTATTTCGCTTTCTGTTTTTTTTTTTATGCATCGATGTTTTCAACTACCAGATTTCTAACATATTTTTCTTATCTTATATATCCGAAGTTTCGCCTGACTGACGCATGAATAAAGTGATGAGGCCCAAAGCAATGTTAATTCTACATAAGGTGGAGGAATATACAACGTGAATACAAGTAAATCTTAAGTAGGGCTTTCAAAAGTGCTCGTTTTACCGTGAACAGCCTATATTTGGATTTCATGCTAGAAAACAGTGTGGTTGAAAATCTTCTTGGGACTCTTTGATTGTGGTAACCTAAATTTGCAATATATGTTTAAAGCGAAGAATTAAAATCTTGTATTATTAACAAAAGTCATAATGATACCTTGTGTAAAACACGTCAGATAACACTATAAGGATAATTACTACTCCCTCAGCAGTTGACAATTTTACTACCTAAACATACGTAAGCTGCATTTTCAAAATTTCTCCTACCGATGTTTAAACTTATTGCTTTTTTTTTTTTTTTTTTTTTTTCCGAAAAATTTTTTTCCGCCCTTGAAATCAACTTATATTAATACGTTTCTGTCTGTATATTATTCAGGGTTCTCCCAAAATTAGCTAACACAGGGCTACGAATACACTTGTTACTAATAATTTAACTAGCACACCAACAAAAATGAATTGTTCAGTTATTAACAATTGTGCATGTAGTGAAACATTGTATAATGGGAATAGTTTTCTCATACAGGTCTCGTCAGACTTCAGATTTTTATTTCAGTAGTGGAAACAATTTCAATATCAGTTACCTTCAGCATGGAAAAATATATTACAGTATAGTACAAAACACTTGGTCAAGAGCAAGACACTTTATGAAAAATATTTTTCTTGCGTTAAAATCAACAGAAAGCAAACAGCTAATTCTATCAACATTGTTATACATTCGCTGGGAGACATCGTAGAGAAAAATTAAACCTCATGAAACAGAGAGTGGTTAAATATATACAAAAATATATAAATATTTTGAAATACAAGTTCAATAAATAGTATACATTATAAATGAATTTAAGTAAACATAGCAATCCATACAGCATGTATATAACTAGCGTAAGAGTCACTGATATATACATAATAATTTGTAAACATCTAGGACTTAAACACTATCAAAATCCAATGCTTTCACAAGAAGTAAACATTAAAATAGTTTCTTACATCTAATTTGTGCATGTAAATATCCTCCCATAATTGGATGGATTATATACATATACACATTTTCAAATTGAAATTTTAACTATTTCAATAATTAACATGACACTGCATAAAAACTCCTAGCCAAGCTAAAGAAAATACTCGCTGTAATAATAAAATGACATTATTTCCAGTTGTGTAATTAACATATAAATTACACATAAATAGGGTGTGTTATGTGCTTTGGCAATGCAATTTAAAGAATGTTACAAAGTAGCAATTAAGCTATGGACTGTGGGCTCTGTGAAACAAATTGCAATCCCAATAATAGTTAAAATAAGACAAATTTACATACAGGTATACTTCACAACAAATACCGAAACCAATGCACATCACAGGACGAACTCAGTAAATAAGAATTTATATCTTTATGGACATAAGTTTATAAACAATGTTTACATTGATAATGTAATTTACTAAGTATTTGCTGAAAATACGTCAATCCTTAATATAAATTCATATATTCTACGTAAAAGTATGTACAATCTCACAAAAGTTATGTTATAAAGCGCTATTTACTCGCAAATAATGACCTTGTATGTTCACGCTAAATGCTTTCTTTCATTCAATTAGCTATAGGTATCTAATAATCAGAACAACGTTGACAGATTCTATGAAATGTTTAACTCATGCTTCGTTTCTCCTTATTAATTTTTATAAATTGCTCAAAAACTTAATTTTTTGCATCGTGCGTCTTTTTAGTCACTTGAACAGCAGTTTTGGTTGAACAAACACCATCTTTAAACTTGACCAAAAAAAATTACGTCTCAGTCGTTTTAGTTAAATTAACGACAAATTCAAAGATATCTTGTTATCAGCAGCTTTATAAAGTGGACAAATATAGTTTTTAAAACATGCATAGCTTATAGGATTTAGTACAATAATTCAAGGATAATATAAAGAAGCGCACTTACCGTGAACACACGAGTTAAGCCTCATTGTTAATGAGTATAATTAATCACTTATAACCAGAAAATTTAAAATTGCACATGCTCACTCTTATAAAATTACTTTGTAGCATACTGTATAAACACTCTCCTTTATGACATATCAGCAAAATATTTTACTCACAAAACGCTTTAATGTATAACACACACGTTGCAAAGGTAATTAATTGCTATTAATATGTTAATGGTCCTTTAAATGGAATGCTTAATGAAGGAAGAGAAAATAGATGCCTTTAGATGTATCTAGAATTACTATGATAATGATACAAATTTTTACATTAGGATTTTGTTGTGCTCTTGACAAAGCACCAACAAATGTGCCTCATTTCTTTACACTACGATCATAAAAAATTAGTTCTCAATTAGCTTCCTTACACAGCTGTGATATATTCGCGAAAAATTTACATTTCATGAAGTTTAAAGTTTAGGTTATGTCCGTCAACGTACATGCCTTGTAACGACCACCAGGTTTTATTTCTCATATTTTTCGAGGGTAACATACTGCAAATTTAAAAAAACTCAGTACTTTATGTTAATACTGAAAACTCTAGAGTGAACGAACTCTCGTGTGATTTGCTACCTCACATCTTGCGAGTTTAGAACAAATATCATTTAAGCATTGGCTCGGTGACAAATACCATAAAAATATTAGAACTGCAATTACCTCGAATTTGATTAATTTACACACGTAAGTACCTAACAAATGAAATAAAATACTAATTAAAAACGCGTATGACAGTTACAATACGTTTTAAAAATATATTTTGTGTGCTTGTCGTAAAAATGTAAACAATGACTTTGAAATTATTTAAACCAGAGTAAAATTTAAATAGTAAAATGGTGCCCGCTTTCAAAATTCAAACAGTAGTATGAGTATATATGAGTTTATATGTGTGTGTGTATATATATATATATATATATATATATATATATATATATATATATATATATATATATAAACACACACACACATATACAAGAAAGGAAAAATATGAATGGCCTATATTTTGAAAAGTTTTTCTCGGTTATCACATTATATTATTGTTTTAATAGTTTCCAGTCTAATTCTTACTTAAATGAAATAGCAGGCATCCAACCTGCATCTCTATTTCCACAAAAAAATTTCCGGATGTTGTGAACGTTTATAAGAGCAATAGAAATGGATGAAACGCAAGGTAGGCAAGTTTAAAGTAATATCATACTCTCCGAATGTGTTCCGTAGTTAACAAGTAGAAAGTCTCCGATTCGTTAAAAAAAAAAAGTCAGTTCTGGCAAGTTATAATTTCCCATTACTGCGTTATTTAGAGATTTTATACCCGTAACTCGTTCAGTCCCGACTGCGCTAGCTAACTACAGTGTTGCAATCGTTTCGTTTTCTGATGGACGCTGTGCTTGTGCCATCTGTTTTTCTCGCGACCAGTGAACAATGTACTCAGCGTTTGTTCATTATGGCATTGGCCATTTGCATATGCATTTGCGTACAGGAACTTCAGCGATTCAGCGTTCTCACAAGGAAGACCTGAATACACAAACAGCTGATTCTTTGTTGTGCAGCATGTGCATTTAATGTGCAGCATGTCCTCTTTAATGTTCTTGGTTTCTGAACGGGTTACCCGTAGTAGTCTCACTTACATAATATAAGGACCTCTACCTGCATGTTTAAGTAAAATGTTTTATAGGAGAATATTAGTATTTTGACAGCCGATAAAAGTGTTTAAGAAACATACCGAAAGAATATTATTTTATAAATAACATTTTACACCGCTGGCTGTGTAATTAGCTTTCGGTCATGCAAAACACAAAGTAAGGAGTAGTTTCTATAACTTGCAAATGTTAAAGGTAGAACTTCTTACAAAGCCATACTATCTCCTATTAGGGGAGGAATGGCCAGAGTGTTTGTAAGTGACAATTTCTAAGGTTGGTTTGATGGCAAGAAACAAACCTTCGTTTTTGTCTCCGTAAGAAAAACTTGAGTCGCTCGCTAGCGAAAATTTCTCTCTCATCTATACATATGAGTACATGAAATAAGCAACATAGTTATTATAAGTACGTGAAAGGTACACAGAAACTGACTAAATATACGTTTTGTGCAATACTTACTTAAGCTTTTGTTGTAATTTTTGTAATTTTATTACTTAGCGTCTTAGCTGTTTCAATTGCCCACCAGAAACACGCGTTATATTTAACGGTTTTTTATGGTTATATATATTTAAAGTAGCCTCTAAAAGTCACTGTTTTGTTTAATTAAAAATGCAAAATTCGCAATAAAAATTAGCTCATCCCGAAGGACAACTGTCACTGGCATAGGTTTCCTGAAAACCAGGTTAATTAACTATTTTCCTAATCAGCTAACTCACCAATTACCGTTTTGCCACGTATACGAAAATAGCCTCCTTCTTTAGTCCATTATATTTACTAAAATTAAATATGCAGAAATCTTGGTTGTGTTAAAATTATATTGTGAACAATTTCTTCGCGACCGTTTTATAGGGTTACACAGGAAAATTTGTTTTAAAGTCATCCTTCAGCTCCATTGTATATTACTGGCCCTGTGGTTTACGTATCATGCAACTTAATTAAATTCGCCTCTGCAAATTATTATTTGCTAACCATCGATGTTGCAAAATTTAAAATTATTAATTTTTGTGTACGTGTAGATTAATTAAACTTGCTAAATTAATTAAGTATAAATTTAAACTTGTTTATTTTTCATTGACATCAGCTGCTAGCAATATATGAAAATTCTTTAAACACGTCTAAATGAATTACGTCTATACATATTTTTTTTAAATTTGAACTTGTTATTGATTTTATTTGGCAATACAATATTTTACCCACTAATTGTGCTAATTTTATTCAGTTAAATAAACATAGATAACTAAAAAATGTTCAGCAATAAAAATATTTCACAAAAGATAAATAATTAATTGAATTTTGATCTTCTGTTAAATTATGTTAATATACAAATGTCACTCTTATTAAGAAAGTTTGTAACTTTGACCTTATGAGGACGTGATACGTGACATCGCGCTCTTTCTTGTTAACTATCGTATACAGTTCTTAATAGAAACTTACGAATCACACAAAATGTATTTCTGTTAGAATTGGCGGTTGAGTAATACAGTCATGTAGATTAATGCAAGATATTCTACCAATAATAAAAAATCACGATGTTAGAAATAACTGTGTAGAAATGACATTCTGCAGAAATAATTTTACTTTGCAATTATGAGGAATTTCTCTAGAGCTTAAGTTGACTACAAAATGTCACCATACATCAAAAGGCGAAACTGTTCGAAATCAAACCCAAATATATATGTCATAATAAATTTCAGTGTTTTCAAGCGGATATTAGAATACAAGCTAATGCCTGGATGTGAGAAAATAAGAAACGAAGAATCAATCAAGATAAATGACGCTAAACTAAAACGAACGAATACTGAAGTGACAGGAAATTAGTCAACTTGAAAGCAAAATTGAACAATTGTACTGTTCGACACACTACACAATATTCAATACTCTTTGTTTTGTTTTGTATCACTCTGTGGATTAATTCAGTAGTCACCTTAGGCACAGGAAAAGTCCCATTTTTTTCAGAACATCATTGTATTTATCCTTCAAAAACAGCATCATCTTGTAATACTGTCGTTATTTAAAAGTAACTAAATATTTATACAAGTCACTTAATCTAAATTCGTAAAGTAATTTCTCTGTGCATTACAAACAATGTTACAAAGTGAATTCTCTCAAGAACATTTTTTTTTTTTTTAGAATATATATAAAATATTGGCACAATTTTTTTTACACACTCTATATACAGTTCTGCGAACATCGACGCACAATAAATTCATGCATGACTTAGGCAATAAAAGTTGTAAAAGTGCAGACATCGAAAAAACTAGCCATTTTACGAAAAAATAACGTGAAACATTGTGTGGCTGGTAATAAAATTTTTGGTCCGTACACGTTGGTTCCAACGTGGCGTGTTGACGAAAAGTAACACAGCGAAGCGTCTCAGGAAAAAAAAAACTGTTCTTTGAAGCCGCTTAAACCAAGCCAGACTCACTGCGCCCGAGCGGATTTCCAAATCACATCTGAATCGGATCGGCGTTGAAATGCGGCGTCTTGCGAAGCCTAATAGTTGGTTTACGGCAAACTGAAAACTCCAGAAATCCCTGCCCTCTTTCTACTTTATGTACTTTGGGTACGGCACCTATGGATCACCTTGAAGCGCTGAAGTTAAAAGTGGGGGACTCCTGAGCGTTCCCCATGCCTGATAGGTAGAGATGATGGTTTATCGCAGGCAAAGTGGACTGTTAGACAGGATTCAACGTACGGTACACATGTCCGACAGTTTTCGTTCCTTATTGGCTCTCACGCGTGTATGAAGTTGCCACCCCATTTCACTGGGCCAATGAGGGATCTGTTACTTTAAGGCAGAACGTTCGTGATTGGTCTGCAAACAACTTAGCCGAGTCAAAACCTTGTGTAACCAATCATGAAAGAATTATGTAGTTATGAGTGTTATAGAAGATATTTTGGTGAAAAAAATTTTTGCGATTTTCCATCATCTCTACTGATAGGTAACCCGGCAACCTTGACACCATTACAATGTGGAGAGTGGGGCCGGGCCCATTTGACGCTGGTCCAGGTTGACATAGCACCCGATTGACGTAGCCTGCATCCCAAGCTGGGTAATCACGGGCAATCGTGATGGTTTTGACTCGGTGGCGGGCTGGTAGACTCCTGAACCGCCAGGCCATTGGGGACCCATGCAGAATCTTAAGTGTGAAGAATCGAGCTGTGTGGTAATGAAGCGAAGGGTGTGGTATTCCTTCTGTACCAAGTACCTCACAATTGTCAACAAAAAGAAAGGAACGGCACGCACTGACTTAGTACCGACCACGTGTTGAGGTTCCCTATAATGCCCAAGGTTTACCGAGAAAGGGCTCGTGCTGGCAATGGTTACAATTCTCTGTGATTGCGTAGGAGCCTATTCTTTTAGGACCATAAGAAAAATAACCAATCTAGAAAATTCGAAAGTTATAAAAGATAATAAAGCACCTGAAATGGCCGTATGGCTAAAATTGGTCCAGTAGTATATGTTAATTGTTATGTCCCTTGGGTACCTCTCCAAAACTATATGATGATGATAATATGACCATGAACAAATCATGTTGGTACACTGAGAAAAATATTTTGATTTGGAAAATAAATTTCTTGTTTGTACACGGCCAAGCAAATATAAACGTATATTCTTGACATACAACATTGCAGTGCTACGTTGTCATAGGAAATCCAGACAAAACATGAAAATATATAATTAATGAAAGCTGTCCAAGGTTTTGTGTAGTCAACAGATATTGTAAAAAAAATTCCAGACGGGATTAAAGGGATTGAGAAATATTCGTCTTTCCGTGCTTTTTATTCTGTTGGTGAATACATGTGTGACGAGTTTTAAAAGTGTGTTTTGTACGATATAAGTACAGCATATTTCTTATTCGTTTATATTTTTCTTTTGCATGTGGAGATTGCATAGAAGTCTCCGGTGTGGTCTTGCCGGACTCATTTGACCAGAATAACTTGCCTTCATACTTGTGATTGGCTTGCGTGATCATTTTTGTTCCGTGAACTCATACTTTTCCGTTATCTTAGTACAAGCATGCTCACAAAAAAGATTACTGGACGCCAAAAAAAAAAAAAAAAACAAATTAGTTAAGCCAATATACCGATAAGCCTTTGTCAGATATTCTATGAATTTTCTTAATATTGTTTGACTAAGTTGTATCTTTGCTTGTTTTCATTATATGTTTTCAAAACATTGTCTGAGTTCTCTGTGGAGAGAAAGTTCTGGAATCGTTTTCATTCACAACAATTATTATTCATTCGATTACTTGACCCAATTCCAGGAATCATTCAAAGAACACGTCAAACAAGGTTGGTTCAACCAAATTACCGGTTTACAGAGATCTTCTTAGCCTCTAAAGTAGTTTCGTCAAGCGATATATATACAGGATGAGTGTACGAAATTGTAGGATCTGATACAGAGGTATGTCTGAGAAAAAAAAAACTCATTATCATAGCCCTAATGAAGAATGTGGTTACGGAGATATGCGAGCACTAACAACGGCCTGGCCAGCAAGATCAACTAACCCGAGTGCTGTGGACGTTTGTTTATGGAGCTGGATGAAAGTGCTTGTGTACAAAAAAGCGACGATGAACACAGGAGGTGTCGCTGGATCGTATCAAGAATGCTGAAAAGATTATCAAAGCAAAGCATCGCATAGTGCAGCGAGCTACACGCGTCTTACACAGATGAGCTGACTTGCGTGTTGATGCAGAGGATGGTATTTAAGCAAGTCCAGTTTATATCTGTATGAATAGCAAAACACACTTTCCCAGATAGAGCTGTGCTTTTCTTCATCATTCAGTGTAGCATTAGCACGGCAATTTCTCCGTTTCCTTTTCAAATCGAAACCACATGTATGAGTGATAATCCCTTCCTCCTCAAAATACATCAGTCAGACCAATGCTATGACATCTTACAACACGGCACATTCTTTATCAGAAACGCTGTACTTTGTCACCTGAACAGAATTTTGATGCGTTTGAATATTTGCTTAGCCACTATGTTTTGATTCGATCATATTAAAAAAAAAATTATTATTAATAAAACTGTTCTTACCTTTGTCTATGCCCACCCATTTATAAACGATGCTGTGGAAATTATATAACTTAAGCATGTTACTGTTACGCAAATTAAAGTAAAATGAACCAATTTCCAAAGTCTGTCATGTCAGGTAACCCCTTATTGCGTTTTACCAGATACGTATATATATATATATATATATATATATATATATATATATATATATATATATATATATATATATATATGATATTTACAACATAAGAAAATTTAAATTAAAATCCATGGTATGCAATGCGGAAAAAAGCACTAATATAGCTAGAACCCTTCTGGATGCAATTAGCTGCCAACGGTAAAGGGTTGTGTTATAATTTGCTCCTTCTTGGACAATGATCCAACAGAACCCTTCTCGTAGGCTCTATAGTGTAATAAAAAATAAATGGTATCCTTAAAGCCTTTAGTACATGCTATATGATTATGTTTAAAATCTAGTAAAATATGCTACCTTACATGTATTAATGCAATTCAAGCTGCACAACGTGTATTTCATAAATTTTAAATTTTAGTAGCCTGCATTACGCTACATACAATATTCTGTTTCTTGCGAAGTATAAATTTGAAAGTGTGGACTCTTAATTTTTTTTCACGATAATTAAATAGCCAAGTGCTGGTAATGGCTTGAACTATATGAAACCTAGTATTAAAATGCATTTGTTCTATTTACTGCAATATTAATTTCATACTGTACAATTATTTCCCACAAGTTGGCGTATTCTTGGCTTGTAGTTATAATTACAGTCAGACAATACCATTCATAAAATAGGTTTATTGATGTTTTACTTTCATTGGCCTATTGTTTCGTTATGATGTGAAAAGAAAACACGTTTTCTGTAATGGAAGTGTATATGAGCTTGTTAAGTCACCACGATTTTCGTATGACTGTACCTAAACCAGAGCTTCTGACATTAGTGATTATGTGATTGAAATATAAATTATTCCCAGCTGTAATCATTTTCACCGCACACCAATGGCTTTAAGAGAAGGGAAAGACGAAAGAAAGACAAAGTAAAAAGTAGTTAAATGTATGTGCTAAGGGGTTAAGCAAGACGCTTCAAAACAAACACATAGGTAATTCCCGTAATTGACTGTGAGAATTGGTGCTGATATGCCAGTCAGTTGGACGTAGAAAGGAGAAGCAGGGATTTCTCAGAAGGCTTCAGTGGACCGTGAACGACGTGGTACAACCACGCGGCCGCTGCCCCGCGACAAGCGGTGCCGAACGCACTGCCGCCGGCACAAGAGAGGAAGTTCAGGAGGGCGGGCTCGCCGCTCTACCAGGAAGGCATCTCGGCGCCCTAGGTGGCCGGCGCCTTGCCGCCGTCCAGGCCGCTGCTGCTCCTGATGAGCGCGTCGTGCTCGGAGGGCGACGCCGTCGTCGCTATCGAGTGCAGCGCGTCGCCGCTGTGTGCGCTGGGCGGCTCCGAGGTGCGTCCCCCGGTCACGCTGCTTGACGTGTTGGGGCTCACCAGCGTCTCCTCGTCGCCGACGGAGCCCTTCGGCCCGGCCGCCACCGCCGCCGGCCCGCCGTTACGCAGCTCCACCTGCGCATCACGTCATCACTTAAATGACCTTGCTGTAAAATGGCGACATGCATATGCTGAAAATTTGCTTAACTTGGGATTCAGCTTCATCGAAGCGTTAGAAATTACCAACATCTCGCCGCTTCAGAGTACTACTTTTAATATGAAAGCGAAACCAGCATGTTTCTCTACTACTAACCTAAAGACAACACCTAGCAGGGTTTCACTAATACCAATCTGAAAACAACACAAGCTACGTTCGCCTTTCATTAAACTAAAGACAACCCAGCAGGAGTTCCTTCTACTAAACTAAACACAACCCCCGCAGGTTTGCTTTCTAAAAACCTTGAGACTATCACAGCAGCTTTTCCCTACTACTAACCTGAAAACGACTCCAAAAGCTTTCTGTACTATTAACCTGGAGGTGACCCCAGCAGCATTTCCTTATTATCGACCAGAAGAACACCAGCAGGTTTCTCTACTGCTAACCTGATGGTAATTCAGCAGGTTTTCGCTATTACTAATCTGAGAACGACCAAGCAAAGTTTCCCTACCACTAAAATACAGACAAGCCCAGCAGTGTTTCCCTCCTACTACAATGGAAACGATTCAAGAAGGGTTTCTACAACTAACCTGAACACAAGCTCGGCAGATTTCCTTTCTAATAACCTGAAGACAGCCCTAGCAGGGCCCCCTACTTCTAACCTGAAGACAACAGCAGCATGGTTTCCCCACATCTAAACTGAAAACAACCCCAGGAGGGTTCCCTTACTGTTAACCTGATGACAATCATAGCAGAGTTTCCTTGGCTCTCGTCTGAACAACCCCAGCGGGTTTCCCGTACTCCTAATCTGAAAAGATCTCCAGCAGTGTTTTCATGCTACTGCCCTCCAAACTCCAAACAGCATTGTTTTTTGCTCTACTTAACAATACATACTTATGTAAGCTGTTAACCAACCACTCTTGTAATCAACCTTTGAAAAATTTCATTGCCCCTACCTGGATAAATTTTAACGGTGCACTGACTTTCAATGCGCACAGTCAAGTTGGTAACGACAGAGCAATAGGTAAATATTTGTGAATACTGAAATTACTTATTTTAATTCATGTTTTTTAAAATTAATTTTGTGTCAGAATAAGAAAATTTGTAAACTATTTACTCTTTTAAGTATTTCACAGTTTCACATGGCCGACGCATGAATCATGTTTGTTTTACATGTTTTTTTACGAATACGCAATGTGCATACACGTAGATCTTAAGCAAGGCTTTCAAAAGTGCCCAGTCAACGATGAACAGCCAACACTCATAATCAAAAATAGGCTGTGTCCAAATTCACTACCATGAGTTCTCGTTCACTTGCTCTTGGTCCCTTCGTTCGTGTATAATGACGTATTGTTCCCTCGTATACATAGCGTTCATATGAGAATTCGGATGCTCTTGTTCGTTTTAACCTTCCTCTTATATTCATTCCAATTTTACTGTATGCGAGTTTAATTTGCCAAGTGTTTTCCGCGGCCCTATGAAGTTGTGAACAAGAACAAATGTAATACTTGAAACAGTAGAGCATCGAAAATACGCTACGAATTCGAGGAAGGGAGTGTGTCATGTTCCCTTTGATGAAGTGGACATTAGGGTCCTTGGTGCGAATTTGCGCATGGTTTCTGAACCACGTTCAGCAGTGCTGGTGTTCAGTTTCTTCTTGTACCTAAGCCCTATGTGTTGCACAGGTGGTAACACTCCAGATCTTATACAGAATTGAGTTAAGATGCTCACTTCCATATCTTCCGAACCACTGAAAGTATCTAAATTTTTATTTCGAAGGCTTGAATGGCATTATAGTGTTCATAAGACACCATATATGTCTGTTCCTAGACGTAATGAATAATTATTGAGATAACGATATCAACTTTGGTTTTTTTAATGAGAACATACAGATTTCTCCCAATAGCACAACATGTTGTGAATTAGCGATGAGTTCTATGATGTGATTATTTTGAAAATGTAACCAGAACTTTTTGAAACATAAGGGGGATTTCATATGTGTATGCATTAGACTGTAGCGGTGGCGGAGTAGGTTGCGTCATCCACTGGAAGATGTTGCATTGGTGTGAACTGTGAAACAGACACTATTACTCGGTGGATTAATTGTAATCAAGCTATGAACATCAAATTAAACACACGTTTTATTAGTCTGTAATATGAACACCAACACCAACAGACAACCTTTCGAATGTTTTCGATACCTGTATTACTGTACCTCAAGCACGTGCGTCACCTGTGTGGGAGCAGCACGCGTGACATCCCAGCGTATGATGCAACCAATCTCGCCACAGCTACAGTCAAATCATTTTCAAAATAATCACGTCACTGAACTCTCTGCTTAATAGCATGTTATGCTATTCGGAGAAATCAGTATATTCCCATTTAAAAAACCAAAGTTGATATCTTTATCTCAGTAATTAATTACATATCGCAACAGACATATAGTCCATTCTCGGCCTTTTGGAATCGAACCTTTAAAAAATCACCCTAGGCGTAATATTTCAACCTGATTTTCCAATGACTTGTATTCCACCAATATTTAACACTGTGATTAACTTTAGAGTACTGTATTATTGAATAAATGAAACTTTACCTTAGTATCTTATATAACTTGTAATATTTATTTCGTATTAAACATGAATTAACAACAGCAAGAGCAGCGACGTGTTGGCAATGGCCGCTAACAAATAGTCCACAGTTACAATCTTTTTTAACCTCGTTTTTATATATACTAATTGTAAGGTAAACGTTGCCAATTTATATATTTGTATTGTTATATAGCACTGACGGAAACACATTCCATCCCTGCAGTTAAAAATATCCGCTAATTCCCTTGTGTAGGCTGGTGTTTTTTTTTCCGTCCGGAATAAAAGTTCAATCAGCGAAGCAGAGCGCCTCGCTCTCTCTTGTTATCTCTGTTTCTCTTCTCTCTCTCGGGAAGATCATATCACCTGTGTAGGAAAGGTATACATTTTATTTCTAATTTCATACTAATTACAGCAACAATAATGATGTTTGAGATTGTAATTTACAACTGAAACGAGATTTTATTGTTTAAATACATATTATATGGTATTTGGATGGAACTACAAATTTTAGATGCGATGGCGCGATACAGCTCGTTGCGCGACACTTACAAATCCAGCAAGTTGGCAGACGTGGCCTAGCCACGCGCTTGTCCCAATGTGGCGGGCGGGCCGTTTTCATAGTGCCTTACGATTGCCAGTGGTGTGTGGCCACGTGATAACGACACGGCGTGTTTCTGAAAGAAATGTCAAGTTCGTACTCGTGTTTTTGAAACATCCTAGGGAAGTTACAATGTTATCATAAATATGCGTTTCCAAGACAGGGATAATTAATATACTGTGACGAGTGTCGACCACCACGTGTGTAAGGGCATAGCCACCATTTCCGTCTATGATGGCTGTGTTGTAATCGTTACGCACAGGCCAGAAGTGTGTGGATTTCAAATATGTGCAAAGTTTATACTTTTTAACCATGAACTGATGTTATGACGAAGTTACTTATTGAAATTCACGTCTGTTTATCACAACGTTGTACCTTTGCGCTAGGTGTTTGAAACATAGTTGTGTAACGAGCTTACGTTTTCTGTGATTTGAATGTCTGCCACAGTGCCAAAAATAATACTAAGCCCAACCAGATAAATTAAAATAAATAATAAAACAAACCTACAAACCAGTAAGTACCAATGCATGTAAATATTAGCAGAATAAATGTTACGGTAGACCAATGTGTTTGCATGTTCACCACTATCTTTTACATTTGTCGATGCTACGTACAATAATTGAGCGACACGAGTTGTGTGCTTGAATTTACTGTGTCGTTTCGTTGGACTGGTTGTCCCTTTGTTTTAATTTTTATTCCAAACACATATTAATAACAACAGGGTAAATACTACTGTTGTTTCCGCCACAGTTGTAACAAACATCGTCGAGGGTAAATATTAATGTGTATTATGTGTAAGGTGCTATATCGTGTGTAACAAATAGTTATAAAGCCGACCTAAATATTGTTATAGGCCTAAATTGTGAACATTCGTAGGAAATATGACAGCATTCTTTGAACAGCTGTAAACAGCAATCAATGCATGTGACAGTTATAAAAGTAGAAGTCACATGGCAGTATTTATGTTTACGTGTAGCGGATGGATACGTAATCAGTGACCAAAAGTATAAAGTTAGCAGGGCTTCATAAAAGGCCGAAGTTATCGTGAATCAACTATAGACGTTGGCTTATGAGTCCAGTAGTGCCATTTACGAATTCGAAATATAAATTTCAATACCTTCAACTGTTTGGAAGATATTTGAGGTGAACATCTTAGATGAATAATCCTGCATATTTCTACGCACAGCAGACCAGCATATTAGTAATTACTTATACCTTCCATAGCATACATAATGGCCCCAGATAATATAATTATGTTGTACCATTAAATCCAGGACATAACTTCCTGCCCGAGATATTTCATTTATTTCGTCACCAGAAGTTAATCAGCTGCAATTGAATGCCGTCTGATAGAAAAAGCTATGTTCTTTATAATCGCAGTGGGGAGGCATGGATACCTTATCACTAGAGCCCCGAGTATTTCGCGGATTTAGTTGATAGCAAGCTAGGCTGGACAGCCCTCTATACAAGCGATATATTATCGTTTGCTTATTGGCTGCTGTGATCAAACGAGGCCTCTGTACAGGACTATTAAAAACTCATTCATACTGCTGCTTCCTTCTTATTACTGGTTCAGAGTTAAAAGGGCGTGTCTAAAGAGCACAACAGTCAGAGGAAAGGACAAGTTTTTGGAGCCTATATCGCCTCCAAATTAATTCGCGAAATACTCGTGGCTCTACACATCACCTATCAACAGCGACACACAGTGTTGAACCTGCATGTGCCACCTTGATGTGGACGAAGCTTATCCAACATCTACGAACATCGCGACCTTGACGCACATTTCTTGGGCACGAAACAAGGTAAGGGAGTGCAAATGGGGAGTTTGAATACAGCCATGTTGTTTGGGGCGCCACCCACCTGTCCGCTCTTCTCGGAGGGCGGCTGAGAGTCTTCCCGGCGCATGCGCCGCGACAACTGGCGCTGCCTGGCAGCGTAGCGTGGAAGCAGGCAGCAGCGCGCCAAGGTGAGCACGATGCCGAGTAGCATGAGGAAGCTGCCGGCTCCCATCAGGTAGTAGCGGTGGTCGCTGGCGTCCGCGCCGGGCGTCAACTGGACCAGCCCCACGATCAACAGGATGGCGCCCATCAGCAGAGACACCACCACGATGTGCAGCACCGACACCTGCCCCTCAACAACAACAGGCACCATAGAGGGAACACCGGGCAGAGTGCACCAAGTAAACAACTTCCGAATTACAAGAGCAGTCTCTCGAATTGTTAACACCATGTAGCTTCGACTAAGGTGAGCACATTGTTCACAGAAATAAGTGTTTTGAAAGTATTTTAATTCAATTGGGTTATATTCGTGCCAAGAAAACATTTGAAACACCATTCGTGGCCAGCCAAATGCCATACACGCATTCTCTTTTCATTCCCACACCTATGCTCTTTCTGGATAACGCAAGGATATAAGTATTTCTTTTAGATTATCATTGTGTTTTCTCTGTTATAACTTTCTTTTCTTTGGCTCTCTCGGACCACGTAAATTTTGCTTTCTGGTTTTGTCTTCATTATTTTGCATATCATCACGCTTCTGTTGATTATTGTTGTATGCGGTTATAAACTATAATTTATTTTACTACCAAGCTGCTCGGAGGGTGAGTGTGGCACGGTTTATCCGGTTATCCACCCTTACTCTCCCAGCAACCTGGGGGTTATTCTCTACATGCTATTGTACATATATATTTCTACTCTACTGTTTTAAGCCATTTTAGCAACTTTATGATGTATTGCCAATATCCAGCCGAAAATTTCTCGAACACGGTGACTTGGATGCTGGATTGCTTGGTTGCTAGTTTACCGAAGGCAGTAATTGGACCTGAATTTTCTTACTTTCTTATTATTTTTCTAGGAGTATTCTATGATGTATCGAAAAAGATGTGAACGAACTACCACAGCAACAAAAACAAAATCATATTCGAGGTATAACAAGTCCCCAAAAGGAATCCTTGAAATTTTCTCAGGTCTTTAACCATGGGTAGGGATGGGAGAATACCACGACTTTATTTTACTACTAGGTACACATAGACATATGTAAATTATGTTGTTTTTGTAAATGGATCACAGATTATCAGCCATACTACATTAGACACACTGAGTCAGTGACGAATTTGCAAACTCTAGCACCGAGTCCCGTGCTACCTAGTGAATATTAAGCTGATTATAGGCTGTTATGGTAAACACTTTTGAAATTAATCTTTGAAAAAAATCACAGTACGTTAATAGCATAGATACCACCGTGCACACTGAGTTGCAGTCTCCGAGTTAAGTTCACAGCGATTTAATAAAAATAGTTCCAAGTCTTGAAGTTGTACTGCGAATGTAATGTTTAATTGTACAGTCAATCATGTTTATGCTTTTTACCTACTGCTGTACAATCATTAGAGTACAATACGGCATTAGTAACACAATTATGTTCTCAACAATTTCACGTTTCTACTTGACTGACGCATGAACAGTGCCATTAGGCCCATGGTTTCCCAAATTTCTAATATAACGGAAGGATAAAAAATTGGGAGGAAAGTAGATCTTAAAGAGGGCTTTCAAAGGTGGTCAATTAACCGTGCTCATTCTATACTTATTTCAACAGCAGCCAATGAACATATTGCTAAGGCTCGAGTGTACATTAGGCAGTAAAATACGGCCAACAGGGCAATGAGCTGAAGAATTCTCCTTCCCGTACCGATGTTACATTTACTGAAATTTCTCGAGGACATTATACGGCAAGGTTAGCATTTATAATTATGTGCATAATCCGGCCCTGCCATTAATTAATTCGTTGCTGTCCCTAAAACCAACTTTTTCCTTGCGGAAAATGTTGATGTGCCCTCGATTTATTTATAGTATTTCTGCGTCCGTGTTACTTGATTATGGGTCTTCTTAGGACATATCGAAAAACTAGTAATCCACTCGCATTAATTATAAGTTTTTTTTATTTATCGTACAAACCACGTAAACCCAGTGCACACACACATCTCGGTGGGACTCGAACCCATAACACTTACGACATCCTTGTTTCTGACTCTCACGCCAACACTGCTCTCCAGTAATGATTAATTTGGAAAATGGGCAAATTATTATTATTAGTCTAGCCGAGGAAAGCAACATGTCACATGACATCGTGGGCACTTTCACGTAATAAATGTAGTTTTGAAAATAGTAACTGTTTCCTCTAAACCACTGAAGCCTTCTAGATATAAGTGCAATGTGAAAGAAATGGGATTGTTTTAATGAACTGCTCTAAATTTTACCAGTGTTAAGAATGACAAACCAATTAGAAAATAAAAGAAGCTCTCCCATGCAACCAAGCGGGATAGAACTTACGACCTTCTCGATACGAAACAGTCATGTTTCCTCATGTAACTAAGTAATTTGTTATTACTCCAGTGCATTTTAATAAATCGCGTCATCACACTATGATTAGATATGAGGGTTAGTAACGTGGCGAGACTTCATAACTATTCGGAATTAATAGTATTGGACAGCCAAAATATTAAAATATTATTCACCTGCACTGCCACTGACGTCAGACACACTGCCACTATCAATGGCATTAAAATTGGAATTATATTAAGTGTTGTAGCATTTAATACTTCTTCACAAAATAAACTTCGTGTAAGTGAGCCATTACTTTGCAACAAGTGATTGTGCACCGTTGAGCATTGTAATTACTTTTAAGGGGCCCGATAGGAAAACTAACAGACCTATGCTCCATGTGTATGTGTTTTTTTGAACCCGCCGTAAATCTTTGTATTCCCAGACCGCGTATGATGAAAGGGCAAAGCTCGCACTGTCATTTTTCTTGCATTTGTGCAAGAAATTCTTTGTTAACTAATTGCTGAAGTTATTGTTGTGGTACTTAACATTAATATAGGATTAATTTTTACAAAACCTTAGGGTGAAATGTGTGAAAATAACATTTAATTTTAACACACAAGTGTTGTCGACTTCAAATTTATTATATACATTGCGTTATATAAAC
Organism: Dryococelus australis; assembly: GCA_029891345.1. Taxonomy (NCBI): domain Eukaryota; kingdom Metazoa; phylum Arthropoda; class Insecta; order Phasmatodea; family Phasmatidae; genus Dryococelus; species Dryococelus australis. Next base: position 296,349,875 of record CM056993.1, on the reverse strand, counting down.
AGTTTTTTATGTTTCCTAAATAATACGTTGTAAATATGCACTATTTTAAGTACCTTAATTTTTAAAATCAAACTTTTGAAAAATCTGCTCATGTATAACGTGTTTGGTTATTTCCTGACCATGTCATCTATCACAAGCGCTTTATACTCATGTTAACACAACAGTAAATTTATTTTCCTCAAATTGAGTTTTTGCTTTAACGTATAATTTATAAATATTCTTTTACAATTAATATTTATAAAACAGAGAGAAAATAGGTGTGTTGGTAATGCCTGTTAACAAATAGTCCTCGTCCAAAAAAAACTATGTAACTCAGTGCTCACTAATGTGGTGCGCTATCCTGATGCAATTTTCTATACTTAATTAAGCTTTGCTCATGCGAGGCGGGAAAATATTCTGAAAGCAGGACTTAAGCAAGGCTTCATAAAAGTTGGAAGTAACTATGAAGAGACTATATACAATATTTCAGGTAAAGAGTTAGAAGAAAATCTTTGGCAACAATTAGGGGTCGCGGTGGTGTAGTGGTCAGACTACTCACCTCCCACCTAGGTGAACCTGGTTCGATTCCAGGCTAATTTTCGCATGTAGGAATCGTGCAGAGCGATGCCGCTGTTCGGAGGGGTTTTCTCGCAGGATCTCCGGTTTTCCCGCCCTTGCAATCCTTCGCTACTCCGTGCTCACCTCACTTCAACCTCATCGGCTCTCAAGACGTTGATGTTACGAGCTGCCCAAATCTCTGCACTGTCCACTTCGACAACGATAGTCGCGCTGGCCTGGGCTTGGCTCCGCCGACCCTAAGTGAAAGAGAGAAGCAGAACGACTCGCAAAGCACCAGCCACGCCCAACACAAGTAGTTGGCGGGTGGGTAAACTAATCTGAAGGTATTCCCTCCCACCCACCCACCGTGCCACCGTGAACCAACTGATACCTTACCAGGGGAGAAGCGGCACGACAATGGCGGAGCTCCCAAGACCTAAGTTGCAGCGGCGCTACTATGATTTCAAAACTCATTTGTAAAGCATGTTCGCGATAAAGTGAGAACTTTTGAAATCAACTTTAGAAAAAAGTCACTGATCCTGCCAGTATATTTTAACGGGCGCACTGAGTGGCATGCGTCCAGTAAAGTTGGTAACGGAGGATGGAAAGTATTTCGATATCCTAACGTCGAACAAAGACTACTAAGGTAACAATTTGCGATAGCTTAAATTATTTCTTTACCTTTCTGCTTTTTTACAGCATTGAAGTGTAAAAATGAGCCTTTTTTTATATTTTTACTTTCCTTATAATTTTACAGTTTCACTTGACCGACTCATGACTAAAGTGATGAGGCCAACGGCAATCTTAATTTTAAGTAAGGCGGAATAATAAATAATGTGTATAGAAGCAGATCTTAAGCAGGGCTTTGAAAAGTGCTCATTCCTCCCCGCGAGCGGCCTACAACAGCCGGCTCGCCGCACACAGCACGCACCTTGCCGCAGACGTAGAACTCGGGCGGTCCCCCCGGGTCGTCGTGGTTGGTGGGCGGGCTCTGCAGCGGGCTCGGGGTCGGCGACGACCCCCTGCTGGGCGGCGACGTGCGCTTGATGCCCAGCCCGCCCAGGTACAGCTGGTTCGGCCGCTTGGTCCGCTTCTCCTGCTTGCGCCGCTCGTGGCGCACCGCCACCGCTGGCATGGCGCCGATCATGGTCACCCCTGCGCACACAGCCCCCCCGTCACCAACAACCCCAATCACACACAAACACATATAACTAGAGACATGCAAATTTCGCGTTATTATTTGGGGGCACGTTAAACTTTGAACACCTTTACCTTTTCAATACTTTTGTCATTCGACCATACATATAAGAAGAAAATATATGTACAACTTATCCCCTAAAGGAAGCCCTAAAAATTTGGGTTTTTAAATGCATTTAAAGTATGTTTACGCCTAACTGAACAATTTGGAATCAACCTTAGAAAAAAGTCACTGCCGCTGCCTGCATATATTTTATCTGGCCCACTGAGTGACATGCGCCCAGTAATGTTGCTACCGACGGAGGAAAAGTAATTCGATATCTTAACGTAGAATAAAAAATTTTAGGTAACACTTTGTGATAACTTAAATTATTTATTATATGTAATATATGTAATCTTGTATCTCACTTTCAGTGTGGGGTTGATATATAGATTCTGTGTTCGATTCCTGACTAGGTCTTGAATGATATTACCAAATTTGTAAGTCATTAACCATATTAACTAAAAGGATTAATTAATTAAGATTACAAATAAATGGGGGTAAAAACAGGAATTCGTTCTTAATAGAGTGTTGAATCATAGCATTAAATTGATTTCACCTCGTAATGCAAAACAGTTCCTATTTTAATGACAATTTTTCGTGTAAGAAATTGTTAAATAAGAACGCAATTCAAACCTATTAGCTTAAAAAGGGACAAAATACATATCAAATTCAGATATACAGGCTAAAATACAGCATACCCACACTAAATTTCTAAGATATGTAAAATACTTTTAAATGCAAAAAATATATATAATAAAATGTCTTAAAACGTAGAAGGGAGGCTGGTGAGGGTATAAATACCACCTCCCACTCTCTGGAGCTCATTTGCTTGTGTGACTCCATGGAGGTAACACCTCCCCTCCAGTGCGCGGGCAGTCACTGAATCAGACCTCAGTGCCTAGGTCAAGGGCAATGCTCGCCCGTCCACCAGCCGCTACCAGGACCTGATGCGACGGGGCTGTGCGACCGAGGGGACCCAGCCTTCAATCGTGTCTGCCACGATGGGGAAAGCCTGCCGGAGAAGGCTGCCGGTGCGTTCTCCAGGGACTGTGATTGCCCATCCGCCCAGTGATCTTGCCACGATGGTGAAAGAAACCCTCCTCGCCCTGCCACTTGCTAGGCTGCTGGTCCAATGGAACTGTCAAGGGGATTCCGAGTGCACGCCCACCTACCCCAGCGCTTACCTTATGGAGCGGGAAGCGCTCAGCCCTACTGACCTCGGTCCTGGTCTCTTTCATCAACCAACATCTTCACCACAAGAATTTAAGGAAGTGAATATAAAAAAATTTTAAGGATTTCTGTATTCTGTTTAAAAAAAATTTCCCATTTTTCAGAAACTTTGAGTAAATTGTTACATGATAAATTGTGGAACGTTTATATAATATCATTAAACTATTTATTAGACCGTTTAACTTTTTACAAAATTGTTATGACTAAATGAATTTCGTTAAAAATTGTTAACAACTGAATGATTTTTCTTTATAATCATTAGACATGAATGATTTTTCTTTGAAAATCATTACAAATCTATTAAATTTATTTATTAATTGTTAAAAATCAACTAAATTTCTTCAAACAATCATAATGACTGAATGAATTTTATTTAAAATCGTTAAAATCAAAAATCATTACACTTGAACGATTTTCTTGAAAATTGTTACAAATAAATGAAGTTTCTTTATAAGTTGTTTCAAATCAATGAAATTTCTTTAAGCAATCGTTAGAACTGAATGATTTTATTTAAAATCGTTACGACTGAATGGTTTTTCTTCATAAATTGATACAAATCAATGAAATTTATTTCAACAATCGTTCAACTAAATAAGTTTTGAAAAATCATTAGACATGAAAGATTTTTCTTTATAAATCTTTCACACTTAATAATATTTGTAAAGTTGAGTATTTTAAGGATGTTTAGTGATATTTAAGTGTGATGTTTAAGAATGAATTTTGTTTATGAATGGGTATGACTGTGATTGTGTGAGTGTGGGGGAAAAATCATGGAAATTTTAGTTCTAGATGTAATTTTTTCATGTAGTTTTGAGTTTATTTAGAAAAACTGAGAGGTAGACTGCCAGTAGCTGCATCCTTTGCACTATATGGAATAGCGTTCGTGCCAATAACATGCACCTACAACCTCTCTTCACTGTTTAAATATTCGCAAACTATGTGAAAATCCATCTAGAAAGCATTACCAAGTACTCTAATAAAATTTTTGGTTAGGTAGTTGTGAGACTGTGATTGTGTGAGTGCAGGGGAAAAGTCATGTAGATTTTAGTTAGTTTTACATAGTCATAAGAAATGTTTAAGGGAGGGATGTTGTGTGTATGAGGTATTAATTGTGGAACAGCTAAAATAAGGGAAGTACTAAGCTGGATATGCCTCGCGTATTGAGGAGGTGCATAACATCAGCTTCCAAGCTTGTTCAGTATGAGTTGACTGGAGAAGGATGTATGATGACGAATATATGAGCCTTGAGTATTTCTAATAAATGAAATGTTTTTGAAGTGTGTGTGATGGGGTGGTTTTGGTAAGTTTTGGTAATTAAGTTAATTTTAAGACATTTCCTTGTCAATGTTGATGAGTTAAAGCCAGTTTGAGGGTGTGAGAGAGAGATAGAGATTTATTAAGTATTTTATAAGTTTCAGTAAATTTTACTTCTAAAATGCATGATTGTATATTTGTAAAAGTATCAAATGTGTATTTTGGTTTTCTTTAAGTATTGCATGTTTAGTTTATAGTATAAAGTGTACGAATTTTCAGTATTTTTTAAGAATGTTTAGCTCATATCATAAAATATGTTTTATTTTAAACAAATTCTATAATACTTTGAGTGTAAGATATGAATTCCTCTTGCTAAAACGTTCATTACTAAACATATTTTCGAAAAATTTATAAAATCAAAAAAATATTTGAAAGGTGTAAAAACTACTTAAAAGTTTTTGACGGTGTATCACTACTGAAATTATTTTGAAGGTGTAGAAAATTGACGGTGTAAGATTTTAAAAAAAATTATGTAACGTTTAAACTGAAATGTAATAGCGTGAGTTTAAATTTCACTGTTATATTCTAAACTAAAGCTGCTCACTTTTTACTAAATGCAAAAGCTTAGTACTGGCAAAAATAGGCGAGGCGAGACAAGTCACAAAGCACTGTCAATTCATTACTGGAGATGGGATGCGGACTGAAGAATCGGCGGAGGGCCAGACTGGAGGGGAAGTGCCAGTCTCCAATTGTCGCTCATGCACGACCATCAGGCTCTGTGCGACAGCGGTGCAGCAGGAAAGTTGTCGGGCGCGGTTGGAGGGGAAGTGCCCAGTTTCTCCTTTTCCCATCCCTCGTCACAACTCGGAAATGCCTGCAGGATATACGTGATGTGGAATTGGACGGGAAAGGGAGCGTGCAGGGGTTGTTGGCTGAGCGTGGGAGGGGTACAGTAAACATAAGGTGGCGCATGCGGGTGCTAGTGGCAGTTTAGTGTACTAGAGGTCCTCATTCTTTCGCCGGCCCCACGCTATGCACATTTCCCACCCGCACACTCTAAAACTCCGGCCCTGACCAGCCCTTCTCGCCTCGTTTCCTCCCATCACTGTGATCGTCGGATGGCCAAGGTCTTGACCCATCTACTGTGTTTGTCCCCGCTTGCTATCTACCTGACTCTCTTCCACATTTTAAAGTATTCGGGCTTCGTTACCTTTTTGGTCACAGCTCTCGCTCCTGTATTTCCCCAACAAACACGATTTTTTTTTATATTAAGAAAAAAGTTTTTGTCTAGGATGTTAATAATAAAATTATTTTTCACTATATATTGTGTGTGTGTTATTAAGAGTGTTTTTTTTTTTTTTTTTTTTTTTTTCAGAATGAGGGGTCACTTCGGTGTATTTATTGTGATGTTTAAACTTTTACATCGGGCAAACTAAAGAATTTTTTTTAGATAAGATTCAAAATGGGTGAGCGTAAGTGATCCTGTATTGACATCTTGCTTGATTCAAATTCGGAATCGCAGACGAAAAGACAAACAAGGTGTCGATAAAGTTACAGTGTCCTTCGCCTAAGCAGACACAAGTTAATCTTTTGGAGGACGATCTCTACTTAGGCGATTTGAGAATGAATTCGCTTATGGAGAGATTGTCAAAACCAAAAGCTCAAAACTTGTCTTCCTCCAAACATGAAAAGGTTGATCTTTTGAATGACGACATATTTCTATCAGACTCGGAAGATTCTTGTGAATCGAAAAGTGTTCCAACCGTTTCACAATCGACTTTCGAGTTTATTAGAGATATTTCGCCAAGGGAGCCAGAAAATAATTCCTTTTCCGATTCCCAAGCCTCAGTGGAAGTTTTGCCAGATCTGACATACCAGCATCCCCCCAGCCAGTTAGATTATTCGTTTCTGTAGCGGTTAAGTACTTGAAATCCCTCATGGCGGAAGAAGGGGCTACAGAGACTTATTATTTTCAAAGAAAAACACTCCCTGTCCTCCATTCATCCGATGTAGGCTTAATCTATGATGAGGATGCCGTTCCTTATCTCACAAACAGAGTTCAGGAGTTCAGTGCACGTGGTTCTGGCTGGAGTCTCCAAATGTTGATGTACATGAACGTACATGTGAGTTAATATCGGCCATTCACCATCGGAGCTGCGCACACTAAACTGCCCAAGTTTGTTTCCAATCGTCTTGCTTGTGTCGTTGTAGACTGCCCGGGGGGAATGTGTTTACACTACACCATCATAGCATCTTTGTTTCCTGCCACACAAAATGCTCACAGAATTACTTCATATCCAAAACCCCACCAGGTTTTGAATATCGAAAGTCTGTTGACACCTGTAGTCATGCAGGATATTGGTAAATTTGAGGAGAACAATTCTATTTCTATCAATGTCTACTGTGTGGTAGACAAAGATAGCAATATATTTGACGAGACTTGCGGAAAGGGTGGGGTTGTAGTACCCATGCATATTTCTGCTGTACACCATGACAAACATGTGAATATTTTGGCGATTCGCGCGAGTGGAAATGCCGTTCATTTGCATTTCGTATGCATTACAAATTTGTCATGGGTGGTTGGTATTCAGCTGAGTAATCATGCTCATAAGAAATTTGTTTGCGAGCGTTGTCTCCAGTACTTTGTTAGTGAGGAGAAACTCACTAGTCACAGTAGTCTTTGCCAGCAACAAAAGACTGTTCGCATTACTTTCTCCACTGGGAACGACAAGTGCTTGGAATTTAAAGATTACAGCAAACAACAGAGATTGGGTTTCGTCGCCTTTTGCGGCGTAGGAAGTTGCCTGAAACCCATGTCCAATTACTACCATCAACCAACATGACCCATATGCTTGTAGCATTTTCTTGGTTTGTACATGCAATCCAAGTTTGTCTCAGTATTTCGAGTTTGTGGGTGCTGATTGTATGTACAAATTAGATGATAAATTAGTTGAACTTACAAAGGGGGTTGCAGGAATTTACAGCGTCATTGTTCCAATGACGCCAAAAACCCCTGCTGATAAAGCTAGGTTGGCGGCTCAGAAAAGTTGTCACATTTGTAAAGAACAGCTCGGCACACATGATATTGTGGTCGACCATGTCTATCTGACGGACGAAATCAGAGGCCGCGCACATAATAAGTGCAACTTGAATTTCAGACTGCCCAAAAGACAACTTGTCGCTGTTTTCCATAACCTGCTGAATTACGATGCTCATTTTCTTATAAAGCCCTTGACTCAACGTCACATAACATTACACGACGAAACCGTGGTCATTGAAAATCCTGGAAAAATCCAAGTGATTTGAATGACGCTTAAAAAATACAAATGTATCACAAAACAGATTCCCAATGGGATTGATAGTAATGGAAAGGCGAAATATTTCAAATTAAGATGTATTGATTCATTCCAATTCATCATTGCCTCTCTGGAAACTTTGGCTGGCAATTTACTACCTGCGCAATTGAATATAACCCGCTCGATATTTCTAGACATGTGGATCTATCATTTCCAGAGGAGTGTCATGATAAACTATCTGATCTGCCTTTGGCCCCGGAAAATGGCATATCCCCGAACGGCTCACATGAGAAACTTCTTTTAACACTCGCGCCGCGGAAAAAAAAAGTTATACACGGGAAATACTGTATCTAGTTATGGGATAAGAAGTGAGATTCGTGAGTCTGAGCAAAGATACAAAATGTTGTGTTTTTAAAATGTTACTTGAGTCTAACGATATTATATTTTAATAGGCGTTTAAAGAATTTTCGTTTTTAAAACCATATGCTAGTTATCACTAACACTGTGACTGCATGTGCAGTTCCACCAGCAGTGGTAATTCCCCTTAGTGTTTTCTGCCGATGTCTTCTGTACGAACTGTCTCTTCTTCCACCATACTGACCTCGCATAGATTTGACGTCACAGAGCTTTCTTACCCTACCTTACACTCTAAGGAGGTAGGAATATATCAGGAGATTTCATACTGTGGCGTAGCTGACCCTATCTTTTCGGCCTTCTTAAGAGGCTGTTCCAATGTTTCAGGGGCAGTATGCAACCCGCAATAACTCCATTTCGTCTCATGCTAATATTACTATGTTTCTAGCGACAAAAGTATTACAAATTCATAATTTTTATCGGTATCATATTAGAGGCATGGTCAATCTTATTTGAGGTATGTTCTCCGAAATCTGTCATTGGTGATGGTTTTATAACAATAGTTGTAAATGCCGATTATCTTCAAGTGTGATACCAGAAATAACAATTAAACGATTACACAGTGAAATATCTTATGTAATGTTGTAACTGTTCTCCAATCTGTTGAAAATTAACTTTAAAATAATACATTAACGAAGTTTGTGTGGATTATAGTGCGATCATGACAGCAATATATATAAAATAACATAACATTTAGGGCACTATTTCTTGGACATAAGCCCTTTCGTCCATAGTCGGGCGGTAGCTTACGGCCCAGCGGGAAATGAGCCAGCAATTAGTCGCGGGGGAGTGAAGTCGGGGGAGGTGGTGGCCTGACAGGAAAGAACAGCAGCCTGCTGGTTCTCTGAAAGCCAAACCTCGTGGGCGGATGACGATAGGGATGTGCAGTAAAACCAACAACGCGCTGGGAAAAAGCCTGCACCCGGAATTAAGGTTTAAATAGCGGCCGCCGGTCCAAGGATGGGCGTGGGGTGGTGTAGGTTGGAAGGTCTCATCAGTACGGCCAACTCTGATGAAAGCTTTGTTGATGAGTTTCCGAAGATCTGTGCGATGCAGGCACTCACTTGATGATGTTGGTGGGCCTGGGAAGGTCGACCCCGCTGCCATCTTGCTCTCCAGCCGCCGGACGACGCTGCCACTCCTGCCGAAACCACCCTCTCTAAAGTATGTCGCCTCCCGAAAGTACGTCGTGTAGCTGCGCAGCATATGTTTCGATACAGCCTAGTTCTCTTCCCCCATTGGCGAACAGTATACTGACACTTTCATCGTTGACAGACAGCTAAACCTTTCCTCTTAAACAGCAGCCGACGACGCGTGTTGATAATTAGGCCCTTCTTCTGTGTTGCCGCTGACTGAAGCTCTCCACATCCAGTCGCTGTCCCCGCAGACTCCGGCGAACAGCTGCCATCCCCGCAGGCTTCCGGTCCGACGGCCTGCTTTACTTCACCGCTGCGCAGTCACTCCGACGTCTCCATACCAGTTGGTCCACGGGCTGGTACTCAAAAAAATATATTCCCAGCCACCCCAGGTTAAATAAACATGGGATCCGTTATTCGTCACCAAAGGGACGCGCCTCGTAGCAGGTGGTTGATGTTGTTGTTCCCGGGAGGGCGCATGGCAGACCATAACTTGCCGTTCTCGATTCGGGCTTCGTTACCAACAGTTCGCTTTATCTAGGCTGATCGGATCCCACCGTCATCGAAAAGACAGTGTAGCTACTTGAGCGATATGCACACGTCGGAGCCAGCGAGGACGTGTGGACCTTGGCACACACTGCAACGACACCCATCGTGTTCGTCTGATGTGAAGTAAAACGTACGTTCGCTGTCCGTATAGTGAAAAACTTGTGTCACTTGATTAAATTATGTTCTAGGCCTATATGTTTTCATTGGTGTTTTGACGCAGACGCAAAATGTAATGTCTGTTATATACGTATTGCTAAATTTTGTGTGGAAGTGCGATTTTGAATGTAAAATAATATACTACGTATGGACACAAAAACGCCGTATAGTAGTTGTAGTTCTGTGGGTTATTTTCGTACACACGACTCAATGTATCTAAAATCCAGCAAATACACTACACAATTCCTTTTATCGTTTGTTATACACATGGTATGGGTACAGATAAAATAAAAGAAGAACAGTAATATTTTGTGTATTAGAGGAGAATTAGTAAAATATGAATTCATTCTTGAACATCACTTTGTAACTGGTAGTAAAGAAGACACTGGATTTAAACCCGTAAACGGCTTGCATTTTCAAGCATGCAGTTGCAATAAAATAGTTTTTTTTTCCCCCCATGCTTTGAAATAATTAGTATCATATTTACAATTATCCTTTATAGTGAATTGTTTACGTTTCTGATAGGTAAGCCTATAGATGGAAAATTATATTTAAGATAAGCGCATACACACACACACATCCTTACACATTCTCTACAGTAACCGTTTATTCTAATAATCATCACATAAGAACCAAAATATATCCTCAAGAAAGGCCGGATTGTTAATTTGTGCATACGTCTTTCCAATTTAAGGTTAAAACCCAATTGCATATTCTTTCTTTTATTACAAATTAGGTTTTCGTATACTGATGATTTATGAGAAAGATTCAAATAAATTATAACAGCAAAAGGTCACTAATTTAGGCGCTGTACATATCATAGCATTACTGCACTGAGGCAAATTAGTTCTATACATGAAGAATTTTTAACTAAAGGAAAGACAATATAAACGTAAGCATTTTAAAACTTCGATAACCCACAGGTATTTGAATACGAAAAATATGTTCATTTCACTCTTGATGCGATTTTTTTATTTTTGAAATAAATATTTTTTTTTTACAGAAACAAGCCTTTGTACGTGTAGAGACTAGTTAGTCATAATAAAGACAAACTGCACATCCATGCCTTACATGGGACTAGCTAGAGCTGATAAAAAGAGCATCGTAATTCCACATACATCGAACCATACTATGGACGTCTTTTGATGATTTGTAACGGTCTAGTTATAACTGCTGGTTCGGAAATTTGTCTACTTCAAGTTGGTACTCCATGGGAACCAATCTGTGCACACCTATTTCAAGACAGAGGAGGTACTACTATACCATCAGGGCACGCTACTGTTTGAGATACATTGAACAAATTATAGTATCTCGAAACTTGTACAATTTAAAAATAATATGTCTTGCTTTGTACTGTTTTGAGTTATTTCATTTTTTCATGTTTCATATAAATGACTATTTCTTTTTTAAAAGACAATGCCCGTGAAAGATAGAATTTTCACCTAAATGAACACATACTGAAGGCTTGATGAGGTACTTAACACCATCTTGACTGAGATTGTCGATCAGCTATTTCATGTTTACGAGATGCATAGTAATAACAAACAAAGACAGAAAAAAGTCTCATATTCCTTGTTATACTTGAATTTATTGAATTATTAGCTCATAAATCATAATTTTATATCATGTACTTTTGGTAATGATTAATTACACTGCTAAGAAAAAGTCAGATTCTGGAAATGCATACCATGAAAAAACTGTTGTGTGGCTACAGAAAATTGCTGGAATAACTACATTCAGTACACTGCTGATAGCATCTCAAGGCTGGTCCAAGCATGGTTTGTACTTCCGATAATACTACAAACACCCAAATAATGTAATTAGCATCCTATAAATGTGATAATATAGAAAAATAATTATTTAAAATGATTTCTAGTATACATATTTTGCTTGCTATTGTGCAGTAGAAGCAATACGGATCTGCTTTGCCGTGATAGTGCAATTCCTGGCTGCTTTTTCCATTCTGTTTGCAATGTTAGGTGAGAAGTTGTGTATGGCGTAACTTTAGGTACATTTTCTGTAGGCACACAATTTCCATACTTACAAAGATAAAAAAAATTAAAAATGCAATTTTTGGAAATTTTTTCTTGAAACAAAAATGTAAATAAAATTTGTAACACAAAAAAAAACAGTATATTTATGTAACTAGATTATCTCATTTGGGTGATTTTAAGAGTTTTATATGGTTAGTGATTTTGATTCGCAGAAAGAGGTACAAAAATGTGTGTGTGCGTGTGTGTGTGTGTATATATATAAGGTTAATGATTACAATATGGTGAACTAGCCTTATTTTAACCGCATCCGCGCTTTCTATAAAGAACATTATAATCATTACACGAGTGCTTGTGATGGCACATCCATTACGCATTTTCATCTGCCTCATCTCCCCATGCTCACCACTAAAATATGCCATGAGTTGATGAAAGTTCTGATAATTAAAGCCCTTGGAATGGAGACATGTTCTTCATGCAGTGAGTAATTTTATGAAAATATTAAATACATGAAAATTACAAATAAGCTGTATGAAAATTTTACATTTTAAGTATGTATTATTTTTAAACATATCATGGCGTACTATTAAAAAGTGAGTTCATAGTTAAATCCTTATTGTGTGTGAACGTATGAATGTATGTGTGTGGTGTGTCCCTGTGTAATATATATATATATATATATATATATATATATATATATATATATATATATATATATTTATTTATTTATTTATTTATTTATTTATTTATTTATAGTTGGTTATAATGTACTAGAATAGGTTTCGTATAAATTTTAATGAATTTATTGAATGGTAAAACATGCGAATTGAAGTAAAAATTTCCGTGCATTTAAAAGCGAATTATGAATAACGAATCCCCAACTGAGTTTTTTTGTTTATACCTGCGGTGTGCGATGTGTGGGCGAGGATCCCTTGTGAATTGTTGTCGCCTGAGAGCTGCTTGTTTTATCTTGAGAACACATCTTGCTCTAGGATACGACTCAGTGCTATAAGGTACTAAACGCCATGCCACTACCTGCTCTCTTTCGACACTCCACAAAAGAATTTACGCTGGACTGGAACAGCCTCTCGATATTGTGACACCCAGAACATTGAAAATGTGGTTGCTTTTTTATGAATGAAATTAATGAGAATTTAGACAGTTTTTTTAAAGTAAGTAACACCGGCAAAGTTAACTGTTAATCCTAATATTTAACACGCTTTAATACAACAGCTGTATCGAATTTCTAACACGAGAGATTTTCAATGTTCTTGTTGTCACAACATGGCCGATAGGCTTCGCCATTCTCCCATAGACAAGGCCACCCCTTGTTCCACTCCCTGCCCCAGTACACTGAGAGGAAATCGAACGAAATATTTGTTTGTATAGGGCCAAACATATATTTAGCTACCCTCGCAAAATATGTTGTTGAGCAAACAAAATTTGAATACCAACAAAACTATTTTTGTTCGTCTAACAAAATATGTGTTTGAATAAACAAAATCTCTGTGTTGGACCAAAAAAAAATTAGACTCTGAACTAAATATTTTGTTGAATCAACTGCATATATTTGTTTGGCTACTTACTCATTTGACTGCCTTCGTTCCAAAATTCAATTCGAGAGTTTGTTTTGTATTTTTTGTGACAATTAGGATAGTAACCATGTTTGTTAATGCATCTATTTATGCTTAACAATTGTATAAACACATTAATGAAATAATGCAACAATAAAGTGACAAGTAAAGCTCCAAAACTTGAAATATTTGTTTGCACACGATTCCCAATGTTTGTAGTACATCTATTTAAAATCTTTCCGGAGTCATTAGTTATCGCACTAGCTGAGATTAGTAAGGCGTAGCGCTCGAACGCAGGTGATCGAGGTTCGAAACTCGGTCGAACCTGTAAATTTGTTTTATGTCGCCCAAACAGTTTAATGTACGTGTAACCAAACAAATTTTTAGTTCTACCAACCAAATCTTACAGTTTGGGGAAACCAAATGAGAACAAAAAAATAATTTTGTTTCAGCAACAAAATATTTAATTGCCCCTACACAAACAAATAATTTGGTTGCACCAAACAAATTTTGTTGGATTTAACAAAATATTTTTCACGGTGTACTCAAGCAGAAACACTACCGGAAACGTTTGGTCGATACAGCAAAACTGTTTCTAGATGATTAAATATATGGGTTAATATATGCATGTATGCCATTTTGTAGGATGAACTAAATTTAAATTGCTTTAAAATCCTCTCAAACAGGTTCCCAGCCCTAAAATGTGGTAACCAAAGATGTTGAAACTAAGGTCATTGCTGATTCACTCGTTAATGCACGGGACCTAGGTCAGAAAATTAACACAAATTTTATGAAGGAAACATTGCTACTGAAAAATGGTTCAACTGCAGTAATATTCCATGATCCCGTCAAAAAGTCGTGTGTTCGGACATTTTTTTCACATCTACAAGGTCGTAAAAAACCAAACATATCACAGTCACTGAACAAAGGCGAAAGGAACAAATAAAATAAGAAAGAAAATAGCCACATCCTTATAGCACGCGAAGCTGGTCGTCTGGTAGACCTCTTCGCCATCTTACGCCACGAACTATGTTCCAATCTTGTAGCCTTGGCAAAATTCATGGTGATATGAGAATTGGCGGCAAAGCAGAACTAATTAAGGTCCTGACAGAATAACTGGCCCAGCCACAATTGAAGTTTAGTATTGATGGAAAGACTATGGCACAAGACCTTGGAAACCCTCACTCCTGTCAGAACTTTTGCAAATCTTGCAGATTGGGTTGTGGCGTATGTCAACAATAACTCTAAGCGACTCTAAAAAACTTGATATTTTATTAGATCGCTACGGGAATGTATCTACCAGACATTTTACGAAAGACGACCAATTCATTACTGCTTGTTAACAGGTCGGTCGAAGGCACAAGTTCCCTCTTCCATGCCAGAAAATAAAGCCAAACTTGCATCCTTTATGTCATGCGATGGGGACCGATCTCAGGTCTTTTATCGAACCATGCGGAAGCTGGGTGAGTGAGTGAAGAGATTTGGGCAGCTCTTAACAGCGAGGTGTTGAGAGCTGATTGGGGAAAATGACACACGTGTAATTACACTGCCGTTGGCAATTGCGAGACCATTGTTTACGAACAGGAAATACTGGCATCGCCCTCCTCTTGGTCCATCATTACGATTGGTTTCAGAATAATAAGATATGGGTAGGGACATGAAAATTTCGCTAATTCGAGGACAACATAGACGTCAAGCACGTGTACACTGAAGTCACCTTTGTAATTAGATCACAGATTATTAGACACGCTCTGGATAACTCTGAACGAATAGCAGACTTGTAAGGAAACAATTAGCGAACCCCATACTTCGAGGTGCGAGGTAGAAGAGGCTACGCTGTGAGGCATCAGCCAATGAACAAGCATGTAAAGCTTGATTATATACAGGACTGTGGAGTATAGCTTACAGGTCATTGAACTCGCGAAATTTTCCTACCCCTAGATATGGGCACGGACAACTTAAAGGAAATATATTCACATCCTCTGCCTAGCGGACGCCTGTCAATCTCTGAAGAGCAAAAGATTGTGGGATTTCCTGCTCGCACTGGAAGTGGTGTGATGTCATACATGGGTACGATTACGAAACGTGCTGCATGGTGAAGTGTCACTGCACATGGCAAGATTCTCAACAGGCTTGGTGATGTGTCCCTGACTACAAATCATCTCAGATATTCAAAGCATTCCGTTAACAGACTCTGCAAAGTACGTGAATATCTGCGCACGTGCGATATCACCTGATTTTCTCTATTCTGGTGCTGCAAAGAAATCGGCAACACTGCCACCTGCCAATGATACAGTTCAGGAACATATCTGAACGGCTGATCGGCGGGTAGCCATACGGGAGAACGCACATACTATCATATTCAACTACCCCTCATTACTTAGGTCACGAATTTGCATGACCGATAATGGACATTTGACATACCTCTCTGGTCAACACTGGGCCCAGCTCCAGACATTTGCCTGGAGTTAGCGAACTGCAAATAAAAAGGTTGAGAAGTTCTATGCAAACAAATGCAATTGTCTGTCAGCTTCATTCAGGTAAGCGAAGTTTTACAAGTATTAAGTTTATAGGTATGTGGCCATTTCAATAATTAGAGGAAGATGTTCGGAACGAATACGAAACATTCCCAACCATTATTTCTTACGAATGGTATTCATAAACATTTAACTTTGTGATCAAATACAAGTAAGATTTCTGGCCAAATACTGTTTTAGCATTATTGTGTTAGTCGATACTAAAATATTCATTTTATAAATTATTAATTTTTTTGAATATGATTTCGTTTTTAAGAATAATTTAGCAATTCTTACTCATTTCAAAGTAAAAATGTTGACATTTGTTACCGTTTAATAGTTGCTATTTTGTTGTCCTTACTTCAAGAAACACGAGACAACATCATTGTCACATCGTCCAGTCGATTGAACAATTCTGAAAACCTGTTATTTGACATCTCAAAATACCTCTTTAGAGTCATGAATAGAAAAATGGAAATTATCTTAGAAAATGTTGCCACCTTATTTTCTTGCCGAAAGAGCAAAAATCCGTAGGGCTAACAATGTTTTTTTTTTTTTTTTTATTCTGCAAGGTCTTGCTACGTTTAAAACACTTATTAGCATCTCGTCACATGATTTGTTTCTAACGATGGCATTTAGATATTTATATCCTATTTTATAAAATTATTGACGGAAATCACAATTTTCCCGTTCAGGAGTACGTCTATGTAAATGTGCTCGTTGCTACAAAAAAATGTGAAGTCCAAGACGAGCCGTTTCATTTGAACAAAACTTTATTAGCTTGATGGTAAAGGCATTTGAAACGAGTTATTATAACAATACAGTTACATCGTGACTTTATTACACCCACCTGCGGCATGGATTAAAGCGCCCTTCAGTACCTCGTCGTACGGCCTGATCCATGTCTACGTGCGTCGATAGATCGGATTAGGAGTCAAACAAACATAGAATGTCAACCTGCAGCACGTTTGCCAACAATTTGTTTCAAATATGGCTCTAAATAAATAACATTTCTGAATCGAGGGAGCTGGCGTCTCATCTGATCCCACGGGTGTTTGTTGGGCAGGACCACTGAATTTTCGCGAATAGATCCGAGCTCACAGTAGACTTCAATACTATACTACATACGACTCGGCTATTGCCATACCTCCGTTGGCTGCTGGTGTGTCTTCTCGGCATTTGACTGAGCCACTCAGGATCCCGTCACTACGACACTGTGCCTTCGTGATTTGTGTGCAAACTGTTAACACGAGCCAGGACACGCTTCAGCCAATAAAAAAAGCTGGACGACCCCACTGTGTTTTGAACTGTATCTTGTCTCTAAATCTTTTCACGAAATATCACTGCCCCTATTGATGGGTCATAAATCAGATGAGTAAGTTCCAGCAGTGTTGAACACATGACGTAATCACCCCTGGGAATCTGTAGTTGTGCACTGGCAGGCGTTATCTTGTTACAGAAATATTTCAAGGCCCTCATTTTGGGAATGTTAATTGGGCAGCAGGCAGCAGGCTGTTGACGGTCATTTCAACAATTCTGAATTCAACTTTTGAAAAATATCACTAGCCCTACGTGCATATATTTTAATTAGCACACTGACTGGCCTGAGCGCAGTAAAGTTGTTTAAGACGGAGGGAAAGTATTTCCATATTTTACGTAATTACATATGCCTAAGAATCAGTGAATTCGTAAAATATAGGGGCCACGGTAGCTGAGCAGTTAGCCTGCTCGCCTAACACCAAGGCGATCCGGGCTCAATCCCCGGCCGGGCCACTCCGGACCTTCGCATCTGGGAATCATGCCGGACGATGCCGTTGGTCGACGGTTTTTTTGGGGATCTCCCGTTTGCCCATCACTTTCCTTCCGGTGCTGCTCCATACTCGCCTCAAACACCCTCCTCGGCTCTCAAGACCTCGATGTTAAGAGCAGTCCAAATCTCTTCACTCACTCGAAAAATATTTACTTTTGTAATTTATTTTCAAAGTTTCACTTGACTAACTCATGGAAATGTTAATTTTACTTACGGCGGAAGAATACACAAAGTGCATACGAGTAGATTTTAAGCAGGGATTTCAGAAGTGCTCACCTTACCGTGAATAACCGATGTCAGTGGCGAACGACTTCCATATCAGTAGGTTCTGCAAACCAATCACGCAAGTCGTAATTCACATGTGCCACTCTGAAGTGTGACAGAAAATGTAGCTTTGAACTGAGTTCCTTCCTACTCTAACACAATGCTTTCAGTAATATCCGCTACAAAAAAAAACCGCCGATTCGTCACTAAACGCGATACGTTGCCAGTTTGAATCATTCCTATTTGCGCTCAGCTGGCACACATTCATACTAAGAAGACGATGTTGAAGATTAATGCAGAGCATGCAAAGCTATTCGTAATTTCTTATTTACTTCTCCCGGGTGTATGAAAGCGCTTCTGGTAATGGTAAGGTGGTCTACACTGTAAAAAATAACGGGAAAATTGCCTGACAAGTGTAAGGTAATATTCGCAAACTTATGTGGGAACTATAGTTTTCCTTGCGATAAGGTAATATTACCGCACTCTCGAGTAAAACTCACATACATGGTAGTGGAAAAGCCCATAAACGAATGGGGAATAATACCTTACGACGCGTGCACCGCTTCAGCTAAGTGGGTGGAAGGGCGGAAGAACCAATCCTTTAACACGCTATTCACTGATACTGTTACGCTGTCGTCGTGGTGTAATGGATCTGCCCTGCCCCCATAGCTTAAGGGTAGGGGCCCCTCTGCGGCAGATATTTAGTTCGCTTGTCACACTTTGTATTTGTCAGCAAGTTGGTCTAACTTGAGCTAGACAACGTCACTTCAATATAACTACAACAGCAACGACAAAAAAAATGGATAGAGTATCGGCCTATCCTGAGAGATGACCATGGTTCGCGCCCACCCACCAGCATGTGTCAAGGGTGTTAAGGTTTCGGTTACTATTCGTGAAAGGATACATGTAATAAAAAAATTAACAGTACTGACACTACGGGATATTTTTTAATATAATTGTATTATACAATATAGTTAATATTCTCTTACTTGTCTGGGATTTTTCCTCCACTTTTGTCAGGTACTGTTTCCGTACATTTAGGGAATATTACTTTACTTGTTATGTAAATTTACTGTACATTTAAGAGGTAATTTTACCTTACATGTAGAGGTAATTGGCTTCTCTTACATGCAAGGGAATTTCAGCTCAATTTTTTTACAGTGTACAGATGCTACCACGTACCGCTGGATGCCGCAGAAGGAAAACCACTGAATTGTGTTCAAACATGTCTGAAAACCAAACCGTCATGCCCTTTGAAGATCTGTTGAGGTCGTCCAGAAATTGTCTGCTGTGTAAGGATACATTCACGTGTTAGTTGACGGCAACACAATCTGACTGTGAAGTCAGGATGATAAAAATTGCGGGTGATTCAGTGTGCTGTCTACCTCACCTCTCGCAGCTGTGCTATCCTGCCTCTCTCAAACTCCGTCATTTACTTGTACGGCTGTCTCTTACGTCTTTTCTCATGGATATAGTTCGGTAAAAACTCGTGATAGGTGTCGTCATTGTCACGTAATATGCCATTATTCTAAAGAATTTTTGTATACGTCACACTATCACACGCAGGGCAACGGCGGCGTAGTTCGCAGTAAGTCGATGTGCCCAGGTATGGTGTTTTTATAATTTGAATACAATTAACAGATTTATCTATTAGCACATTTTTACGTTGTTTAGACTGTGCGCAAATTTGTATGCCACTGAATGTAATGTCGTTATATGAGCTATCAATTAAGTAAACATTGGTAGCTCATATTATTACCTGTACTTAATTGAATATGATTTAAAGATATATACGAACAGCTAAAGATAACAAAAACTGGATGTTATTATGCAGAAAGGTACTTATCAACACTGAAACCAAACTGAGAAAACCAGGTCTAAAATTCGTGGCCTATTGTAATTCGCACTGAGAGTTGTGTACTGTACTTTGTTTTCCGAAACATGAGTACAGGTTCTTTTCTGAAAAATATTGAAATGATACTAATAATGAGGCTACACAACCAACTAATTTTTTTTTTATGTTTGAAAACTGGTTCCTTTCTGTGTAATATCGTCCAACTCTAAAATTACCCTAGATTCAGCATTAAAATACACATTTTATTTTTATATTTTTAATCATTGTTTTCAGATAACTGATAAAATATCTAATGAGAGAAAACCATGCCGTTTCTAAGTGATGGATTTGTATATATTTTTGTGTTTCAAAAACAATACTGCTGTGATTCCAACGTGTCGCACTATCTTAATTTTATATTTGCTACAAAATATACCTAATATAGCATATAAAAGTGAAACAGTTTTGGTACAAATTTGTAATAATTTTTGTCGCTTAGTGCAGTTTAGGGAACAGTTATATTACGTAAAGTCAAAAATAAGGATGCATTAATATAATTGTTGGGCTTTCGCCATCGAGTTATGGGTGCACACGTGGGTTTGAAATTGCATAATCGTAAAATGTATGTTATTTGGGTGTAAGTGAGGAGTGTCAAACAGGCCGACACACACAAACACACACTTAAAACTATGCTTCCTTTTACAATAACTTCCTTAAATAATAAATAAAATAAGCGTAACATATAGATTTTTGATAATATCTAACTGATATATATGCGGCCTTCCTTGGATAAATTGCGTATGATATCTGAAACTCGCAACATTTAGAAACAAATTTACTTCTAGTATAAATATTTTTAATTATTGTTAAGAAATTTTATGACCTATTACAAAACTTTAATTCTGTGATACCAAAACCATATATTTTAAATTATTCCGACCGTTATGAAGCGTTAGATATAACTTAATAAACATTTTAAATTAACCTCTTGATAAACTTGCTAACTGATTTCTATAATAATACCAAGTTCAAATGCAACGTTAAACATTTTAAAATATAACGGGCACAGAAATTCCATGAGTACTTGTTTTAATAATAACTCATAAATACATAGAAGCGTTCTTGTAAGTTTAAAATACCCGTTTATATGATCATGTTAGCTTAATATATTACCTGATAACTAATGGTTGATTTATCAATGTTCATTCTACAATCGATCAACTGTAAAAAGATATTATTTTTAGATTGTTCTGCAATTCTTTAATACAAATTAGTTCCAATAATTTAGACATTAACTACAAGAAACCTGCCGCCAACGACAGTTATCTAACATTAAATAATTTTTACTTCCGACAAACAAACACACAAACCATAACAAACGTATGGATTGTTTAAAAAAAAAACTAACCTCCACTGAAGTTAATTTGTTCTAATAGGTATGAAAATCAACTCAACATTAGTTATTTGAATTTAGAATTCGTCCGTTTCACACGAAGCAGCGCTAAGTGTTTCAACGTCGTGGTTCTAATTTGTATCCTTATTACTGCTCAAACATGGTATTAAAATAATGAACAGTTATTTATCACAGGGCAATATCCTCGAATAGATTCGTTATGAATTTTACTATGATGGAAAATACTGAAAACCAAATAAAATTTAACTGAATATAATTTTTCAAACAGGAAGTGAAACTGATTCTAGGGTAAATTATAATGAGAGGTAGGAGTCATAGCACTACTTAAAAGGCAGAATATTAGGAGACATTGTCTAACGTATTAACTAAATTAAGATTATGAATATTTCTGCAATATGAATAGGGTCAATTCAATAGAACATTTTGTATTTGCAAAAGTCATAGCAACGCAATCGCCATTAGCAAAACAATGGCATTATCAGGTTAACATACTGTACCTTAAATACAAAATAATCGTGGCGGAAGGAGGATAACGTCTATAATTTTCCAGTTGAAGACTGCTAAAAAATTATATTCTCTTTTACTGAACGCATGACATTAAAATGCGAGTTGCGGTTCGGAAAACTCATTTTATAACCAAACAATAACACAATATTTATTATATATAATAACAGCAACACCCAGGAAGAATGGCCCAAATGAATCCAAACTCAGAGTATTTGTAGAACAGTGTGCCAGCAATAGGTGATTACGATTGCAGAGAGATGGCGTACACGTAGGCCCAGCAGCGCCCTCTCGTGTGTGACCGGAAGGGTCAGAGTTACGCCAAGATCAGTCAGTGAAGAGCCTTCAAAGGAAGTGAAAGCAAGTGCCAGCCAGTATACCTCGTCGACGTCGAAGGACGCCATATCAGCAAGTAAGTGAGTTCGAACGGGGCTCAATGATCGGCCTCAGGGAAACTGGTTTGTCACACCGTCACATTTCGGCTCTTAGAGGGCATGCTGCTACGACAGTGATGCGTGTATGGAACCACTGGATAGAAGAGGGTCGTACGCAGCGACGAGAGGGTACTGGACCACGTAAGTGACCACGGCACGGGATGACCGCCATATTGTCCGCATGGCCGTAACGAATCGTACAGCCTCGTCCACAGTGTTGGCTCGACACACTGGAGCACTGCAACGGGTGTGGGCCCATTTGCGTCGACAATTCGACGCCGTCTGCTGCGGGCTGGGCTGGTGGCACGCATGCCATCGTGTCGGCTTCTATTTTTCAGAAACCACAAATGCCCCAGACTGCAATGGGCACGTGAACGCCTCCACTGGCGTGCTGAGTGGCAAAATGTAGTGTTTTCGGACGAGCCACGTGTCAACCTGTTTTACAGTGATGGCCGCATACGTGTTAGACGCTACCGTGGTGACCGCAATCTGGTATCCTGCATTGTGGAGCGGCATAGCTGACAAACTCCAAGTGTGAAGGTTTGGGACGCCATTGTATATAACATGCGATCACGACTCCTACGTATTTCGGGCAATCTGAACAGTAAGCGCTACATCAGGGATGTTTTAGAGCCCGAGGTACTGCCCCGCCTCCAGGCAACTCCGCTGCTTCCCTGGCCTGCACGTTCACCTGACATGTCGCCCATCGAGCATGTCTGGGATATGGTTGGTCAGCGACTTGTTCGTCACGGACCTCCAGCAACCACTGTTGACGCTTTGTGGACTTGCATACAAACCACGTGGAGGGATACTCTCAGGAACTTATCCAGGTCCTCTTTGATTCCACGCCACGACGTTTAGGGATTCTAATTACAGCACGTAGGGGCTTCATACCATATTCAATTTTCGAGGTTAGAGGTCATGTAGAGTTCTGTAATCATAATCAACTGTGTATTGTCGTGTACCTAATCTGTGGTATAAAGTTCATTTCCATCACATGTATCTTTCTTAGTATTGCATTTTCACAAACATTTGTGTATTTAACCATACAAGGGTTTTAAAGGACTTATTGGTGCACCGTTTCACATTATAACAGTTTTAATACTGATACATTCAGTGTTTGAGAGTTTGCTGATGGGGATCATGTTGCCACAACCATTGTATAGTTCATATTTCGTCTGAGTTTTCTATGACAACGTAGTACTGTAATGGCGTATGCTCAGAATATAATTTTATATTATCAATAAGACCTAAATAGATAGGAGAATACCAGGCAATCTTAAAAATTAAATGCTCTGAAAAGCAGCGAAGATAATTGTCTCCAAATAAAAAAATGTACTTCACCTTCACAATCTATAAGCTATACAGTAAGTTACATTCGATAGAAGGCAAAAACGTAAGGACTATTAACCCTTCGGGTTACATTATCCTCTATCTGATACGAAACACAGGAAGTGGTTATGTACTTGTTATGATGTGATCAGACCTTAGGAGGACGATCTGCCTGATTACGCCTTTAAACATTAAACCAGTATACGAGCGTGATTGCAGCAACACATTCCGAAAAGCCAGGTGAAGAAACCCTCTCCACCAGCCATAAATCGGGGACGAGTATGCCAAACAACGCGCCGATATAGGCCAGCGTCACTCTGGGCGCGTCGTCCTTCCTCATCAGGCCACCGCCAAGAGAAGAGCACAGAGATGAGTATGTCCGATCGTCGATAACCCCCTACCAGAAACAGCCTTCCGAACCATGATTAAAGTGGGGACATTCCAGATATTTTGTCATAAAAGTGGCGCCTGGTAAACAAACATAAAATGTTACATTTGAATAATGAATACATTATAAGCTCACCCTGGTAATTAATATTCCTGCTATATGTTACTGTAAGTTCATCAATATAAAGGCTGCTCACTATAAAGTGAACACTTTTTAATTCAACCTTAGAAAGAAGTCACTGCCCCTGCTTGCATATATTTGAACAGACGCATTGAGTGGCATGCGCCCAGTAAAGTTTGTAACGATGAATGGAAAGTAGTTCCATATCTTAACATCGAATAAAAACAGTGTTAAGGTAAAAATTTATAAAAACTTAGATGATTTAATTTGCTTTCTGATTTATTAATGCACCTAAGTGTAAAAATGAGAAGATTTGTAAAATATTTACATTTCTAATAATTTTACAGTTTCGCCTGACCGACGCATAAACAAAGTGACGAGGCCCATGGCAATGTTAATTTTACCTAAGGTAGAAGAAAAAACAACGTGCACACAAGTAGATAAGCAGGGCTTTCGAAAGTGCTCATTTCACCGTGAACAACCTATAATAAATCCCATCATTCACAGTTGTGATCTACCAAATCATCTCTCACTATTCAGCTACGCCCCTAGCCCTTTTTTATATGAAATTGACCATAAGTCAACCTCATAACATGTTGTACACGGCAGAGTACAGTGGTCGAATGACGAAAGCCGCTCACATGTGAGAAATATCATTCGCTGTTGAAACTGCATCCCGCAGTCTCATGAACACCTCCTGCCGGTAACATGAAACACTAATTTTTATTGGTCTTTTCTCTATATACGACATGAGTGCCATACCCGGTGGCAGTACAGTTGCAAGCAAAAATGTTGTCTTATTTTTTACTGTGCAACGTCTAACCAGATAGGGAGAGCGGCAGTAACCCTAAAGTCACTATCCTTAGGATTTTACCTTTCCCAAACGAGCAGTAGCGCTAGACACTAGCCCTAAAGTCATTCGCCCTTAAGTCACTAACCGTAACATGATTTGCCCTAAAGGCAATAGCTCTTAGGTAATATTTCTTCTACTCAGGTTGAAAATATTAACGTTAAAAAGTTGGCAAGCAAAAATTTTCGCCGCTACTTAAGCGCTAGTGTTTCACGTGTACAATATTTTTCTCTATTTGCTACGTTTTAAAAGCCGGATAGTTGTCATAAATACAAATCAAATATAGAATAACTTCGTAGATGAGTAAAATAATTTCTTTTATTATTTTCGTAGATCAAAATTTTATTTAAAGAGACCTCTTTGGAACACTACGCACCTAGCGGCGAAAATTCTGCCTACGCCAAACTCTCTCATAAGAAAAGTCTTTTTGTTCCTAACCTCAAGTCACTAGCCATACATTCATTTGCCCTAATGTCACTACCCATAAAGTCAGTAGCCCTAAAGTCACTAACCTTAAAGTCACTAGCCCTAAAAAATTTTAAGGGGTATTTACTTTAGGGCTACTGACGGGTACCCGCAAGGTATACTTATCTTTGACTTAAAGGATTAAAACAGAAATTTCTAAATATCTATATATATCTTAACTGAAAGAAACGTAAATGAATGTTTTCCTCCGTTAGTTCCAGTCCGCTCGCGGTAAGAAAGTGTACCAGCGACAACGGAGCTGAAGTCGCAGTGGCAACAACACCAGCGGATCTGCAAAAACAGTCGACTAAGTACTCACAACGGGACTCGAACAGTTGTCCCACACGTACCGCAGACGGGGAAAGTGCAACCATCCAGACGTCACGTGGATTTTTCCTGTTGTGTACAAAGTACCTCCAGGTAGGGATAGGAACATTTCGCGAGTTCGTTTCAGGGCACGATAGACCTCAAACACGTGTACACTGAAGTTGACTTTGCAATTGGATAGTAGTTTATTAGACACGTCCTGGACGACTCTGAGCCAATAGCAGACTTGCAGGGAAACAAGTGACGAGTGCCATACTGCCAGGTGTGAAGTAAAACTGGCTACTCTATGGGGCAGGAGCCAATGAAAAAAATCTGAGGTTCGAGTATGTACATTACTGTGGAGTGTAGCCTACAGGTCATTGAACTCACGAATTTTTCCTACTCCTACCTCCAGGGTATGGGTATACAGGCTGTCTACACGGTAAACTCAGTTCCTCTGGAAGCCTTGCTTGAGATCTACTTGTATGAACATTGTGGTTTCTTCCGCCAAATGGGAAAATTATTATTTGGCATGGGCATGACAACTTTACTCATGCGTCACTCAAGTCAAAATGATGAAATTATTATAAATGTGGATATTATAACATACAAAACTGTTATTCTTACCGTACAAACATTACAACACCACAAAGAAACAAACAATCTGGTATTCACGCATGTCAACTTGACTCTTCTGATTAAACGCGGAGTCATGGAACTGATTTTTCTCTGTCGTTACCAACTTCACTGGACGCATGCAAGTCAGTGCATCCGTTAAAAAAAGTTGCGGGCAGAGGCAATGCCATTTTGCAAAGGTTGATTTCGGATGGTCTCAATTAACCGTAAACAGCCTTTGGCACAACGAAGCACACGTAGCCATTGATGTTAGATATTTCACAAACACACGCATATGCCAGCTCTTACATTCCTTATCGCATGCAAGCCGTCGTATTTTTTTATTAAGTAGGTTTGAAAAATATAAAACAAAATGAAGATACTTTGCCAATACATACATTACAAAATTAATTAATAAAAAGTGTAACATGTAATATGCCAATAATTCACCTAACGCCACATACTGAATCACAAACAAAATTGCTACATAGCATGAATCATGCAGTAAATAAAATAATTCATCAAACGGAAAAACAAAACACCACTTTTGGGAGTTAAAATTCAATAAATGTATTTACGGTATATGAAACTGTTGTTGCATAATAATCTAGTACGCCGAAGTGATTTCTTCAAATTCAATAACATTTACATACAAATACATGTCAACAAGAAAAAATTCAAATAAAATTGTTAAATATTAAGATTGAATATTTTTTCACCAAATTTGATCGCTCAGATAGATTTTTTAAAAAATCCAGAAGTTAAAAACACATTTGGCACACACATATGTCTGTGCATATTAATTTTTAATTTAAAAATCAAAATTATGTAAATATTATTCGGTGAAATGAAAACTAATAATTTCATACCTAAAATTAATGGAAAATATTATGCTGAACTATTTTAAGTTTTATCAGAACACTCCAAAATGTTTAAGGATATTATGTGTCCTTGCGAAGTATTTACAAATACTAAAAATATATTTCAATAACGGTATACCACCCACGTTTCAAAATGTACTCCAAAATCCATTTCACTGAACGCATGTGTTAGGAACCCATTCTATATACAAATAATTCTGGAAAAAATAACGAAACCATATTTTATGCATTATAGACACATCATCTATTTTATTTGTCCAGTTTTCTCGATTGTAATTTCTTCGTTGTGTTATCCAGAACTATATTCTTATATCTGTGTTTTTGTTCCATTATTTTGATGGTTTCTGACTTAATATCTTCTACGTTATTTTCTGTGTGTTGTGTATTAATAATAACCTATACGTTGATAACAGATAATTTTGACATGTTTTCTGTGCGTTGCTATAACAAACTTATGCTTCTGTGACATAGATCTAATTTTTATGAAATTAGTATCATTTAACCAAGTAATTCTAATACTTTCTTGTTAAACTTCAATATATTTCACTTAGTAGCAATTAATTTCCATAGAACACTGATGTTATTTTATAGTAAAACTCTCTGTAACCTGGGCCGCTTCGCTGGGCATGGATTTATTTAGAAAATTATTTTCTTTATATTACAAACGTTCAAATTTAGATTTTAAAAGTAACTGTAAAAATTTATAATTTTTGGTAAATTAATACAGTTATGGCAAATATTGATTATTATAATTTAGTAGCTAATTAAATTCTCTAAAAAAACCTTTCTTGACATTTTTAAGTACATATAATTATTTCGCATTAATTGCAACTTAAATTAGTCCGCCATCGCTTCGCTCAGGTTTTGTGGAGTTGATATATTTCTAACCACTGACCCACTGTGGCCCCACTTAAGAGTGCTCTAGCCCCTAAGCTACTACGGCCCCACTTGATATATTTATATTCACTGAGCCACTGCGGCCCACTTGAGAGTGCTCTAACCACTGAGCCACTGGGTCCCCACTTGGGATCGCTCTACGCACTGGGCCACTAAGGCCCAAATTGGGATAGCCTGGCCCCCTGGCCCATTGCGGCTCTACTTGACATTACTCTACCCAATGGGTCTCTGTAACTTTTTAACAGTGAAATATTTTTTTAAGAATCGGCCCTGTAGTTTTGATAGAGTACGTTAAGCAGCCAAGTAGCTCATTTTTCTCTGACTTGGTACACAAATTTTGAAATTTCTCAAGGATTTTTTTTTTTTTAATTCAACAAAGCCTATGACCATCTGAAAGAATGTAGCTTTCTAGCAATGAAAGATTTATAACAATCAGCCGTGCAGTTTTGGTAGAGCATGATTAGAAAGTAGCCAAGAATCTCATGTTTTTTTCCACAATTTTTGAAATTTCTCAAAGGATTTTTTTTAAAATTAAAAATAGCATATGTCCAGCGGGAATAATATAGCTTTCTAACAGTGAAAGAATTATAAGAATTTGATTAGTAGTTCCAGATATTACCTCTAACGAAACTATCTAACAAACTTTACCTCTTTATATAATAGTATGGATAAAAACTTCGTAATTTTAAAAGGAATCGTGAGTTTTATGAGTACTATAAAAGGAAGCAAACACTTTTGAAATAGTTTTATTGTGCATAGTAAAGAGCAGTATAATGTAATATTTGACGAAGTACACAGTCAATATTGTTAATAAAAGTCGAAATTGTATAGTACAAGAATGGTTCACAACACATACACCAAAGCATCGAAAACAATCAAAAATAGTTAGAAAAACATTTAATACGATAAACACATGTGTAATTTTTTGCAGAAGCCCTTGGGATATTTCAGCATTTTTGACACATGCCAAAGAAAGTTTGTTTGTGTTATACATCAACAAACAAATGTAGTAATTGAATATCAGTCTTCTGTGGAAGTCGTTAGAACGACGCATCACATTTGTCATCACTATTTTAAATTACTACTCTTAATCTGTTTCTATTCTATTCAAGACCTTTCACAAAATGTTATTTTCCATAAGCATTACAAATGCAGAATTAAATGTAAAATTACTCACTAAGGAAAATATTGTAAGCTTGGAAATATTTTTAACTACTTGAATCACTGAAATTACAGAAGCAATGTGCTCATGAAACCATTTTTCAAATGTACACTGTTTGTCTTTAAATATCAGTATGAGTTTAATAATAAGGATATGCCAGAGTGAGAATAAAGCCAGTAATTATTACCACTAGAAACAATTATTTTGAGCTATTTAGTTTGTCGGTTACTTGTAAACGTGACAAACTGGAAATAAAATATATTTAAACGTAACATATTTCAAATGAAATTGTTTCAACATATTGCATTGCTTACGTCAGTTAATGAAAAAATGGTAAAGTTATTCCGTAAAAAAATGTGTAGCTCAACTTATCAACAATAATGGCAAATCAGGTATTTTGTGAACGATCAGCAACCAAGTACATAATTTTCCGCATGGAAATAAATACCTCGACTTAGAAAGAATATTTCGGCGATACTTGTGGAGCTTTAAACTTGTATTATAGTCAAACCGGAACTTGTGAAATCTTACACTAATTATTTTCTTCTTTCTACTGCACTTACTATGTATAGCCATTCCTTAAAACTACAATAATATAAACGTACAAACAATTTCCTTTGCCTTGTAACATTTACATGGTTATAACACGTCTATGAATTCCGTAACAGTTATCAATCGATAACCTTCCACAACATGAACTTGTCATCTGTATTTATAATGCATATGTATATGCAGTCTGAACATACACTCATAGTGTGGCTAACGATGACTATGAAAATTATTTTCACATTTACTGGATGTTCCATCGCCCATGAAGTGTAGTTCATTTCCTGTCCTGTCGTATACCGTTACAGCTCTACGCTTCCGTTAACAAAGAAACATAGATAGCAATACTTTTGTAAAATGCAACTTAACTGGTCCACCAGTAACTTTAACGCTAACATACAAATTAAATACATTCAATTGTCGTGTTTACTACGAAGAAACTTGGTTGTTAGAATAGCGTTAAAACGAACCTGACTGACAGCCAGAGATCATTTAAACGTCGTCTTATAATATCATTTATTAGACACGCGCTTAGCAACTTCTTTAATTTAACCGTTCTGGTATAGATGATGAAGTTATGCTGATGTTTTGAAAATCCCACAATATGTTTTTGTTTTTAAAAAAGTAGCATATTAAACGTTTTAATATAATCTAAGAAAAATCTCGAGTACATAATTTGAAAATCAATCATAAATTTTCTTCATTTGCATGGAACTGAAAATGACAAAATAAATTTTGTAATGTAACAAAACAGAAAATTTCATTTTCTTTACGAACAGAGATTCCGAGAAATTATCTTCAATTTATGAATACTAAGGTAAAAATTCATATTGCGAAATTATTTCCATACATTTTCATTCACGGTAGGCGATATAGTACCGTAAATAATAATGTTAAAATATTGTTGCAGGAACACATCAGCAAAAATTTTAATAACACCATTGTATTTCTGACCTGTATATTAAAACCGTTATGAAATTTATATCTGAATTGAATTTTTGGTGAACCATAGTTGTTGAAGTTAAGTTGCACTGTTAACCATATTCCTGGTGGCCATTAAATTATATTTCTTTCACGTAAATAAACACTATAATTTAAATTTTCGATTATAGTTAAAATAGTTCTTTTTTGCGTATCTGACATTTGTTAAGCACAAATTGACATTCATGATTACTTCGTTAATTATATTAAATCACAATCTGGAATTGTACAAATGTTCATCAAAGTGGATATTTGTTAAATCGCATGTTTTAAATGAGTTTTACTTTGACAGTCTCTACAAACATTTATCGATTTATAAGCAACATTAGTCGACGTAAGCAAATCTTTAATTTGTGTCCACAGCAATACACTTTAACATACGTATAAAATGCCAAACATTAATAAAAATGCTAAAGAACGTTTATCACCATAATGTAAACCAGGCTCTATTCGTAATAAAATATTAAATATACACACATTCACTGGAACTAAGCTTTCGGTGGAAAATTCGTCCTTTGAAGAATAGCTTCGATTGCAAGACATTGCTCAGACGGTTTTGACACATAAATAACCTTGGATGTGTACTAGAATGACAAATTTTACGAATGTATAGGTACATTGTTCAGAAAAATCCAACAGTTTAATAACATGCAACGAAAATGATTTCGCAAAAAAAAAAAAAAAATTAATGAAGTGTTCTCTGCAGTGGAAACATTGTGGAGAAAACTTAAGCTAGAGTTTTTCTGTTCGTTGCCTTTTTTGAAATATTATAATGAAACGTTGTATTTTTATATTTTTTGCTGTAAACATATGACCCGTATTTGATTGCGGAAAGCAGTAACAGTATTTCACCGAATTGTTTTGCAACCCATGCGCAAAAAAGAGCAGCATTACAGTACTTCAAGTATTTTGATGACGAATTAAAAAATACATAGCAATATTTAGTAATTAAATAATTAACTAAATATCTTAACACATAAACTTATAGGAGTACTATATAGCGCATCTTTATGTTTGAAGTACCAAAAATTGCCTCTACAGAAGAAAATTGCATATTATATCCACACTTGAAAAATCTTAATAATCATAACTTAATTTGTTCAACAAAATGTAAATTAAAAATTATCTTTACTATGGTACTTCAATATATCCGGAATATAATACACAAGATAAGAACATTAAATAACCAAAAAAATTGAAATAAATAGACATATAGCCATAACAACGTAAATATTCTTAATCAAACATTTATGTGTGCTGAGCAAATATTTGAAATTAAGACTAAATCTATAATGAAAAAAATTCCCGGTTAAATTATTTCATAAAGATTTTAATGACACGACTTTATTAAAAACACAAGAATGTAGAAAAAATTACACAACAAAAGTTTGTTAATGGCATTACAGCAGAAATTTTTATATAATAAATGTTTCAGTTTTAGAAATCTCCATAAACAGTGAAGGCAATTAGATCATGTTAATTAACTTTTATAACATGTCATAACAAAAACACATGCATTATAAATATCTACATAAAACTATTCTCGCAGAGAGTCTGCTATAATCAAGACAATCGTAATTATTTCTGAATCATGAAAGTGAACGTGCTGCTCGTTCTGAAATCATTCCAGGGATATACATGCAACAATTCCGCAAGACCGGAAATGGCTTCGAGGCATTTGAACAAAATGTGTAACACCGTTAACAACCACTATTGCACTAGCAAACTACACACGTTCTAATTCCGACAGTCAGCTTGGAAGTACACATGAAAGTACAAAAATAAGTTAATTACAGCGAAAGGGCTATAATCAGCACTACGTTTAGAAATCTGTATAGCAAAATTGTATATAGTTTCAAGTTTGGCTACACGAACTGATTATCTGTTTGGTCTTAAAAAATATTGACTCATTGAATTTTTATTTATTATTTTATTGCGCCATAGCCACGTGCGAGAGATTATGTGTCAGCTGAAGTGAACACCATCTGAATATTTATATTTATTCACTAACGTTCTACAGCGACTTAACAATTGCAATAAATGCTCATAGCAAAATACTGTTTTAAGTGATTTAGTTTCGCAATCTTAAGTTATGAATTCTCGAAATAAATATTTTAATAAGATTTTAAACTGGTAGAATTTTGCTGAACACACACAGAAAACACATCTACACTTCCAAATACAAAGCTTGTTTCCATTAGATTATTCGTTATTTTAAAATCATGCTTGCAGCACACATTAAAATATGCCGAGAGAAAACAGATCGCTTTTACCTGGCACCACAATGTACTAAGTATACCTAAATAATTATTTTAAATATTCCCTTAACAAAAGAATTGCCTTGCACTAATTTTACCACATTTGTGCGAAGGATTCAAGTGAGCATTCTCCAACAATACATGCTCTCCAGCAATACATGTGAATATTTACTTTTACTAAAGAATCTTAACATATACATGAAAATAGGATACATTAAAATTGTCGTAAAACCACAAATTTTTTTGTTTTAACAGAATAGTGTAGTACATGTCGAGTTACATCATGAGATGAAAATGGAAGCAAAGAATTTCATGAATAGTTGTTTAAAAAGTGATTTGGTCTAAGAAGAATGTAATTATCGTTATTATTCTAATTATTCTACTTTCCTCACACAAGGCAGATTATCATAAATATTTGGGAATGTAAGAATATTCACATAATCCTCCTTCACTGAAGCATTACACAATGTCCTTTTGTCACGTTACAAACTAAATTTGTAACCATAATGATTAATTAGCCATACATAATTATACACACGCTAGTTTCTATGCACTAAGTGTCTCTTAGCAAACTCTAAATTCCACTTTCTGAATGAAAATTCCCATTTTGTATTTGGTAAATATTATGCACTGCATGCAGTTCTTTTATAATGTACCTTGCCAACGAATTGGAAAGTTCTTAAAAATATATTAATGTTTAACTTTACGACATCCAGAATATGTGAAATACTACCGTGTTGATGAGATCATGTCAAGCTGATAGATAATATTAAACGGAAAAACATACAGTCTTAAAAACACCATAAAAATATTAAAATACTCTTATAGTCACATACACACATATTATATAAGACAAATGCATTAATATTATTAGTTCTTATTAATGAGTAACATCATCACCGTTATGAACCTGAAAAATATATTACAAAGCAAGATAACACATCTGGATACTTATTTCATTCAGGGCCACAAAATGGAAACAACATCTAGTACTTAAGTGAGTATGAAAAAGTGCTTTATATTTTATATGGTTTAAAACTGATCGAAAAAATACCCTTATTTAGCTACTAATTACATCAAAATATATTTTTAAAAACTCAAAGATCAAAAAAATAGTATCGTTGTTGAAAATTTTAAAACTATACATTAGTAATCAAATCACAAAAGGCTTATTTTACGTGAACGGCACAACACTGAATCATTTATTTACAAACAAACATCTCTACAACAGTTCGTTTTATGCAGAAACACAATACAAAAGTCATGCTGAATGTATGTACAATTTGATTACTTTTCTCGTAATAAGTAAAACAGCACATGTCCTGAAAGGACGCTTAGAAGATATGCCAAAGTATTTAGATGATAGTACTGTCTTCATTGTTACCAACCCGAATCACCATGAAGGAAACTAAATCACACAACACTTAGTAAATCTTAAGTTAACTGAATTCGTACGTGGGTTTATACTGTTTTCCTACAGCATAAAAGTTTTTGAAATAGTCACTAACAAACTCGACACTTCGCTTTCTAGTAGATACTATATCTCAGCTAGATGCTCGTGTGATCGCTTTGTACGGTATCGTAATTTAAGTCTGTAATTTTTTGATTAAAAAACAAGAAATGTGTACAGTCCGTAGCCTGAGATTATCGAGTTATATTACAACGTTTTTATGCCAAGTGCTGGTGCTGTGAACTGCTCGTGCCGTGAAATGTGAGACAACAAAGAAATTCAAGCTTACAACATTACCAAAAAACTCTCTATATTTAGGTTTTGTTGTAGTACTTGGAAACACAATTAATTATGCACTTAATATCGTGGGGCGCTAATAAATTAGTTTAATAAGACGATACATATTCCGTTCTAACGATATTCACGTCAAACTCGTGAAAAATAACATTATTATGCTTGTGAAAGACAATGGTAAGTGCTGCTGCAAACAAAAATTGGCGGAATTATTTACAAAAAAAAAACCTATCGCTACACTGTGTAGAAGCAAACAGTACCATGATAGCTAGCTAAATTTAACTCTTTTTAATTATGCAAATTAATTATTATATGGCAAGTGCCCTAAAATAGTGCAGAATTTTAAGCGAAGATGATATTACACCCAACAGAAATTGAAATCCCGAAAATATTTTATAAGCTTCCACCTTGACAAACTTTTATAGCAACTACAAAAACGATTCTACATTGATAATTGAATTCTTTATAACGTGTAACAAAATGAAGTATTTATTTTGTAATTACTTACATACGGATTTTTCCCAAAACAAAATTTTTACGGGGCTGATTGAAAGAGATTTCTTTTCTCCACTTTGTTCTCTCGCCTATAATATTCCTCTCAGTCTTAGGTGTGCAGAAACTAAATTAAGACTTCCGCTTCTATAAAGCCTTTCAGAGGGTAATCACGAAGATAGAAATTTGCAGAACTATAAATCAATAATAATATAAAGGCCAATGTATCAAAATGTAGAAATGCGATATAGCATGTTAGTCTGTTTCCGATCAGTAAGTGTTTTTCTAACAAAAACCAGTGCCTAGCTAACATGTTAGTCATTCAGACGACGGAACGGCGATCTAAACAACGGCAGCAGAGATCTGAGAGCAGTCGTGGAAAGCGCACGGAAGCAGCGATCAGTTTTATTGGCGAAGGCAACTTTTTAAAGGGCGGAGAATTAGACTCGTTCCTCAAACGAACGTGGGCGGAGTAATATAACCACAGCAGAAAGAAAGCCTGCACAGCCACAACTTGCAAAATCATACATATAGCCTGATCGCCGTTTCTTCACTCTTTTTTAATCAAACTTTTAAAAAATCACCCCATCTATGATGTGCTTGGTTGTTTACTAAATATGGCATGTATTACGAGCGTTTTATAACGTAAAAATACTTAATTTATTATTACATTTAACCTTAACTTAAATTTTATATATACATTATTATATTTTAATTATAATTAATATGAATAGAACAGTGAAAAAAATATATTTTGTGGAATAGTTGCGTCGTGCAGGTAACCCAACCTAAACACGCTATTGAGATCAGTTGAGTTGAGAAGCTTGGAGACATGATGTGAGATGGTATGGAAGAAAGGAGGGAAATGGGATACCCCCGAGAAAACCCCCTTGTCAATGTAACATCCGCCACGTCACCCCTCTGGGAATAGAACACGTACCACATTGAGTTGCCGGTCAATTACCCACACTAAATACTGCACATCCTAACACGCTAACAAACCATTTACTGACTACGATGGACACTCGAAATGTTATTATGCCCTTTTGAACGTGTAGACTATTTTTTTTTAAATTAACTGTCAGAAAAATGTCTTACAAACTGAGGAAGAATTCCAGTGCTGTAACTTTTGTTTCTCTCAAGCAATTCCCTCACGCTTGTAATTGCTGGTGTCGTTTCATTTACGATAAAATGATCATTGCTTTATGCACTAACCAGATTTTCGTAATGGCCTCTATCTCCTGCTCTTCCTCTTACTTCAACTCGATAAGTAACTTCTCTCTGAAAACTGAACGAGACGTAAAACTATTTAGATCTATTGTTAACTTCCTTACTGTGTTTGTACTTCAAGATCTTTAGATTCGCTTCTTAAAAACACTCCCACCCGAAAACATATAAAGGGTTGTATATTATAATACCCTGTAGATTTCACTTTGAAATAACATAAATAGGTACAAAGTCTGCTACGGTTTGTATGAATGGTGCTTATAATGAGATTTGGGTATTATAAATACTGATAACCATTAATTAACTGTTATAAATGAGTGGGGCCCTACAGAAAATTCAAAATAGTTTTCCAAAGAAAGAAATTTTGACTGCAATGATTTACAATAATTATGTTTGAAAAAATGAAGAGGTACGACCTGTTTAATAACCCAGAATAAAACTTTCATAATTCTACAAAAAATGTAAATACTTTACTAAAGCTGGAGTAAATCGTTTCATGATGTCTAATTATAGGTACCATTAAATTTATAACAATGTTGGGGCCTTTCAAATAAACATAAAAAAAGTTTTGTGAGCGTGATGATATAAGTTGACACAATATTTGGGATAAATGTTATCACAGATGATATAAAACATTTATTCACCTAAGAATAATATCTTATTTTAAGAGGACCGCTTAGTCTGGAACTACTTCACCGAACACGCCATGTAATCGTCTATAAACGGGACTTTGTAGAGATACTGTCACTCATGAATGCCAATATCTTTCCGCACGAAACAGACGAGGGAGTTAGCTAAACAGCAAAGACGTGTGCGGGAGCAAAGAATGTCGAGTGCCACGGCGCGTGCTGCAGTGTGTGCAGGGATGGGGGTCGGCGACGACGGCCTTATATCCTGGACGTCTTCACGACGGGGAACTCGAACTTTTCAGGGTACGGACTGTACTCCTCCTCTCATATCCTGGACATCTTGAAGAACCTTCCCGAGCCGGAGAGCAGCTCGTGGGTCTCTGACGGCGTACCGGCGCTCAGGCTCGTCGTCGTCGACCCGTTCGACATCACCTCCTTGTTGAAGCTGTCCATGGCACGTGACTCCTCCTCGCCCTTCTCCGACGCCTCCTCCTCCAGGATCTTCTCCAGGTGACCAGGCGACAGGATGGCTTCGCCGTTCATCACGAGGTTGAGGTGCGAGGGCGACTTGGGCGAGTGGACGGGCGCCGGGTAGTCCAAGGCGTCGTTGAACTCGGAGTCGTAGTCCGACCCACGGCGCTCCATCTTGTTGCGATGCTCCTGCTTGGTCGCGAGGCAGCCCGTCTCCACGTCCCTGATCAGTCGGTGCCCCGACTTGGACCGCGTCAGCTGCCTCTGCACGTAGTCGTTGAGCTCGTCCTCCTCCTTCTTCGAGATGATCATGTTGAGGACGATGAGGAAGAGCCCGATGGCGAGGGCGAAGGCCCCGGTGCACACGAGCTCGTTGAACCAGCCGCCCGAGGAGAACTTGCCGAAAGATGAGAAGTCGTCGGGCAGGAGGCCGGACACGGTGAGGAAGGCGCCCAGCACGAGGAAGACGACGCCGATGTGCAGCATGCCGATGCTGGTGACGACCTTGGAGCCGACGTTGTCGCCGGAGGGCTTGCGGTCGCCGGGGCCTCGCTTGCGACGCCCCCCACTCACGTTGTCGAGGCTGCCCATGCTGTTGCGCGGGCTCGCCGTGAAGCCGCTGTCCGTCGACTGCGAGCTGAAGCGTCGCTCCCTGGCGCGACGCTGCTCGTCGCGTCGCTTCCTCTGGCGCTTGATGGCGAGCGCCGAGTGGATGCCTCCCATCGCGTGCATCCTGCAACCACATACCCACACATGCCGTTATACACGACTACCAAACACTACACTGAGTCATATCTCTCTATAGGCTCTTCACGGTAAACTGAGCACTTTCGAAAGTCCTGCTTAACATCTACTTTCTCTCTCATTCTGTATCCTTCCGCTATATGAAATATTAACATTGTCATGGGTCTGATCACGTTATTCATGCGTGGGGACAGGTGTTTCTCGCGAAAATATTTCAATATCGCGAATCATGGACGTTCAGTATCGGAGTACTTTATTACGATTGGCCCAGTCACATAAGAACATATATTCTGACGTACACACGCGGCCAATATCCAAAGGAGTCGTCTTTGTGGACGTAGGATATAGAAGTATAGCGTGGTCATAAATTTTTTAGCGAAAAGCACCTGTCCCTGTTCATGCGTCATTCAAGTGGAAAACGGAAATTTCTAGGAAACTTAAATTGTTAATAACATGCAAAAAAAAAAAAAAAAAAAAAAAAAAAAAAAAAAAAAAAAAAGCTTAGCTTTCATTAGCTATAAAATTACATATTCAGTCTCACTACGTCAGGTCTTAAGAATATTTTCATTAATTCGTTTTCAACTTAACTGGAAGCCTGCATGCCAGTGTTTACTGTAGTACAATTACGGGTTGTAATTAATTTTTAAATAGTTTATTTCCAAAGTGTTCACTTTACCGTGAATATAGTTTAACAATAGGATTCTACTCTACGTAAGGGAAGGACAAGGTAACTGACTTTAAATGTATGCTTTGCTTACTTTATATTAGTTGAAATTACTGTAAGGATTCGATGGATTACTGTAAGGAAAACATTCAAAGTTCTACAAATTACAGAGCTTCACTCACACGATACACTATTTACAGGCATTAAAATTCAAAGCTACTGTTTGCAGAAGAAAGTCACAGCAAATTACTTTACATTTGGTCATTAAATTGAGTTCATCTGAACTCGAAGCTTAGTTATTTTTGTCTGCTGGGCATCATTATATTAATATGTAAGTTTACATTAATATTCATGAATAGTTGTATACTTTGCCATCAACATTTAAAATAATTATTTTACACGCACTTTGATAAGAACTGCAATAATATCATATATATGCTTCAACAAATTTTACACCTTCACTTGGGCGTCGTATGGATACCAGTTTTTAAGCGCATTGGAAAAACTCATTCTTACATAAGGGGGAATGGTTTTACATATTGAGCAGGTACAGGTAGATACATTAAGTTTTCATACTTGCACCTTTGATAGCGAACACGCAAAGAATTCGCGTGCCAATCATTCGACATCCCTGCATTTTTACTAACGTAAATATATTATTTCGCTGCTAATTTCTTCCTATCAGGTGCATAAAAAAGTAAACTATTTTAGACCACTGAATAAGAAAATACTCCTTAGACACAACGGAACACCTTTCGTTAGTACATACATAATACAATTATATTACATACAAAATATCATTCAATAAGTTTTTGGATTCGTTGACGCCTCGAGCGTAGGCTACCACGCAACGCACCGTCCACTTGTACTACAACTTGTCACTATGTTAAAATATACGCAGTTGCAACAAAAAATTAAATGATTGACTTGTTTTTAAAAAATGCTCATCACGAGCCAGCAATAATAGCTGCCTCGCATTTTAATGAACACATCTAAAAATTTTGTTAATTTTCTTTATTCCGCCCGATATCTTACTTCTATTAATTATTAACAATTAACGTCCTCGATTCATTCCGAGAGATGAATTGAGGGGCGTCATACTTATACCTACTGTACTAAACTCAGTTTTAATATAAAAACAACTCACTCACAGCCGTTTTTCACGCAGTAATTGTTTGAAACTGAAGCGAGACCTATATTTGAAGCCTAGGGTTTTAAACAATAAGGTTTTAATAAGATGTTAAGTAATAACCACATTTCTCTTTACTCGCTGACAGCATTACACTCCAATTTTGAATCAGTGGAAAACCACTGACTATCAGTCAAATCCAACTGCTCTAATATGTGAAAATAGCTCCACCTGGAATCGGCGGATAACCGCTTGTTGCTTCAATGAAATACTTTCACTGACTGATTAAAGGACAGCCAACTGCATGAGGCGAAATAAGTATTGTTTTTATTGAATGCAGGCACGTCATTCCAAGAAAAAAACGTATTTTCGATAGTCACTGTTTATATTATGCCATTTTAAGTAATTTAAAAAAAGTGAAAAAAATATTTAGGTTTACCAGTATTTGAACTCGCATTATTGCACTTGTAGACCGTCACCTCATCAATGGAGCTACACCATGGCTACGCTGACTTTAAGGGGCAAATATGTGTATAAAACGCTTTGTCGAAAATATATAGCTTTAAATTTTTTGCTATTTATTTTAGTTTTTAGTTCAATTGATAAAGTTATGATTAACACATAGTACGAATGCCTTCAATGCACCACATTTAATGCCGTTTAAACTTTCAAATCGAGTGCTATGATGATTTCGTTAAAACTAAATTATAGATATAAAAACGAAATTAAATTCTTAAAGTTCATGTTACCTCGCAAAATTGTACTAGGAAAGAAGGAACCCACATTTTATAAAGTACATTTTTTCATTAGTTTATGTGTTATTTCATTCGATACACCTTGTTTAAATTACATATAAACCAGTCAAAAAACAAATCACGGAAAAACCGCGAATGAAATGCCTGATGAATCGGTGGTGAAGGAAAACTAGTATGTTTTCACTAGTTCATTAGTTAGATTAACTTTAATGGCTTTTGAATACGTGAGGTGATGTTAAATTATTTAAAAAGCGAAATTCTCACTGATTCTAATTGAACGATATTCAAGGTACTCCCGCTGGTGTTTGCGTAATAATATATGCGAGGTAATAGTAAAGTCAAATTATACTTATAGAGAAGTCTCACCTTATTACTTTGGGTACCGCGTCGATGTAAAATCGCATTGAAAGTTTAGAAAAATGCTCGTAATATTGTATCCGTATGGCGCATTATACAAAAGTAATCTACAACGGGCATCTCCCTCCACAATAGTAAACTTATAATACGTGTGTCTTTTAAAGCACCCAAGATATGCCTAAAATGTGACTGAAAAAATCTTAAAGTAGCTCCACCAGTACTCGGGAAGATACTGCATATGGTTATAAAATATTTTATTATGTAACTTCATTCAAAACTTTAATATAGTTTGGACGTAGGTATTATGTTTAATGATCCATGCCGTATTACATCTCGAAATTGTATGAATGGTAAATGGCGAGATCTATTTTTCTACGCAAAAACTTAACAGACAAAATTATTGACGTTTATTAAATGATAATAAAAATGATTTACCATTTATTTTTCGATGATATTTAGTATGTCACATAAAATGACAGCATTTATTTATATCTAATTAACAGTTTTGTAATACACTTGTTCTTCTTATTTATATAAAATTCCTTAAAGAACTTAATAAATATGTAATGAGGTTTGGAATTTCCAGCAATAACGTTCTAATGCATTTCTTTCTACTGTGGCATCGAGAGAAAAACGCCTTACAGAAAGGCAAGAAGAGGGGCTGATAACATTTTTCATCAAAACAACCAGCTTTAGGAATTACTTTTCGTGACAGTTTCAGATCTGTTTTGAGAACTGTTTCTCCGAGTGGTTCTGTGTGACAGTTTATCTCGAGTTCGGTTTTTTTTTTTTTTTTTTTTTGTATGCAAAGGGAAACGTCATAAATCTTGTCTTGACATCCCCTTCACTTGTAACTGTTGCTTCGGCTGCTTGCAGGAACCTATATTCAGTGCTCAACTCTTGTTCTCTTAGTTTGTTATCTCTGACTCACCCCTACCCCTTATTTCCCATTTTACGTACTTTCTCCACGCAGACGTCTGTAATTTAGGGGCTGCTGGCACGCCACCTCGTCTATTGACCGCGTTTCTTTTTACGTCGAATTCTGAGTTTCATGCTCACAACATTCTGGGAACGTCTTTGTAGAACCTTCATTCAGAACACGCAGTGTTAAAATTAGAAATAAATTAACTCTCATTTTTTTTCGTTAGTAAGTGGAGTTAGGT
Source organism: Dryococelus australis (assembly GCA_029891345.1). NCBI lineage: Eukaryota > Metazoa > Arthropoda > Insecta > Phasmatodea > Phasmatidae > Dryococelus > Dryococelus australis. Next base: position 296,307,546 of record CM056993.1, on the reverse strand, counting down.
ACTGAAACACGAATCGAAAACACTCCTATTGATATAGATATTTCAAACATTTTCATTGCAGTTTCCAGCTTTCAACGTACTTAAATTCAACTTTTCACGTGTCCGTGCATTATAATGTGTGTTTGTGTATGCTTGTTTGTATGTACTTATATGAAATGAATTTGTATTTGAGTTACTCAGTTCTTAATTTTAAAATTTTATCGGTTATGCATCATTAGCAGTCTTCACTTAACCTTTATAATTTTTTTTTTTTGGGAATGAATAGAAGTCCCCCTATTTCGTATAATATGATTGATCTTTTTTCGTGTAATTTACAAGTTTGTGTTAGTGACTATGCACGCTCGCGTATCTGGGGAGTAATTTTCAACATGTAAAAACCAACAGCGTTTTCTTTTAATGTATACAAATTTTAGCTCGCCGACTGGAGCCGCACGATGCAGTAAAATGGTATAACCGGCTATAGGATGTTCTCGATTTAAATGAGTACTTTTGCAAGCCCTCCTTAAGATCTACTTGTATGCACGCTGTGTATTCTTCCGCCTTATGGAGAATTCACTCTGGCAAGGGCCTCATCACTTTATCCATTCGTCGGTGTAGTGAAACTGTGAAATATAAGAAAAATAAATATTTCACAAACGTGCTCATTTTACACTTCAGTGCATTAAAAAAATCGAAAGCGAAAGAAATTATTTAAGTTATCACAAATTGACACCTAACACTTTTTATTCGAAGATAAGATAAGGAACTACTTTCCATCCATCGTTGCCAACTTTGCCTTACGCATGTCACTCAGTGCGCCCGTTAAAATATGTGCAGGTACCTACAGGCAGTAATATTTTTCTAAGGTTGATTTCCAATGTGCTCGCTTTATCGTGAACAGCCTTTAGCAATAAGAACAAACGCCATTCACCTATCAGTATGCTAAGGCGATTCCATCAGACAACAAATGTAAAATGAAGTGGAGGTTTCTTTGGTATGGACTCACCCATTTTGCGCTTGTGTTTGATTGGGTACTGCGAACTAGGAAGAGGTTTTGCCGAACCATGCAAAGTTTCTTAGAAGCAACCAAATCAATTGTTTGTACGGGGACACTGCAGTATTTTGTAGCTGAAACCATTTTATTTCGTTGTTCTTGTTTGGCTGCTGAGACTAAAGATTCGTTTGTCTCCACGTACATTAGAAAAGTTTCTGTTAACGTAAGAGAAATTGGCTACCCGTCCGCGATCCGAATCTACAATATCTGTGACTGATCACTACGCCTCAGCAACCACAACTAAAATTACTACGGATGAAATCGGAATGGTTTAAATACAATAATTTCAAATACTGGGTAACGTGCGTATAAATAAATCCCATGTTTTACAGCATTACTTTTCAGTTTCCTTTTTAACTTGTTTTACTAGGATGTTGATACCATTATTGAGCATTAATAGATGCAGCAAAAAAATGCAAACAAACTTCCGAGATGTATTTTCAAACGAAGGCAAAAAATGAGTGGCCAAAGAAATATATACATTTGGTTGAACTAAATATTTTGTTGACGATTTGATATCTTGTGGCCCGGCAACAGAGATTTTGCTCATTCAAACGTGTATTTATTAGGTTAACGAAATTAATTTTGTTGCTTTTTTCCTAGATTTTTTTACGCAAAAAAATATCTCGTTGGCGCAACTATATAATATATATATATATATATATATATATATATATATATATATATATATATATATAGTTATGTATATATAATTGGCAATATAAAACATATATTTTTGTTGGCTTTTCTCTTATTGCCTGCTGCGAAATATCACCTGTTGTCTGGGCTTCCGGATGGCAAATAGTTACCAGGTCCTAATTGGCGAAAGTCTTTCCGATATGTTGTTGGCCAACATGCTATTTTGCGGACTTGTAGGGCTGGAGTTCACAACATAAGCCACTATTTCACTTCTGTGTTCTTAAGTATTCTGTGGTCAGACGTCGTGCAACTCAATAAGTAGGGACCTGCAAATTTCGCGTTATTTTCTGGAGAGCATGTTAGAATTCTCCATCCTGTATACAGTCGAATCGGTGCCATTTGTTATTGGCTTCTGAGGATATACACCATATTTGTAAATCGCACCCGAGCGAGGCCGGGGCGGGTCCCTAGTATACGTATAATAATGTCATCGCCAACTTTCAGGGAAACAAAAATGTGTGAAGACCATAGAAATCAGAATGGAACACATTGTTGAACCGGATGTTGAACCCGGAACACCTTGGTGGGAGGCGAGCAGGCTAACCGCTCAGCCACCGTGGCCCTCAAATATAATAAACAGAGGGCTACTTATTATGTAGAGTTTTTTGCTGACTTTGGAATTTTTCAATGGTAAAATTTGTATTTCCACAACCAAAATTTGGAAAGTTGGCAACAAAACACCGACTTTCTTTTCTGCCCTGGAAAAAAATTACATTGAAATATTTTATAGTTTTTTTAATGCGGTGGGTTGTGTCGTCTACGCGGTGGGCATAGGCATTTTAACGTGACAACGTCCATGAGTAGTGAGAGGGGGAAAAAATGATACATTGTGTGGGTTTGTTCAAATCAATTTATTTGTTATTAGCTCGCACCGGGAGTGCAGCGGAGTGTACAAACGATTGAGTACTGGGCGATGGTACAAGAAGTACGATATTAAACGTAGAGTCTCAGAGGTAATGTTCCTGTGTCAATTTCTTCTTCATATAACTCCGGAATGGATTAAGGTAGCTGAGTCATTCTTTCAGTATTAGATTTGTCTTGCAGAGCACTATTCCTGTTGTTAATATCATTAGTGTCTTTTTTCACCTACCTCATAATTTTTAACTACGTGGTTTGAAATCTGCAAAGGAAATGATTATTGGTTATAAAGTCACACTTGGTTACGTTTTTTGTCACTCCTTTTTTATGCACAAACTGGCACCAAAATTTCTCCGATCGGATGAGCAGTTTGGTCGTTACAGCGGTCTACAGCATACTATACCTCTCGAAATCAGAGGTTCGCAGCGCGGCTCCCACCGCAGCCCGATGACGTCAGAACGATACGTTCGTATGTGAAGCATGAAGCCAAAGGACCGACCTATACTATAGTACATTTGCATTTAACGTACTGTTCGCCGTCAACGAGTAATTGCCACGGACCTGAGAGCAACATTTCGTAACGCTCACTTCCTGAACACAATGGGCTGAGTTGTAAGAAGTCACGTCCAAATTAGTATAGATAAAACTGCTAAATATAAGACCCATGTGTCAACTATGGAGGCCCACTAAGGGCTGACGTTAGGTACAAAACATACGATTCAGAAAAGGTTGGATATTCTGCAGTACCGTCTAACCACGAAACTCGTTTACGAAACGTTTAGTGCCCGAAGAAAAGTTTAAAGTTCTCATTTCAACTCAAACGACTTTTTTTGGCGTTAAAATGGCGAAAAAGAATATTTTCAAAATCGGGTTTAGCTGCCAAATTTTCAGAAACAAAAATCTTTCTAGCTGCTTTTAAACACGCGTTATGATTTTATCTTAAACAGCGCGTCTTCCTAAATTAAGTCACGTTCAGGTGAGCTGCCGACGGAAAGACTACACGCCATTTGAGCGCCTTGTGTGTAAGGGTGATAAAGCAAGCGATGAATAAGTAGAAGTGGGCCTTAGAGCTCACACGTGTTGAGGCGTGGATAGCGCGAAACAGCTGCACGCAGGAGTACCTTTAAGCCTGTTGTACACGGTTCACTTTATTATACAAGAAGGTGTACAAATTTCTCGTTCAAGTCAAATTGCATCGTGTGACTGGCTAACTTGTGTGCAAATGGCTTGCATGTAAGGGCTTGCGTGCTAGCTATAATCGTATTAAGACTATTCTAACTCTTGTTCACCTTCTTGTGCCAGTAGTTTGTTTACATTTGCGTTTTATACGTTTACGTAGTTCCGATAAGTTCATTTATGCTGATGATATTAATTTGATAGTAGAAAACAGATTTTTAATTATATATTAGTGATTTGTTAGGTTTGTAAAATCTTGGGTGCTCTGGTGGAGATGAGTGACTGACATACTGCAGCATTCAAGTAATACTATTGTGTGTGTACAGTATGTACGCGGGACATGAGTACAAGAGGATGTTCACCTTCTTGGTGATCACTTTCTTGTTCACAAAAGATGTCCATCTGTATCAGGCTTTAAAGCTGCCGTACACGTGGCTCGCGGACTGGGTTGCGGTGTGTTTGCAACACACGTTTTTAAAACATAATATGTTTTAAGTGTACACAAAATGTTTGCACGCGAAAATAAAAAAACACTTTGGAGAACGGCGGAATATAACTCCCAACAATTCACACTTATTGCGAACACTATTTTGAAGGTCTCCAAAATAGCAGAAACCGACATTGTTGCACGGCTTCAGCTTAAAATATTCTGTGTGAATTCCTGCAGGACCCTGCGCCGAATAGGATTAGCTCTTTGAAGCCTGATACAGACGGGCATCTCTCTTGTACAAGAAGGTGTACACCTTTCTTGTTCAAAAGGTGAACGAGAAGGTGAGCATCCTCTTGTATGCAAGTCTCATGCACATACTGTACAAGCAATAGTACTTGAATGTAGCAGCATGCCAACAGATTAGGATCTGGAGGCTGTTTTTGGGGCTGTAAGAGTAATTTGTGCACTGGCAATAGTATCTGCTTTTAAAAACTAACCATGCAGATAATATCGGCGTAAACAAATGTGCTGGGACTACATAAAAGTATACAATGCAACTGTCAACAACCGACTTGCCACATATTTCTATCACAACACAATAAGATTTTGCAAACCAAACAAATCACTAATAAGGGGCCACGGTGGCCCAGCGGTCAGCCCGCTCGCCTCCCACCAAGGCGAACCGGTTTCATTCCCCGGCCGGGTCACCGGATTTTCGCATGTGGGGTTCGTGCCGGACGATGCCGTTGGTCGGCGGATTTTCTCGGGGATCTCCCGTTTCCCCCACCCTTTCATTCCGGCGCTGCTCCATACTCACCTCAGACACCCTCATTGGCTCTCAAGATCTCGCTGTTAAGAGCCGTCCATATCTCTTCACTCACAAATCCAGAATTAAAATCTTCTTTTTTTGCTCTCAAGTTAACAATATCAGCATTAATACATGTACGGGAACTACATAAATGTATAAAAAATAAGGTGAACGAAAGATAGGAACATCTCTAAACAAGTAAGCCAGTCGTACCATGCAAGTTGACTTGCGCAAGAAGGTGTACTCATTCTTGTACAAGATAGATACCCGTCTGTATCAGGCTTAAGTCCCATAGGAACATGCAGCACGACGACAACACTGCACGCGATTTCACATGCCTGCGCGCAGCGGCGGTGTGACACTCGTTGGGCATGGCACTGTCGACCTTATCGCTCCGGAGGTTCTCGGCGTCAAACGCGGGAAACAGCTCTAGGCAGGGTGATACGTTAATAAGGGTGTTTTAAATGATTAGCATAATCAATCTGCGTGGTAAATACTCACCTATTTGAAACAACGGACGACGTTGAATGTAATAACTACCTCAGTGCTAACATTTGGAATTTTCACAGCGTTTGTTGAGATGACACCACTCGCAGGCTGGGATCCCGAGAAACCAAACGTCGAAGTCGAACTGGAGTTTCAAACCCAGATGTTCGCACACAAGGGGCTTAAGTGAGTGTATTCTCGTGGTAACAAAAAGTTACAAACCTCTAGGTATAATCCATTCACGACGACTTCACAATTTTCTGAAGCCCTGCGAAAGTTCTACTTCCAAGATATTCCTCCGCCTCGTGCAAATTAAACGTAACCAAGCCTGTGAAATTTACACCAGAGGAAAACGCACCGCTTTCCTGCTCACTCAGTTGTAATATTATTTTGTATGAGAACTATGTATAACTAGGCGCTACCAACACAGATATTTTCTCACTGTATTTATTCCTGTCCATTATAAAATAAATATTATAAATGCATAAATAAAATATTGGTGAAACTTCAATTTAACGGGAAATAATATACGTCTGTGTTTCCAGACGTGTAAAATCCTAGACACATGGCATATTTATGAAATAACTAAATACGTAATACAAGGGGTGATTTTTCTAAGGTTTGTGTTAAAACGTCCGAAGAAACCGTGAATGGACTGTATACGAATCGGTGATCAGACATTTTTTGTGATATACCGGGGACTGTGCCCGCCATACGAGCTTGACGCCTTAGCGATTATTTCCACCAAGAACCCTGATGTCCGCAAAGGATAGACGTACTATGTAACTTAACGTACACGTATAAGGTAAAACATTCTTATAAAGTAATACACACTTCGGTTCACGACTCGTGTCTCGGAACCACGGACCCTCAGTCGAGACACAAGCCTAGGACCGCACTAACAGCCTGGCCTCTTGTTAAACAGCAACCTCCTCTGCGATGTCATCTAGGAATGAACGTTAACCGAGAGGCGGGGGCAACCTGAATACGGGAAATGAAAACGAGGAGATTGACTAAAAATAAACCTATTGAACATCGTAGACGTTCACCGTATTTCTTTCCTTTGCAAATATCTCCGTGGCAAGCACGTTTCTCTGTAAGTGGTCTTTTATAATCTAGCATTCGAAGTATTTTAACGAGATACATGTACAGTGGTCCATTATTGTTTTTTTTATAACCTATTCCCATTCTGCGCCGTAGTTGGTTATCCACTTGAATGGAACTCGCTTCTAAGTGGATATTGTGACAGTCTAATTGAAGTCTTAAAACGATGACTTTCATGGAAATAAATATTATTTGTAATATTTCTGGGGTTCTCACATTAAGTTTTTTTCCTGCTGGCCGGTAATGTAATTTTCTGTGACACATTAATCAAAGATGATTATTATAGGAACTGAATTACGTATTACCAAAATATGAACGTAGCGATTTTAAAGTGTTTCATATTCTGAAGTATACCGGCTATCATGAATGCATTTTTATTCAAAGCAAATTATTGTATTTGGAAAAAAAAAAAAAAATGTATTGGGCGAAAAGAAAGTATATTTTTCAGGCGACCGAGGAGTGAATAAATTTAGAAACCGCGCTCATTATAAACATTTGACGCAATAAAACACAGCAACAATATTTTCCTTCAGGATGCCAGCTTTTATAAAATTATGTCCAAACAGGATCCATTCGAGACTTACTTGGACGACTGTACTTATCTTTGCTATCGGCTTCTCATTGGCCAATTTACGGGCTTGCCGTTTAAAATTCGGGATGGTTCAAAAACATTGCGTATGCGTGTGTGTGTATATATGTATATATATATATATATATATATATATATATATATATATATATATATATATATATATATATATATATATATATATAGAAAAATAAAATTTCGTATTATATATATAATACGAAATTTTTATATATATATATATATATATATAAATTTCGTATTATATATATAATACGAAATTTTATTTTTCTCAGTGAACCTACTATGTTTTAAACACTTTGCCGTCCAGGATTTTTGCTTGTTTCAGTATGCACTGCCCTCCTATATTAGTTACTTTCTTACGTCATTGTATCGTGTTGTTTCTGTCTCATGTATCTGAGAAGCGGGAACATATTAATTTTTTAAACGTTTTCGACAACAGTAAATTTTAACTTCGGCAGGTTTAATCCTTAAGAAACCAGCCAGGTTTTAACGATGTAGGGATCGTGCTTATAAAAAAACGCCCCTTGTTTCTCATTTCATTCAGTCCGCCTGAAGAGTAGAATAGACGAGTTCACTAATCGTCGCTTCTGGTTCGCCAAGAAAACTTTCTGTGTTGATCCGACCTGTCTTCTTTGTTTCCGCTTTACATTTTTGTTAGAAATGACCTGCCGAAGTTTGTCTCTGTTGTTTTCGGACATCCTGTATGTACGTGTGTGTGTGTGTATGTCTATATATATATATATATATATATATATATATATATATATATATATATATATATATATATATATATATAAAATTCCGCGAAATTCCGTAGTACATGCCACGAATATAGAGTCTCTATCCAGAAAAATGTTGAAACGCCGCGCCGTTCGTCATTCAGAACGTGGTCACCTAGTCGCCACCGGGGCAGCCCAGCCAATAGGGAACTCGACGCTTCATGCAGTAGCCAATCAGACAAAAGGGACTACTTCCCAGAGCCTCGCTGCAGCCAGTCAGCAACTGGATACGCCCACATAAAAAAAAAACCGTTGCGCCATTTGGTCTCTGCGTACTTGTTTATTCTGTGACGAAACAAAGAAGATAGCTCAGAGGAACATAGGCAGTTTTCTTGGCGAAACAGTAGCAACGATTCGTGAACTCGTCTATCCTCGTCTTCCGGCAGACTGAATGAAGTTGAGAAACCAGGCGTTCTTATAAACATGGCCTCTACATTGTTAAACCTTGCTGGTTTTCAGTGTATGTTTTTATCTCAACCCCTCTAGTATCTCCACAGGAATATTTTTACTGAGGATTATTACGTTTCTTAATTGGAACTATATATATCTTATAATTATATAAACTGTATAGTTATTCGTGTGATTCGCAGTATGCATTCAGAGCGAAAATTCAAAACATGTAAAAACCTATAAATTGGAAGCACAAAATCACATTTAAAATAAGTAAGAATGTAAATTTCATAGGTTTTACTGACGAGGGTAACATATAGGCTGTTAATATTAACTGTTTAGAATTTTTAATTACGAACAGATAGCTGAAAAAACGGCGTAAAGAAATGGTTTTATGGAGACCAAACCGGCTTTCTGGTTGAAGAAAACAAACTCTCAAAAATATAATTTCCCTTACGTGATGTCCAAGTGTAGGGGAGCTTTTAGAAGTGTTACTAGTAACCCCTTCATTTATTATTTCATGCCTGTTCCTATAAATAGATCAAAACCTGCGCATTTCTTGGAAATTAAACAAGCTCGACTCAGATCAATATTAGTACAGAACCTTTCACTAAGTTATAAAGTTGTAAAATCTCTATTAGCATGTACCTGTGGCCTTTTAAACTGGTTGCTGCGAGTATTTGATAGGATGTTTGAATACAATTTCGAACAACTACGCCAGTGAAAAAGATATTTTGTAGTATCGTTTTATAGTAAGGGTTATATGGTAACCACATAATTATTTTGAAGAAACTCCGGAAAATTCATTGCTAGTAACAGGTAGTAAGCTTCCTTTGCTACCGCCGATATCCAATTGAAAGCCTGCCTCAAAATAAAGTGTTTTTCATCACGGAGAAATTTATAGAGCGAGGAGTACCAGAGGTATAACTTCGGATTCACATCCGGAGGACCTGGGTTCTAGTCCCGGTCCAGCCAAATCCTGACTTCAGTTTTCCGTAATTCCCCAACATCACTCCAGGTGAATGCTGGGATGATTCCTTACACTCCATGCACGGTTACTTCCAACTTTCCTGAAGACCTGATAAAGCGCTACTTCCAGGATATTCCAACGCCTCGGAGAAACAAAGTGTAGAAAATAGCCCAAGGGGACCAGGGCACCGCATTCGTGCGCTTTCAGTGTAATCATATTTTACACAAGAACTATTTCTTACTAGGCATTACCAACACACCTATTTTGTCACTGTATTTGTTCATACTACTGGTAAATGAAAAAAGTCATATTTTAATTAAAATATTAGTAAATGTTAAATATAATTAAAAATGTTATTTTATGTTAACAAACGTATAAGAAACAACCAAATACGTAACACATGGTGTGTTTTTTCAAAGGTTTGATAAGAAAACTGGGATCAGCTGTGTTGGGGACATGGGTGTTTGTTTTGCGTAAATACGTCTACGTCGACCCACTCGTCCATCATATGGGGTTTTATGGGTATCACTGGATTGATTTTGAGATGCTCTTTCCAACCGTATACGATTTCTGTATTTAGACTTGGCTTTTTGACGTGTATAGGCCGAAATTGTGTTAACTTTTTACGTTAAAGTGATACAATTTCATTATAACCACGCCACACGAATATTTTTAAAGACGTGGTCGATTGATCTTGACGATAGCTGTTGATTGAAACCTAAACGAGCGTCGTAACTTATCCTATTCAGAAGTTATATTAAGCGGAAGTTATAAGATGCGGCGAAACGAACACAAAATTGCGCCCCCCCCCCCCCTCGTGTCCAAAGCCCGATGCTTCGCAGTCCTCACTCAACGTAACATATTCTTTGATCCTTTAGCAATCGAGTGGTGTAATTGAATTTTGAATGTATACAATAGATTCGGAGCTACAATGCCAAACTGTATCCCCTGATTTTGTTATTATCGGATTTTATTGATTGCCTCCCACTTTAGTTGCAAATTTAAAGACGTATTCATATCAAAAAGTGTGAATAAATCGCGAATTCACTATACCATATGCAGTGGCCCATTCCTTTCCATTTTCTTCCTCTATGAAACGACTTACTTGCATCTCTAACGATCTCCCTGTCGACAAGACTCTAAGCCCTACAAACAGACCACAAAGTAATAATCTCGACGTGAATCTCCGTAAAACTATATCCGTTTACTTTGTTATAAAAATTCCTGTGGAATCTCGGAAAAGTATTAAAGGCTGTTCACGGTGAAGTGAGCACTTTTGTAGATCAACAGTTAAAGGCATACGTGCTACAGTATCACGCTGGCGGCCAGGTTCCCAGTTAAGTCGGCAGCGAATTAAATAATATAGTTCCGTGTCTCGACGTGGTATTGAGAGTGCAATGTTTAAATTAACAGCAAATAGAGTTGGTGGATTTTCGCATTATGCGAATTGGAGTACGAATCGCCATATTAGTAACGCGTCTATGTTCCTGGCAATTTTCACATTTAAGTGACTGGCACATGAATATAGTCAATAGGCCCATAACTATAGTCTATTTGCAGTTTCTTCACACTTTTAGAGTCAAACCTTTGAAACAACTCCCCATGTATGGCGTGTTTAGTTATTTCCTAAATACGCCATGTATCACAGACGTTTTATACCTATGTTCATATAAAACATATTTTTCGTTAATTTGAAGTTTTACCTACATTTTATTTATAAATTATAATACATTTTTAATGGATATGAATAAAAAGAGTAGTGCAGGGTGTGTGTTGGTAGCGCCTAGTGATAAATAGTTATCATGCAAAATACTACCACGACTGAGTGCGCACGAATTCAGTGCGTTGTGCTTTGGTGTAATTTTCTAGACTAGATTAAGCTTATTTTGCACGAGGCGGAGGAATATCCTGGAAGTAGAACTTGAGCAGGTCTTCAGAAAAGTGTGAAGTAACCGTGAATGGATTATAAGTAAAATTTACGTCTGGCAAAATGATACAAGATGATGGGAAAAGTAGATATTAAGCGAGGCTTTCAGAAGTGGTCACTTTACCGTGAACAGCCTTAAAAAAAAATCATCCAGAAATATTTATAAGATTACATATACTTCCTCTTTTTAATAACTGATTTCCTGTAATTTTCACGGCATACGAAAATATATTATGAAAAATATACCAGTGCACATACCAGCGCACAAAAAAAAAAAGAGGAAAATATCTCAAAAATTTTGTTTTGGAGCGGGATCTGTACTTGAATCAACAAGCTCGTAGCTTGCGACCTTTACCACTCTGCTGCAACATCCTGATAGCACGGCTGAGAGTAAACAAGTGAGTAACAGCAAGTGAAGAATGAAAAATAAAAAATAAAACAGTGTGTGGTAATGTTCGAGTGTTTGAAAGCGTTGATAATGTCGCAGGTGGCTCGTGCTAATTTCTGATGCCTCAAAGAATAGGTTTGAGCAGCTTGAATACCTGACTTGGCCGCAGGAAAGCTTAATGTTCTGTTTCCAGCGCGGGTGAAAAACGGTTCGTGTAACTTCGGCACTGTTCGTCCCCGAAACCCGAAGCTATCGCAAACACGGAGAGATTCCGTTGTGTTTGCAGTCTTAAGGAATTATTCTCATAATTGCCTTATCGGCGTATACGTTTGGCGAGAAAGCGCGAGTGGTAAAGATTATCTCAGACATCCATAACAGGTGTCATACATTTCCTTGCGAATTAGTCAAGTGCGTAAGTAGGAAGGTTTCTCAACTTTGTATATAGCTAGTTCACGGTTAACTTAGCATTTTGGTGCGTAAGATATACTTGCAGGCACAATGTCTGTTCTCACACCATATGTTGGATAGAATATGTTTTCATGACCACTGGCCAGTGTTTCAGCAGACAAAAAGCGAAAAAAAAATCATTTCATGATTCACAAGTGCTTACCTAACACTTTCAGCTCAAAATTAAGACATATAACTATATTCGCTACGTAATTACCAACTTTATTTGGGCGTACGACGGCCAGTGTGGCCGGTAAAATATTGGCAGGTAGGGGCAGTAATATTTCTTTGAAAGGTTGATTTCAAAAGCGCTCGGTGAATCATGAAAGAACCTCTAGTAACGATACTGAATATCCCCGTATATGCAGCGAGATGTGCGATATTATTTCGATATACTGCACAGGTTTACAACTTCCATTGCCGTTTAGAAAGGTTTAGAAAGGCTGTTCACTATAAACTGAGCACTTTGGAAATCTCTGCTTAAGATCTACTTGTAGGCACGTTGCGTATTCTTCCGATATACATAAAATTAACATTATAATGAGCCACATTGCTTTATTCATGGGTCGGTCGAGGAAAACTGTCAAATAAGTAGAAAAGTAAATAATTCACAAATTGGCGTATTATTACATGTGTAAGAATTAAAAACCGGAAATAAAACTAATTATTTCAGTATACGGAAAAGTTTTTTTAACATTTCTATTCAACGTTAAAACATGGAACTACTTTCCCTCCATCGTTGCCAAACTCACTGACCGCACGACCCTCATTGCGCCCGTTAAAATACATTATCTACCAAAAAGTAATTGGGCACCCGTGAAGATAGGTAATTCAGTACGTCAGTTGACTTGTGTTTCACGGCCTTCGGCGTAGGACCGCTGGTGTTTGTTCGAGGTATTATGAGCACAGAGGCCTATTGTAACACTCTGGATAATGAAATGCTCCCAACATTGTGGCATTTTTACTGAATGGACCCGTATTACTTCCAGGATGACAATGACAGGTGCCATATTTCAAGGGCTACTATGAAGTGGTACGCCGAAAACACAATGTTCGCCGATTAACCTGGCCCGCCCAGAGCCCCGACCTCAGCCCTATAGAACATCTTTGGGACGAATTGGATCGCCGGATGAAGGCTCTTCAGGCGAGGCGAAAATCCATAGCTCAACTCTTGGGATGGTTGCAAGAGGAATGGCGACGAATCCCCGTGGATGTCCTGCAAACACTCGTAGAGAGCATGCCAGACAGGGTGGCTGCTGTTATAGCCGCAAGAGGTGGCCCTAAGAGATTCTAACGGGGTGACGACCAGCGAGCAAACATTGTGGACAGGTGCCCAATTACTTCTTGGTAGGTAGTGTATATGCATGTTGGGTCAGTGACATTGTCCAGAGGTTGATTTCATAAGTGCTCACTTTATCCCGGACGGCCTTTTACAAGACTTTTTTTTATAGTGTGTGTGTGTGTGTATTAACGGAGAACTTCTTAACAGCGTGTGATTTTTGCGAAGTTTAAATGGAGAACCGGTCGCCCGGCGTAGCGTTGTTATCTGCGGTGTCAAGTGAAGGTCTCGCGCCGCACCGAGTTCAGTCTAATGGTGCGGCGGAGGGCAAACAAAGTTGGAAGGGGGTAGGAGGGTTGTGTCGAGACAGTTGGCGCCAGCGACTTACCGGCGCCACCCTCCCTTCGGGTCAATATGACCTTGGGCGGCGCTCTGTGGGTTGGCTTGTGTCACAACTGGTCGCCGGCGCGACATACGACGTGATTGCTACAGACCTCGAATATCCGCGTTGTTATAGTCTCTTCGTGGTATTTTCACGCCCTTTTTTTTAAATCAAACCTTTGAAAAATCACATGTTAGGTTGTCTCCTGAATTTCTCTTGAACTACAAGCGTTTTATACTTCTTTTAACCCTTTCAGACCTTCTTTAATTTTGAATCTCGGGTGTTTCAAACACGAAATTTTATTATGCATAATGTACTTACGCCGATACAAAACTTGTTCTGCTGCCACAACCAATAAGCTGTAAGATTTGTGTTCGGCTATAGTTGCATGAACCAATAATAACCTGGATTAAAACACGCGGATTACGAATTAGAAGATAATTTTCCATTGATCCTTGTAGAGTACCGCACCGGCCCTAAAATAGTATTCATGGTCTTTATATACACAATTTGGTACACTGAGTTTGAATTTGTTAACATAAAAGCATCTTTTTTTTTTTTTAACTGGACTTTTGCTTATATTTTTTCTACAGATTATAATATTTATTTTATAATTAATGTCAATACAACTAGAGAGAAAATAGGTATGTTTGAAATGTCTAGTAAAAAACAATTCTAATGAAAAATGCAATTTAACTGAGGGTGCAAGAATGCTGTGCGTGGTCTCTAAGGTATGTCAACTACCTATAACTACGCTATCGACAAAAAAGTAATTGGGCACCCGTGAAGATAGGTAATTCAGTATGTCAGTTGACCTGTGTGGCCGCCATACACTGCATGCCGGTGTAGAACCAGTTGGCAAGGGGATGGCAAGACGTACAGAGCTATCGAACTTCGATAATGGCTTGATTGTGCGCTACCA